>JADWQK010001079.1:1200000-1800000 GCA_017933935.1 Sesamia nonagrioides | reverse complement strand
CTATATTAGGAAACGACATGATCACACAATACACGAATAGTCTTCACTAGAGCGATGTTTACGCACAACTGATAATTTAAAGTAAAAATGATTTTTATTTTATAAAATTGTACCTACGTACGTGGCTGGCCTCGCGGCATCCTTTGAGTAAATAGGGATGTGTAAGTAATCAAAATATTGATTTTCAATGGAAACAATTTACTCGTCTATTTTATTTGTTATCGATTTAGTATTGTAGTTTCTCATTCTCATTCTAGATTCAACATCGCATGGAATTGTTTAGAACTTTTACAAAACTTAAATTAGTTAGGTACACTGCTGTAAATGAAAATCATGCCGAAGTTTTAATTTCAGTTTCTGTCTCAAAATCGATGATATTGACCGTTAAAATATTTGTAAAATTTTACTAAAATTGTGTTTCATAAGTCCTTCTCGTTTCTGCTTACTAATACTTGTGTTATAATAATGCTATTAGTAATTAATCGATAAACAAACAAAAGTACTTTTACCATTGGGTAATCTGTGTTTTTAACAAATCATTCAACCAGATACAAGTTTCGATTAATAGCGATAAAAAAACGTTATTGCGCAAAAATTAGTGTATCACTAGTTATTTCTTTTACGTCGCCGACAAAGCTCACGCGCGACGCCGCCAAAGAAATAAATAATCTAACAAAACAATAAAAGGAAAGCCGACAATTATACCGCCTAAAATGGTGTTGTCATTTTTTTAAAACACCAAATTTTGGGGAAGTTAGCGTAAATTCGCGGGGAAAAAAGATAGTTTTAAAATTGATTAGTATTGTTACTATGATGATTATGCAAAATTTCAAATTTTATTTGGTCATGTGATTGCCTAACCTTTATTATCCTTATGGGTCGGACAGGGTTTTCTTTACATATTGTATATTAAGTAGTATAAATTTTATTTTAAGAAGGTATAAATTGTAATCCGGTATAAGTGACTTATTATTGATAATTTGATAAACTACGGAATGTACGGACACTACAATCTGTCAAATTTCTTTATTAGATTTTCAACTCTATTGCTACAGTATTTAGGCTGAAGGTTAAGTAGGAATATTTGACAGTTTCAGGTAGCTTGACATGCTGTCGTCCTTACAAATTTATAAACTAGGCTTTTGAAGAGATGATTATGATCACTCAGACTTTAAAGTTTCACTTGATTAGTGATTTTTTTTTTAACTTGGTCGTTATTGCGAGCTTTTTATATAGATATTTAAAAACCACTTAAGCGCCGTGACCGCATCGCAAACGCCATTGTAAATCTACCGTAAACTGTTACAGACAACAGAGCAATAAATTAATATTGAATAAAACAAAAAATAAACTTTTCAATCATTATCTAAAGTTCATTTCAGATAATCACGCGATAAAGTTTGTTCACCCCTCCTACTAATGTATCCCAATATTCCCACACGATACAATAGTACATTACGATATTAGTGCGTAATGATGGTTATAACATGCGTGGCGGAATTTCAGCCCGAGCCGAATTGAGCCGAGCATGTTACCAACCAATACGCACGTATGTCGTACGATGTTTTTAACACACTTGCGAGGAAACAGATAAAAAGATGTTTATTTCAAATAGGACATCCGTTATTTTAAATAAACACAATCTGTGAATGCACACTGTTGCTTTCCCGCCATTAGTATTATTATTTGCCATTTCAAATATGGAACAGCGCGCTGCTCACTGGCTGGAGCCGTGCGGCGGCGATCAGTTCCATAATTATTTGAAATGGCAAATAATGCTGTTATGGAATTTGTATGGACTATAACTTAACTATTTGCTTTGATAACACACGCGTTTGTTATGGCCCGCTTTACATATTTCAAACCGGTGGAATTACATCAGCTTTACGAGCAAGGGTGTTAAAAAAACAATAACAATATCGTATCGTATATGTCGTGGTGGCCTAGTGGTTAAAACACCAGCCTCTCAAGCATGAGTGCGCGGATTCGATTCCAGGTCAGGCAAGTACTTTCTAAGTATATCTTGGACACCAATATGACTGAAGGTGAATTAAAACATCTTGAGGAAACCTGGACTTTAAGTCTGAAATCGCCAACCCGCATTGAGCAAGCGTGGTGATTACGCTCAATCCTTTTCTGTATGAGAAGAGACCTGTGCCCAGCAGTGGGACGATAAAAAGGTTGATCATGATCGTATCGTTGTGGCCTTACCACGACACCACAACGATGCACTTGTTTTGATCGTGTTACCGACACTTTGTTGTGTATCGTGTGGGAATATTGGGATACATTAGTAGGAGGGGTGAACAAACTTTATCGCATGATTATCTGAAATGAACTTTAATCCTATCACGACTTTGAAGATATTTTTACTAATATGACTATGACTATGCAAGTGTAATATTAATTTAGTCTGTGCTAAAAAAAAAATATCATACAAAGCACAGTAAAGAAAGAAACAGTTTTTGAATTTTACATTGTTTTTCAGTCTTTTCTTTTGTAATAACATTAACAATGTATAAACAATCAAGAAAAGAGATAAGTAATCACATTCTCTGATTAATTATTAAAGATTACTGATAAGGCATCCAAATACAGTTTCCTTCACAGTAATCTTTATTCTCATTCGAATAAGGTTGCTGTTGGGTTGCAGCCACTGACAAGTTTGATGAAATAATCTTTATTTTCGTTAGGTTGTTGTTAGATTAAAATTAGGTATGTTGTTTATAAGTTCAGCTGTCAAAACTCTAACAGTCTTCTTTTGTGTGTCTGTTCAAAAAGGTTTTATACACATAAGTACACAGTTGTAAAATGCGTTATCTGTTTTGTTAATATCTAAAACTTACGCGGAAGATGACGAGTTCTGCGAATTACTAGGGACATCATCATCAATATCCTCTTCTTCCTCTGAAAGCAGAAAAAATTGTTTTGTTACTCCAATTAAGTATTAGTGACGACAGTTTTAAGTTGCAATAGTTGACAACAGTTAACAAATGTTTCCTATCTCTGTAAGTAGAACACTATAGACAATAACTTTTTTTTAAATTATTTATTTACATTAGATAGTACTGCAGCAGCTCCCTAATGGAATTCTTGCAGTTGACCAATATTATGTGGGAGTGTTAAATAATAAAATATTATATTTTATTCCAAGGAAATTTACAATTATATGGGATCTTTAAACTGGTCTAAGGATAGGCTGATGACTTACCAAGACACCAATCAGGTAGCATGGGAGCAGCTGGTGTCAACTCCACCTCATCATAACGACGGAACAACTCTTGCAAATAATCCTGTTTGTAAATCCCGGGTGGTCTGAAAATTATACAATTTTCAGAAATAATTTTAAAGGCGCCAAAGAACTGGTTTAAGATCTATGGAATAAAATTGATTCTGACGGTTCTAGTTTGGAAAAACTGTCAAAAATGACTCTCAGAATAAGCCTTATTCTTTAGCTGTCCGAAATTGTCCAGAAGGACTGTTGCAATCTTTAGTAGATTGAGACTTGGTCACTGCTGCAGTCCAGTATTTCTACAAGATTCGTGTTCGTGACAGTTCCTTGTGCGAATGCGGTCTTGATGACGGTAATCTGGACTATTTATTCTTGTCTTGTCCTTTAAATTCCCAATTGTTCCACTTCTACCATAAGCTTTCCAAAATTACAATTCCTCTTCCTATTAACTTCCATTCCCTGTTGATCTACTTTTCTCCAAAACTAATCCATCTCTTGTCAACTTTTTTAAAATTAAATGAGGCCTTAAAATTGAAATTGTAGTTTGGTGTGTAACTTTGTAAATATATATGTTGTTCTTTGTAAATATATATTTTAGTATATATGGAAAATATCGAAGTTTAGAATCCAGAAATCCAAAATCAGCACTTAGACTGGGAAAAGCGGACCCCAGACTCCAAAGCTGAAAAGTTTCGGATGTGACTGGGATTAACGCTAACATGATGATGAGTATATTCATATGTTATATCTATAGATAGTTACACTTGTGTTGTAGTATTACATAAATATGTAATAGAAAACTACCACGAAGTGCAAAGTTCGATGGCTTCCTATGCGACTGTCTCCACATGACATTGGTAGAATAGTCAAAATCAGCACAGTTGCCAAAAAAATGGCTTATTCTGGGTATAACAGTTTAGTTCTATCAATAATTATTCATATTAATTAAATGATAAAGACAAACCTCATTCTTGCAAATTCATTAATAGCTGCCTGAACGCTGCAGTCCAAATGCTCCACCATGTACGAGACAAGTAGGAACCCTGTTCTATTGAAACCATGGGTGCAGTGTACTCCGATCAGGTCAAGAGGATTTTGACTAATAAATTTGCTAACTAGCGAGATGAATTCTCTGAAAATTGATTCAATGTTATAGCACAACGGTTTTTATCATAAATAATGTCTATGGATCTTATATAGTTAAGGTTCAATAGGTAACAGCATTTTTTTTTTTAATAATTAAATCTAGGGCAGGATCGCAATCCCGCCTGATGGTAAGCAGTGAAGCAATCGTTGATGGTAAAGCGCTCTAGTTTAATAAGCCCATTCACTCAAAAAACTGAGTGAATAGGAAGGAACACGGCAGTTGAGAGAGGTGATAGTATGTTTAACCCAGAGTGAGATTGATCTGAAGACTCTCCACGACCAAACTCCCCGACACAACAATATTTGGCGCATCGTACGTCGTACCCGGCACACATCGCAACACAACTGCTCAGACCCGTCCTCCGTACGGCTTCACCGGACATCATGCCGGAATACGACGAATTCCTTGGCGGCAAGACTTTGTCTGGTGGGTGATAACTTCTGCCGGCATTGATGTTATGGCCTACCACCGAGTAAAGTCATATTATCAAGAATGCAGTTTAATAGGCATTTGGCTCACCAGATGGGGCATAGATACATGTACAATGATATTATATGCAATCATGACATTTCAGGCAAATTCTATCTCAAAGAGTTGTATTACTGAATCAAATGATTATAATTTTGTAACATTTGTTACAGCCGCAAATTTTATTTTATTTGATGTACCACCTTTTTTTTCAAAGGTGGAAAAATCCTCATGGACTATTCTCCACTCGGGGACGCGGAGGGGTGTGCCGGACTCTTACCGGCTAAAGAACCACCTAAGTGTTTGTACTGGGTCCTCCCAATTCTACGGTAAGTTGATATACCACGTGCCACTGAATGGCAAGAATCAAATAATGTAAGCTAATTTGAATCTTGTAGATTACCACAGTGAATCAACCTTAATGAGATAGTTAAAGAATAAAAACAAAGATAAGAAACCAGTAGGCAGCTTATAGCACAGTAAACATGAATGAATGTATACTATAGGCAAGAAACATGGGCGTACCAAGCTTCTTGGAGGACAAGTCAGGCCTAGGGGGTACAAAGTAGGGCATAGTATTTTCATCTTTATACTTAAAGCATTAGGTTCTTTCAGGACCATAAGGTTATTAGACCTTATGCAAGTATTTTAGCTAATTGTATTGACCCATTAGGTATATATTTTTTTTTTACATATTATAAACCAGCGCTTGACCGCAATCCTGCCTGATGGTAAGCAGTGACGCAATCGTTGATGGTAAAGCGCACTAGTTTATTAAGAGCCTATTCACTCTAGCCTTGAAGACACTCAAATTGTAGTCCGACGGAAACACCGCCGCTGGCAAATTGTTTCAGTCCCTCGATGTACGCGGTATAAAGGAGGAGGCGAAACGCTTCGTCCGGATCGTAGTGGTGTTAACAACGTAAGGGTGGAAACCAGCCGTACGACGGGTCGTCCGCTGGTGGAACGGAGATGGGGAATTAAATCATGCAATTCCCTCGCACACTCCCCGAAATGCATCCTATAGAACACCGAAAGGCTGGCTACTCTACGCCTGTGCTCTAGGCTTTGGAGATCAACTCGAGTTAGATCAGGGTCACCAATCAGCCTCTTTGCATGTCTCTCCACTGAATCCAAAGTGGCCAGGTGACACTTGGCAGCACCAGCCCAAATGTGGCTGCAGTACTCCACACACGAACGGACCTGTGCTTTGTATAACATTAGAAGCCGCCCAGGTGTGAAGTACTGCCGGACCTTTGCGATAACGCCAAGTTTCCTGGCAGCCACCTTGGCCTTGGACTCAATGAACCGCCCAAAGTTAAGGTTCGAGGAAATCTCAACTCCAAAAAGCTGAAGGCGGTCGGAACACTCCAAGGACACATTTCGAAAAGTAGGAGCCAAGGTGAACGGGCTCCTTTTGGCGGTGAAAAGACACGCTTGTGTTTTGGCGGCATTGAATGCTACAAGATTGGCACTGCCCCATTCGGAGACTGCCTGCAGTGCAACACTCGTTCGCTCAACCATGGCCTCTCTTTCGGACCGGATTGATTCCCTACTAGCCCGAGCATCCGGCAGGTATCTCTCTACAACTGTACTGTCATCTGCATACCCATAGATACCGGGCATCAGCAGATCGTTAATATGCAGCAGGAACAGAGTTGCAGAGAGAACAGTCCCCTGAGGAACACCGGCATTAGTTGACATGGGCTCAGAAGAGCATCCGTCGACAACAACTCGGAGGGACCGTTCAGTCAGGAAGTCCTTTACCCAGGCAGTCAGGCTAGGGGAAATGCCGTACGCTGGAAGCTTACTCAAAAGGCCAGCGTGCCATACCCGGTCGAAGGCCTTCGAGACATCAAGGGAGACAGCAATCGCTTCCCCATTCTTCTCGACGGCCTCGCCCCACAAGTGAGTGGCATACTAGCCGGCTACTGGCGATTAGTAGGTCCCCAGTTGACCGATTGCGGCGAAACCCGTACTGTCGGTCACTGAGGAGATCGTTACCTTCCAGGTATGCCAAGAGGCGCGAGTTCAATACACGCTCCATAATTTTGCAAAGTATGGAGGTGATCGAAATCGGCCGATAGTTGGCAGGATCGGCACGACTACCCTTCTTGGGCACGGGCTGCACGTAAGCAAGCTTCCAGGACTTGGGCACTATACCAGTCCTAAATGAGAGGCGAAACAAGCGCGTCAATACAGGAGACAACTCGGGTGCACATGCTTTAAGAACAATCGCTGGTATACCATCCGGACCACTAGCCTTATTCACGTCCAGACAACACAGTACTGTCAGAACCTCCTTGTTCCTAATGCGAACCTCAGGATGTTCAGGTGATGAGGTATATAAAAAACATATTTTCAAATCAAAACACATAAAAATATTTATGGGATTTTTGGGACAGCGATGTCCCTATGGTCGATAAGAGATATTTGGGATGTAACGGAGGTAGTTATATTGGAACCAGAGTCGAAGTTTTTAAATTTGATAACAGATAAATAAATAAAATTGACAGTTCAGCTAACTAGACCTGCTAGGGTCTGTACATAGTTTAATTCTTCTAAATTATCTTTTGATTACATAGTAATTATACATTAAATGTAGGCAGGTTGTATGTCACCATTGTAAGTAGAACTCTGTTTATTCACTATTGTAAATATTCATCTTTTCATGTAAATTACAACCCATCAAGAAATGTCTTGATTCGTCAAATCAACAGTTCAGCCAAAATGTTTACGATTGAACATATGCCTACCCTAATAACTGCCACTTCAACTAGTTTTGTGCTTCTCACATTCTACAGATACCATAAGCACCTTGAAATATGCATTCTAAATTTAATTAATTCTCACCTAGTCTGTTCTGGGGATGGTGTTTCACCATGACCACGGCATGACATTTTCACATATTTACAGCCTCTTTCTTCTACCTCTCCCTTGTTATAAAACCGACTTGTGTTTGTGAGGTCGATCCATAGACCTAGCTTTATCTAGAAAAAAAAAAAACATAATTCTTTGTACTCCATTGAAGCTTAACATCACTTTGAACCACCTAGAATACATATCTGCTTTTGCTCCATGTGTAGGAAAAATCAATGAACAAAAGAGGTATTTAACCTCATTGTGTCAACTCATTTGTGATGTGGGAACATTCTCTCTCAAATCCTACTAAAAATAGAATTTCGTGAGTAGGAAAACAATAATGATTTGTGTCATGGTATTTATAGTGTCAAGTATAATTTGCAATAAAAGTAGAAAATTTTAAAATCAAGTACAGTTACAAATACAGCAATAAATGATTATATCGACCGAAACAAATGCGAAATAAGGCTGACATTGAAAATGGGGCTTACCTTCATACTTTTCATGTAAACAAACAACATGGAAGGTGTGAAACGATTTTCTTCGGGTACTTTGTCATTGAATTGAGCTCCCAAAGGTGTCTTGAAAGCCATAAACTTATCTGCAACGAGTCCCGTTGCCTTTCGTGGACATCTCAACCACCTATTGGGTATAGGTCCCGGATCTCTTTGGGCCATTCTGATCAGTTTTAAAGGTAATTTAGCTATAAAAACTAACACAGGTTCTGCTTGTCACACATTGGATATAAATAAACACGATTTTAAGGATTTTCTTAAGAAAAAACTAAACAAATCTGTCTTTGACACAGTATTATTTTACCTACTCTTTGCTTTGACAAATTGACAAGTCGACACAGCATCTTCGTAAATAGTGTTGCAAACATAGTAAAAGCGATAAAATCTAGTTTTATCGATTTAATTAAAATTAAAGTCGATTTACTTTTTCAAATACATTTATGAATAAATAAATCCAATAAACAAATATACCACTATTACTACAAAACTTACAATTGGCAAACAATAATTTTTAAAATAAAATAAAAATGATTAAGTTCATGCCAGCATCGTCGTATATACTTAGGTCCGTATTACACCCTTACTCAAAGTTCTCGGTAAGATTTATGAGAGGCTTATATATAAGCGTCTCAGAGCCTACGCCGAGAACAAGGGCCTTATCCCATTAGAACAATTCGGGTTCCGCACCCAACAGTCCTGTCCGCAACGGATCCTACGCATCACTGAACATATTCACGCAGGGTTCCTGCGTGGTATACTGTTATGTACACAGGCGTAGTTTACTTCGATATAGCGAAGGCGTTTGACAATGTCTGGCACAACGGCTTAATCTATAAGCTGTACCAACTCGGTGTGCCTGATCGTCTTCTCCTCATCTTACGGGACTTTCTGTCAAACCGCACCTTTCGCTATAAAATCGAAGGAGCGCTCTTCTCCCCCCGCCCCATCCGTGCAGCTGTTCCCCAGGGCTCTGTACTAGCCCGACTCATTTTTACGCTCTTCACTAGCGATATCCCGAAAAGCAGTAAGGCTCAACTCGCTCTGTTCGCAGACGACACAGCTATCTACTGCTCGGGACGCAGTCCAGACTGGATTCGCCTCCATCTTTAATCCGCTGTCAACAAGCTCGCTGACTGGTTTATGAAATGGAGGATTGAAATCAACCCCCTAAAAAGCCAAGCGGTACTCTACAGGAAACCGCGGGTTAGTGTGACCCTTCCACGACCCATCACCTTGGACGGCAAGCCGATCCCTTAGGAGAAGCAAGCCAAGTACTTAGGTGTGATTCTCGATCAAAACCTCAACTTCTCAGAGCACATTGAGACGGTCCGCGCTCGCGCCGCCTTCGCTCTAGGTCGACTCCACCCCGTCTTCAACCCGCGTAGCAAGCTATCGCTCAGGTGCAAAATGCGCTTGTACAAAGCTTGCATACGCCCGATTATGACCTACGCTTGTCCAGTTTTCGCATATGCCAAGCCACGTCATATCCATAGGATGCAAGTAGTCCAAAACCGATTCCTCCGTAAAGCCACAAACGCCCCTTGGTTCGTCCGAAATGAAATCCTCCATATTGATCTCAAAATCCCCACCATCCAGCAGTTCATGAAACGCCTTTCCAAGCGTTTATTTGACACTGCTGCCAAGCACTGCAATCCTCTTATAGCAGCGGCCGCCAATTACACTCCCTCCATCATCTCCCGACTTCGCCGCCCTCGGCATGCTCTCTCAGACCCCGATGACCCCATTACCCTCCTCCAAGAGGCCAATAGGGCCACCAGCACATTACACAAACACAGACCGACCTACCGACCTCGCCGCCGAGGTCCACCGCGACGCGCTCCACGTAGTAATCCCTTCCCCCGTCCCTAGTCCGAAGATGGCCAGCCCGCGCCGCAGCTGAGCCAGTAATATCATAATGTCCCAACAATAACCTCTCAGTTTGTTTCGGCGTTTCTTCTCAGAGCTAGTACTAGGAAACGCCGCGGTCATCAAACCATTAAGTATAACTTTCGATCTAGCCGTCCCCTGCTGTCCTCTCTAGCGACGCCCTAAGCCGAGGTTCGTACCCCACAGGGGGTGCCCTTAGTGCGCAGTCGCCTAATTTTAAGTTAGTTTTAAGTGCCCCTGGCTGGAGGCTTTAATTTTTAATTAAGGCATTCACAGGAAAGTCCGGTTAAGTAGTTACGGCCTCTAATGGCCACCTACGAGATGCCATATCAAAAAAAAAAAAAAAAAATTAAAAGAATGGCGCAGTAGTATAACAGTTAGACTTGTGAGAATAAAGAACCAGGTTTGATTCTTTTTTAAAGCTGATCATTTTTATGAAATTTTATAATATATTGTGAGTTTTTAGACTTAAAAAAAATATACACGTACATGTACATTAATCATAATGGTAGAAGCTGCCAGCTTCAATTTGCTGAATATAAGTGATGGCAATGATATTGTTGTTGGTGATTTTTTAACATAATCAATGTATTAAAACTATTACTACATATTTTACTTAAAACATTTAATCAACTTAACGACAGTTTAATCGATTCCTTTATCTAAAACTGATTATTAAAAATTGGTACAACACTATACAACAGATAACAAATTGTGAACCCGTTTTGCGAATAGCAATATTATCTATATATGTATACACATTAAAATAAACAATTATCAAACAAAAATTGGGAATAACTATTAAAATAGTAAACCTATAATAGATAGTATTTTTGTATTATATCTGCCGTTTTTACCAATGCTGAATACGTTCAAATACCAAATATTTGAATAATTACATAGGATTTATTCAGTGATTCCGCTAACGTTTACTTTCTAAGAATAGTAACTATTCTTTTCATAATTTTTATTTTATGATCAAAACGACACGAAATAGGTATATTTAAATATATTTGTGTTTTTATTAGGATTTTGAACGACAGCTAAACTATTTTTGGCTGTTGACAGAAGTAGCAACTTTATAAAATATTAAATGTGAATATTGTCACTTCACTCTTTCTTTCTAAAACTATGTGTGGTAGAAAGAGTAATACGATTGTATATTTTTTATGTGTTGGCTACATTTGAAGTTGGTATTTGCCATGAGCCTGCCATTTTGTAAGATAGAAGGGAGATAAAAAATAGTTTTATGGTGTTAAAATTTTACAAAAACTCCGTTGCCATTTGTCTTAGGGCCAAAAACAAATGTTTAAATGGACGCATCGTCCATTATAACTCAGGTGTCACGGGATGACGAGCAATTAAACAATTATGGATCCGACAGAGGTAAATCCCAACCGAATTACACCTGTTACCTACTAGCATCAAATTAGAGCGTATAGTGTTACCTCCTCTTAGCTCGTAAATATTTGCTGATCGTGATCGATGTTGGATCAGTGGATTAGTGAACGTTTTGTATTCCTTGGGTTCCGTTTCGCGTGCGTGTGCTGTGAGGTAAACAATTGGATCGTGTGGACGCGATAACATTTACAGCAACCTTGAGAACTTCTCTTTCCTTACGGTTCCACTGGTGATATTTATTAGGGCTTCCGCGTGTGTTACTGTGTTGGAGTGTTCTCATGTGCAATGGTTGTTTTAGGGCCATCCCCTGCCGGCCAGCACAATGAGGGGGATGTTACGCCGGTGTCTGGCTCAGCCCCGATGGGCAGTAAGAAGTCGAGCGGCGGAGGCGGATTCCTGCGGTCACTATTGTGCTGCTGGCGCGGCGGGCGCGGCAAAGGCCCGCCTGGCAGCAATGGCGCGAACAGCATCGATGGCCGGGCTTCGCCGCTCCCTCAGGAGCGGGGGCTCCTGGTCATGGCGGAGCATGCACCCCGACCGCTGTTGCCACCCGTGAGACACCAGGACATGCATAAAAAGTGTATGGTCATTGATCTTGACGAAACATTAGTTCACAGTTCATTCAAGGTATGTATGTGCCCATGTTTTTGAATGAAAAAGTAATGTAATATTGTAATTAAAACTAAAATTCTGTTTGATCATGAACTTCTTCTGATAACTAATTACCCATTGAGACTGTAAAACAGCAATTTATTAGTATCACAGGAATAATAAGCTTATTATTCGGAAAATTGGTACTTATCTCATTATCTAAATGGTGCGAGTTGTATCTGTAAAGTGTAATAATAACTTGTTTCATTATTATCAAAAGAACTTATCAAAATATAATTATGTAATTTCTTGTATGATTAAATGCTCTCTTTACATTGCCATAAAAATATTCAGTAATTTTGAGTGATCAGCAAACTTTTATTACATTAGGTGTTCTTAGAAAGAATTTACTACCATCCACATGTATGTTCAAGCTCATGCTGAGTAGGTTAATGGGTGCTGCCAGTAATTACCCTAAATTCATCAACCCAAGAAACTGTTATGGAAGCTGAGTCATGACTACGAACCTAAAAGTAGCTTTATACGATTCAAATATACTTTTCCCCTTTTTTTGAATGGTAGACTTCTCCCGCTTTGGGTGAAGTGGGAGGGAGCGTCAGACATTTACTGGCTAAACCCACCTGTGTTTAATTCAATAATAATTTTGGAATAACCACCAAAGGCCACCTGGCCCCATGCACAATGGTCCACTGCAAGGGGAAACCAAACCCGTAACATAGAACCTACCTGTGTTGCTCCATTTGCCTGTGTCAAGAGCTATTCTCTTCCAAACAATCTGGGGCCCTAGCGGTCCCTGTAATTAATATACAATTCCCTAAAGACAAAAGTTAGTAACATAAAAAAGTATTTAAAGGAGTGACACTCAAGATACGTAATGAGGTCAATTCAAGAATTCTCTGACACCTAATTAAAAATTAAAACACAATATTTTAATAATAAAACTTTTGAAGTAACTTGAAGAGATTATACAGATACACTTATGAATTTATTCATCAGGGAATTACAGTTAATAAAAGTTTTTTTAAATAGATATTTTAATACACCATCTGTATGCTGACATCAGCACATAAAGCTATAATACAATCTGTCAAAATTCTTAAATAGTTTTCAATTTTATCACTAAAGTATTAAGATTCAAGTTTAATTGGGAAAAATTGAATAGCTTGTAGCTTGACCTGCGGAGTCTGTACTAACCCCAAGTTTTTTTTAAATTCACATACCTAAGTAGGATCTTCATAGTTGAGTACCTAATCTATGACTCACTTAACAAGTAGTTTAAATAGACAGACAATGCAGCAATTATGTGATTAAATTCCAAGCTCAAATGCTCTACTCTTTTTATATCTCCAATTATAGCTAGCAGTTCCACATAAATAATTCTTATAAAAAGCCGTAATTATGTAAAAAAGAATTGTAGGTAATGTTTTTCATAAATAATTCTTATAAAAAGCCGTAATTATGTAAAAAAGAATTGTAGGTAATGTTTTTCTTTTTATTGTCATGATTTTTTAAAAGAAGATACAATACATATGTATTGTATCATGTTAATGCAGGGGTGGAGAGCGTGAGTGTGAGATTTGAAGATGTTACCTATGTCTGAGATATGTGGTGTGTGTGTGGATACACTGCGATTGATCCCATAAGGCTGGCATAGTCACCCTGAGTGCACTGAAGCCTCTAAACAATAGATAAAAAAAAAGTGTTAATTTACTACTGGAAGAAGTGTGTGTAATGCCATTCTACGCTTTCTGATCTTATGAAATGTTTACAACAAACCTCTTTTGATAAAACCAAAAGCATAGTTCTTCAATATTGACAGAATATCATATTACTATGCTGTTTTGAATAGAAAAGCATGTTAGTTTCATGGGTAGCAGGACAGCTCAGAGACGAGTGGTTATACTAACCAACTTGAAAGTACATTTTTTCTATTGTATGTCAATCTGAGTTAAGAGCGTTTTAGTTCCATAAACTAAATTCAATTAGTCATGGTAAATTTTTGATAGATCTTGTATTGTCCATCCTATTCCTCTATTATTAAAAAACAAAATACTTGGCTGTGTCCGACAGGGTCCATAATTGATTCTATATTTTAATATATACCAACTATTTTGTAAACATTATGGAATGTAATAAATTATATAGTATTGAGTATAGAGAAGGTACTCACTAATTGACAATATTTTACAAGTGTTATCTTAATAACTGGAAGTATGATCATTTTTGCCCTACTTAAAATAAAAACTGCTATTTTCAACTTTATATTATTAGTAGAGTTTTAAGCTGAATGCTAACAAAAACATGTTCATTAAAATCCTTGTAATGGTTACACTTTTATTTTCATAAGAATTATGATAAACAGGGAAATATCCGTTGGGCAAATTGTGTTGTTTGTAAACTTTTCTGGGTCTCTAAAACATCATAATACAAGTGAAAGTTTTCACCAAAATCGGCCGTGGTTTTGTTCGCCAGCGACAAAACGTTCGGACAATAATCATAAAACCTGTTCCCTGGCCTACTTTTTGCTATTTTAAAATAATTCAATATCAGCGGTTAGTTTTGAACTAACTTTTTTAATCGATTTGTTTTAATGAATCGCTTAATTTGATACAATTATTTATTCGAAACGCATCGAGGATGACTCATTTTCAGTCGGTTAATTTTATTTGAGGGAATAGACGGAAAATACGTAGTCACTGCCATGCTTTATGTTGATAGGAAAATATTAAGAGAGGTGTGATGATAACCAATCAGTTGTATTGTCTTCCAGCTAAACCTGGCATTTGTCTCGCGTGTCTCATGCTGCAAATCATTCTAATCATCATAGAGCAAAAAAGTTCAGCACTCATAGAATGACATTGCTTTGTTTTCGCTCAGACCACAATATATCTTATTGATATCAAATATTTATCGTTACATTATCACTTTTTCCTTCCAACATTGCTGATAATTTATCTTTTATCGGACTTATTCATTCATATCGTGTTTGACAACCTTGAGAGCTGGTGCATCAGATTATTTCTGTAGCAGTATTGTTTTGATTTTTCCATGTTAAGTAACTGTCTTTATTTTATCGTGGAAATATTTAATATTAGTATCACGTCTCGTGCTAATGAAATGATCATACATAACCGGCAAATATGCAGAAATGTATTCAATTGTACTCTGTTCACAATGTAAATAGGCTCTTAATAAACTAGTGCGCTTTACCATCAACGATTGCGTCACTGCTTACCATCAGGCAGGATTGCGGTCAAGCGCTGGTTTATAATTTGTAAAAAAAAAAAAAAAAATAGGTACATTGATATTAATTCTATTAACAAGATCAACAATATTACCTACTTAAGCAAATAATTATCAGTTTTGCCATACCAGATAACAAGGCGGAAGTCTCTATCGATATTGTTGTAGTGCAACGCGCAACACGAGTTGCAATACACGTTCAGAAAGCTATTAGACTAAACTGAACGTTTAAAAATGTTTGCTACATTAGCAATAAAAAAATAATCATGGCGGCTATGAATCAAATTCGGCGTGCAAAACTGAATAATAACCAATCACAGATTCGTGACGGGAGCACTTAGCTACTGAGCTACCAACAAAGTCGCGTGACGCGCCACCGTTCAAAGTACCCAAACTGCAATAAAAACCGTATCTCCATATTGGAGACACCTGACTACTTCGGAGACGAGACGACTTAATTTTTATGATGTCATAATCATAAGGCTAGGGCGCCTCATAGCTGCGCCTACGAAATATTCCGAGTTTGCATAACAACCTTCAGGAAATTATCGTGTAAACGCTAGACGTCGTAATGAACGAATTGAATAATTTGTAATGTGACCACGCCACACAAACCACGACATTATATTACGTAGTATTTTCGGTTCCCCGTATAATTCTGACGAAAATTCCCCCAGTCATTGGTTTGTTGTACGTTATTAGTGTGGGAACCAAATACTGCGTGACGTTTAGGTATCTGTAACTTGCCCTTGTCCAACGCCTTATGTCATTCTTGCTTACCCATATTTGGAATGTTACAAGTGCCTAAGCAATCAGCACATGTATTTTAATTGCCAACAGGTTGCGCAAAGGAAGTAGAGATAACACAGGCAGCGATCAATTTAGTATAGAAACCAAATATTTTGTAGTTTCCTCTTTCAAAAGGGTTTTATCAATATTTTCATCGGACGATTTAGCATGGTCTCAATGACAGTATGTCATTAATTTACTGTAGATTCATTAATAGCTTAATGGTTCGCTTTTACGATACTGATTTCCTCATATGCGTCACTAATTGCGTCGATGATTTCGCAAAGTGGTCAACAAATAAATAGCCGTAAAGAAACTTGCGTTGAGTCGAAATTACGATTACGCAGTAACCACTGCGAACATGTAGAATAAGAATAACAATTGTTCTTGTGTCGAGACAGGCTATTCTCTAATATAGATTGTTTTGAGAAGTATGAAGAAATGGAATTAGCGATTGAATGCGCCGCTGACGCGATCCCAACTTTATAATAGCGATGACCCTAAAAACCCAATTACGAGTACAAGCGCCAAGTTAAACCAACAGCTAGTAAAAACAAACGTTTTATGTTATTAGCGCTCGGTATCCCGAATAATTACATTGGTCGGGAATGTGTCTCACGTGAGCTGATTCGCATTTGACCGGTTTGTTCCCGTTCCAAAAGACTTGCTCTTTTTAACATTTCAGTTTGGGAACTAGAGCGTGCCGTCGACCATAGGGCTCTCAGACAAACGGGAAATTGTTAGATTAATATTGTAAAACAGCTTTGAGATAATGTGAAAGTTTTCCATTTTACTCCGAGACGTGATTTAATTTGAAGCTTTGCCAATACCGAAGTGCGTGATAAAAAACGGTCATCATCGTTGATTGTTGGCGAAATTGCTGTAATGTATCGGTTACGAGAATGTTATTAGATTATTGAGAAATGAGAACCCATTCTATTAACGCTTCCCATTGGTCTTTTGTAACCTAAGAATGAAATGCATTATTTTAAAGTATAGTGGAAGTAAAAATGCAAACACCGAGGTATAGAATTTGCAAGAGCAAAATATGGCTTACGTATTGTTTGGCTTACAAAATGCGTCGGGGTACATAATGAAAGAATAGGTGCCTTATTGATACTGTCTCCCAGTCATCATCAGATCTCTATAGACTAAACTATTGCAATAATCTCAAAACAAAGATCATAGGTGCGTAAGAAATAATATGCAAGTATGCAAGTGGCGACTATAACTATGACTATTGCGTTTTAATAACTAACAAACTTATGGGGTATTAAAAGCACATTAAAATAATATTGAAACAACTTCGTGTCTATAAACATTGAGTGGGCAGACCACAATAGTTCAATAGGTCGGTTTCTGACTTCCGATGGACAGTACGCCCACACCCATCTATTGTCGGTTCATATCTCTGCGTTCGTTGCCTACGTAATACGTAACAGTCATCAGTAAGGAAAATGCTTTGTCGTCGATTGATATCGATCTATGTTATAATCGTCGCTAAGGAAAATCTATTATAAATGTGTTAAGTTGGACGTGTGTAAAACTGGAATATGAAAATAGATAGTATTATTCCTATGCTCGTGTAAGTTAAATGTAAATATTGGATACATTCGCTATAGAGTATAGATGTATAGTATGTGTGCATCATGCAGGGAAATCTAATTAATTTATGTAGTTAGCGAAACTCTTCAGTCGAAATGTTTATCGATATTTAAACACGATACAACGAAAAAGAAGCCAATTTGTTGATTTTGTCTATAGATAGGTTCTATGTTCTATGTTCTATGTTATTCGTTTGGTTTCCGCACTCAGTCCCTCCAGCGGACCATTGTGCGTGGACCATGGCGGCCTTTGGCGGTTATTCCAACCAGCCCACCTCCCTCCAGAAGCCCATCAGGTCTCCTAGCCTGTTGAGAACATCTGTGTAAGATCTTGGTGCTCCTATGGTTTCGTTTCTAATTTGCGTAACGCCTGTACACTCGAAGAGTACATGCGCAACTGTCTCGTCAGCCTCTATGCAGGCTCTGCACAGAGGGCTGTCTGTTATGCCTATTGTGTGGAGATGCTTATTCAGCGAGCAGTGGCCCGTGATGATCCCCGTCATCAATCTTAGATTCCTCCTATCCAGGCGCAGCAACCTTTTGGTTAGCCTGTCATCCAGAGATGGCATGGCCTCCCTGGACTGCCTGCAGCCCGGTGACGAGGACCACCAAATCTCCGCTTGTTCGTAGGTATGCTTTTGTAGTCATCTGCGTATTTGAATAAAGGGAATAGGCACAATGGGCTCCGGTCCGCTGACCAACGCGCTGGATGCCCTTCTAGCAAGCTCGTCAGCTGCGTCATTGCCCAGTGAACCGCTGTGACCCTTTATCCACTGTAGAGTCACGGTGTTGCGGTTTGGTACGGTTATCCGTTCCAATGCATCGTGGCACTCAAGTATTAGACTTGATGTGATGCATCCCTGCTTTAGGGATTGGAGGACGGAAGCACTGTCAGTGAGTATGCGGACACGCGTGTCCGCAACTCCTCTGGCTTTTATGGCTAGGGCCGCCAGAGTTATGCCCACACACTCTGCTTGATAGACTGTGTTGAGCATCCCTAGCGGTCTGGATATATTTATGTTGAGGTCTTGTGAGAACACTCCAACGCCCGTTCCTTGATCGGATTTCGATCCGTCGGTGTACACTCTCAACTCCTCCGGTCCTGAGTGGTCGCACTGCTCTTCTTCAAGTACTATCTGATAGTGCTTTTGAAAGCAGTACTGTTTTTGTACCCTGTCATTGGGTGCTTGTAGTATTGGCCGCCTCTCGATTGCATCCAGCATCAGGCGTGTGTGTTTGACCCTGGAGTCTTTGCTCAGGGTTCCCGATAGGTGGAGTCTGAAGGCAGCCAATGTCGCTTCCTCCCTCACAACGAGGTGAAGGGGGGGCAGTCCCAACATCGCCTGCAGGGCGGCAGTAGGCGTGGTTCTCATGCAACTGGTGATTGCTACACACGCCAACCTTTGTAGTTTCTCGAGGTCTTTTTGGGCTGTGCTCAGACTAGTTCTTGGCCACCAGACTAGTGAGCCATATGTTATAATTGGCCGGATGACAGTGGTGTAAAGCCAGTGAGTGACCTTGGGGCTAATTCCCCAGTTTTTCCCAAGCATCCGCTTGCACTGCCACATTGATATGCTGGCTTTAGTTGTGATGTAGTTGGTGTGTTTCGCCCAATTCAGCTGTTTGTCCAGGTATATACCCAGATATTTTGTTTCAGCGGATAGACTTAGGGTGGTGCCAAAGAATCTTGGTAGATTTAGCGATGTGAGCTTCCTCTTTTTTGTGAAGAGAATCAGCTCGGTTTTATCTGGGTTCACAGAAAGTTGGTGTGTATTACACCAATTTTCTACGATTTTCAGGGCCTGGTGCATTAGATTGCACAGGGTGTTTTCATGCATTCCGCTTATTATTATTGTTATGTCGTCGGCATAACCCACGGTATAGTAGCCTTTGTTATTTAATGTATTTATTAGGCTGTCAACAACCAGGTTCCATAGTAGCGGCGAAAGAACGCCCCCTTGCGGACATCCCTTCGCCACGATGGCCCTTGTGGTGTCGTTCACGGTAACTTGTACGGCTCTTTGGCCGAGCATGTTAGCGATCCAGCCTCTCAGTGACGGGTCTATGTTGTGCCTGTTCAAGGCCGTGCTGATACTTGTGAAGGTGGTCTTGTCAAAGGCGCCTTCAATGTCGATGAAGACGGCTAGTGCTGAGCATTTGTGGTCCACGGCGCATTCAATCTTGGATACCACGCTGTGCAGCGCGGATTCTGTTGATTTGCCCGTGGAGTACGCATGCTGTTGTTTGTGGAGTGGATTTGCCCGGAGAGGTCCGTCGCGAATATGCCGGTCGCAGATCCTCTCCAGGGTTTTTAGTAGAAAGGATGTAAGGCTTATGGGTCGGTATGATTTGGGTTGCGTGTAGTCTGATTTGCCAGGCTTGGGTATGAAGATAACCTTCACTTCCCGCCAGGCATGGGGTATGTGTCTATATGCTATGCATGCTCGAAAGATATTTACGAGGCATGGAGCGATGCACACCAACCCCCATTGTAGTAGGGCTGGGAAGATACCATCCAACCCCGCGGACTTGTATGGTTTGAAGGTGTTGATAGCCCACTTTAGCCGATCTACTGTTATTAGCTTGTGGGCGTTGGACCAGTCCTGCTCTGTTGGAGTCCATTCCGGTACAGCCTCCCAGGTCCTGTCTTCCAGGAGTTTACAGTCCGGGAAGTGTGTTTCCAGGAGGACTCTGCTGGTTTCCTGATCCGTTTGTGTGTAAGTACCGTCGGGTTTTTTCAGCGCTCCAAGGGTTCGGTCCTGATCAGTTGATAGTATTTTCCTTACCCTTGCAGCTTCATTGTTGTTTTCTATAGACTCGCAAAATCTCCGCCAAGCAGTCCTTCTGGCGGTTCTGATTTGCTTTTTGTAGGTGTATTGGGTTTCTTTGTATGTGTCCCAGTCTTCTGTGAGCCTACTGTTTTTGGCTCTGTTGAAGTGCTTACGTAGTGTTTGACGTAGCTTACCGAGCTCGGGATTCCACCACGGACTTCGCCTACTGTTAGCCCGCGGTGTCCTTAATTTACAGCAAGCGTGGTAAGCTTCTATTAGGTATTCTGAGAGCTTTGTTACAGTGTATTCCAGTTGTGCAATTTCCTTTATATTTGTTTGTGACAAGTGCCTAGCTAGTAGGGCAGCTAGAAGGCGCCTGTACCCGGGCACATCAGTTCGCCTCGGGTTACGTTTTGGTACGGGCCCTCTCACGCTAGTGGTCAGTGTAAAGCGTATCCTTCTATGGTCTGAGCAAGAAGGTTCGCCCGACACATGCCAGTTCGTGATAAGGCCCGTAGCGTTTTCTGAAGCTAGTGTTAAGTCTATGATTGTTTGTCCTCGGACTGTAACCCAAGTGGGTTCAGAGCCTCGGTTAATAATATTAAGGTTAGTTGAAAATAAATAAGTGGATAATACCTCTCCTCTGGGGTTTGTTGTCTCGCTGCCCCAAAGTGGGTGGTGGGCATTCGAGTCGGCGCAGATGATCAGGCCCATCCCAGCATCCTCGCAGTGCCGCACTAGGTCGACCATCTCCTTCGGCGGGCAGTTTGTGTCCTCACCTGGCATGTACACCGAGGCTAAAATGACGTCTGCGGCGTCGCCTTCGGTCCCGAGCTTGACAGCCGTCAGGTCTCTGGAACAGAATTGGGTGAGGGGTGTGGTGGGGATGTCTTTGGGTGCGTAGACGCAGGTTCTAGGTTTATCCCTGTTATGTGTGTTAAGTATTAACTTACCTCCGATGTTGCTGAGGCCACATACTCTGTTATTCCTGATCCACGGCTCTTGGATCAGTGCGATGGTGTTAGGCTTAACCTCCAGCGCTCTGCGTAAGTTAGCCGTAGCAGTCTGGCTGTGTTGGAGGTTAGCCTGTATGATGTTGAGTGGCGTTGACGATGATGAGTGGGGTGGGGTGTTAGTCGGTGTCTGATCCATCAGAACATCCTTCTCTCGCCCCATCCCTGTACGATCCGTGTTGGTCTCCCGGTGATGCCAGGAGCTGTATGGCCCAGTCAGGAGATGTGAGTGTGGATGGCCCGGCTTCCTGTTCGTCTGCCATCACTGCCCGGGCCATGTCCTCCTCCAGTTGAGCAATGTCTGTGTCATCACTCTGTGCTGTCCGAGTTTCACTCACTGGGTCTGGATTGCCGTCAGAGGGCCGGGTGCGGGGCCAGAAGCGCACGTATATCGACCCCAAGAGGTACGACAAACGCCGCTCCTGAGCCAGGACCCTTTCCACATCCTCCGGTGGCACACCCAGGGTCAAATAGGACCCGTAGTTGTCCCCACCGACGGTGGTTGCCTTGTACAGCGACCACTGTGCGATGTTGTAGCATTTGTTTTGACGTATCAGGGTCCTTTGTAGCCGCCGTATGTCACCTGTGTAACGAGGGACAAAGAGGGAGGCCTTGACACGGGTGGGCACGTCCGACTGCCTGAGTACCGTCAATTTGATGTCGGAGTCCGGGAGGTTTATTCGGGGCACATTTTGGGTCAGCCAGGTCAAGGCGTAATCATTCTCGCACCACACCTGCACTGTACCGTCCGCTACCCGTGGGTATCCGCGGAATTTAGGGAGTTCTGTGTCAGTGTCGCCGTCGTCAAAGAGGATCAGGTGCTCCAATTCTGCCTTGACTTGTTCGGCTTCCTCTGGAGATAGGTCTCTTGAGGGGGGAGAGCAACAGATTGCTACGGCGAGGCGCTCCGGAATGTTCCTGGTGGCCCGCGCGTAGGTCTTCGTTTCTCCCTGGTCAGGGTGGATCCTCACGCGTTTTGCATCCCCCTGGAACGTGCTCGGTGAGCCCGAGTCGTCTGGGCGCTCCCTCTTCGACGAGCCCGTACCGCTAGGTCCTGGCTGCGCCGCAGGGACGTCCGTTAGGGTAGCAAGCTTCTTGTGCGAAGATCCGCCCCGTTTCCCTCTGGTCTTTTTATTTCTGTGTCCGTCTGTCGTTGGCAAGGATCGGCTTGCGACCCCGGCTGGCTCTGCCGCATATGAGGGCTTTTCGCGCGGAGTTGCCCCCTCGCGTACTTGCCCCTGGGCTAGTGGTTCCGCGTCCGGCCTCTTTTCGCGCTGGGTTTCCCCTTCGCGTACTTGAGGCTGGTCGCGTGGTCCCACGTCAGGCCGCTCTTCGCTTTGAGTTACCTCATCGCGTACTTGCGGCCTCCCCACCTTTTCGGCGTCCGATTGTACACCGCGCTGGCTCATGCCTTCGCGGATTTTGCGCTTTCGGTCGCCTACTTTCCTCCCCCGGCCAGTAGGTTTTCCGCGCTTAGGTAGCAGGCGTAGTCCCTCTGCCGGGCGAGTGGTAGGGCCGCCAGGTTCGCTTACCTTTCCAGACGCCGTCAGTACATTAGTCAAGCTCGGGTTGGTGACGCTGTTTCTCACGACGCTCTGATGCCAGAGGCTCGTGGAGGGCGTACATCCTTTGTCGGGTGTTGGCGCGTGTATCGCTGCCGGGATGGTGTCAGTGGGCGCGTTGGTCGCTGCCTGTGTAATGGGCGCTAAAGCAGCCGGCCGTGCTGAAGTGCACGGCAAACTAATGCAAGGTTTAGCCCCCCCCAGAGTACGTTGGGGGCTGACCGCCGTGGCGGTGTGGGATTCCCCGGCTTGGCCGGGACCCACCTGGGTAGTCCTATTCTTGTCTTGCATGTTCATTATTCGAGGTGGTGGGCTTTTTTGGAATCGAGGTTGCCCAACCTCTGGGACCGACGGGATATGGGGATAGGAGGGAAGGGATCAAGGAGAGGTGTTTGATGGTAGGAGGAAGGAGGAAGGTCTGTTTTTTGGGGGGGAGGGTGGGTCACCCTTAGGTCTGGGATTTGACCTAGGGATTTTGAGAGGAGTGACGGGAAATTCATGGATAAGGACTGGGATGGGTTTGTGTGGATTTTTCGGAACATGGGATGAGGTGTGAGGGTTACCCTAAACCTGGGGTTTGGTGTTCGGGCACTTCTCTTGTCCGGGATCTCTTTCGAGATACCCCAGACGCGGGACCAGCCACGTTGGCCGGTCCCGCAGCCGGAGTTGGGCTATCCGCAACCTGCCCACCCGCTCGGTTGCATGAGAAGAAGTGCCCGGCTGTCCAGGTCGCACCACCACGGATGTACGTATACATACGCGTTGGCGCGGTCCGGCCGGCCCCGAGTCTATAGATAGGTTTCAATGACTGTAGTTAGTGTAGTCAGTAGAAAAATCAGTTTAAAATATTTTTTTTAATTTTTTTTTTGTATAAACTTCAGAACCTAGTGGATATCTAAATACGATAAAACAAATCAAACAGATTTTTTAAATTCATACTTCAACTTCATTACTAGTGGTCCCCAAAGTACATAAAAGAGCTTTTTATTATTTTATCGTATTTGGACATGGATACCGATCGCGTTTGCAGTCATCATCATAAATCATAATCGGCCTATAATGTTCCCACTCCTGGGACACTGGCCTCCTCTCGGTAAGAAGAAGTGGGCCGTAATCTACTACGAGGGCCCAGTGCGGGTTGGAGGTTTGCACTGTCACTAGCTAATTTAATTTGATCCAGCATTACGCTGGTATTGTCTCAGTGAAATGATTACGTTCACTATAATCATGGCGCTAAATAAAAAGTACCAGTCATGCTGTCGATCTAATAATAACTTGTATAGATCGTAATCATAAACATCACAAACAGCAGTAATTTTATACAACAGAAAGTTCGATTCTTTCAAAATTATAGGTATTTCTCGCAGCTCGTGGCTATGGGAAGCCTTTGAAATGTACGCGACACTAAAAATACTTCCTACTGCTCGAGTACAAACTGCGAATACTGGTTATGGATGAGTTTGACGCGATTAGTTTAGATACTATGTTGTTTTCATAATAAATATGGGTGTTGCACAGATATTCACAATTAAAAAAAAATCAAATGTCTAAATTAGGCTGAGACTTAGCACTTTTTGAACGTGAATATTACATAAGACAGTCCCCCAAAAACGCCTCTTCGCTTCTTTCGCCCCTTTAGTAGACTATCGTGTGGAAAAGATATATTTTGATAATCGGATTTCCGCTGCCCTCGACAGCAAAGAGTTGCGGGCGTCTATTTGATTTAAACTGACAACAGTTTTGGACTTGTGAATAGCGTTTAGCAATGTTTGATGCTGTACGAAAAGGTACCGAGTGGTTATAAGCAAATAAAAAAAAAATCATTCTGAATGCGCGCGATGGACCCTAGTGTTTAAGTCGAATGAGATAAATCATCGTTCAAAATTGCAATGTAGCTTAAAATATTAATATCATGTTCAATATATTAAGTAATATCCAGTTTTTTACTTAGTGAAGTCATCTTTGCCTCTGCCGACGAGTCAAGTATTTTCAACTGTTTGCCAATTTCTCAATACATCATTATTTAAGCAAGACTCGATAACTTTGGATGATATGCCCGCTCGAAATTATACAGACAGCAATCCGATTCATGAAAGTCGTAGTAATCTGATCCACGTTGAAAAGAATTTGTCGATCAGCGCATTTTTTCTTTATTTGGACAATGTGACTGTAATGTTAGAAGGAAAATATTATTCTCCTCTTATATCTTTTTTGCTATGGTTCTTATTGTGAGCAATTTGTTTTTTAACTGTCGCTTGTCACGATGAATTCTTGAATTTATTTCTACCCATTGTTGTCGTGATATAATTTCGGCAATTTATCTACGCTGTTTTTTAACAGAATGCTGTAAATTAGCTTGCATTGCTGATCGCAAATCTAGAGATTGTGAAAATAATTTAAACATTATGACCCAATTATTTACTAGGTTTTTTCCTGTCCATTTAGATTATTCTAAGCGAATACAGTGGTCATGTCCTAATGAGTTTGTTTGTATTCTGTTGGTGTCCACTGGTCCTTACGGAGCACTACCATTTATGAAATCGATTTCAATGTTTATGCTGTATGTATTATTAACTTGTTTATGAGTTATCTATCACTCACACATTCAGACATTTGGATACTGTCTTATGACATAGTGTTGCATCCTCAGGAATCAGACTAAAGAATTAAAAATAATACATGCTTTCAGCATACTTTCAGGCTTTTTGTTCGTTGCTACATATAGCATGGTATTAAGAGTACCACGTCAGTCAATCTATGTTTATCCAGTGGCCAGTAATGAGGTAATGTGGCTTGAGTGTAAAGATTCTCAGACTCAATTTTTGCTCTATTGAACTGACTGGACTATTTTTAACGTAACCCGGGTAGGGTGTACGCTGAACTTTGACTCCCACGTAAATAGACTAATTGGTACACCTCACACTGCCGTCCAATAGTTTCTGTGAATGCTAATATCTAAATTTGGTAGGTATGTACCTAAGCAAAAATGTAATCGTGCTTACGTTTACTCGAGCTGGCGACTTTGTCCATAGATAAGTGTGCGAGTAGGAGTACGGCGACGTGGTATAGAAAATGAGGTGACCGACACCCTTCACTTCCGATCCCTAATGGAGCACTCGGCCACTCGCTGTTACGTGCAGTTGCTTAGAAAACGCAAAAACCTTGCCTTCTCTTTAGAAATGCACTCTTGATCAAATAAAATGAAGTTCTTAATCACTTTATTTATACTCTAGACCTGTGTCTTAGAATGTACGCCTCTTTAACTACCCAACAAGATACGTTGGTACGTGCTTTCGTAAATATGCTGTATATTTGTATGAAAACTTGATTGAGTGCAAACATACCGACAGAAAAAGTTGGTTAATACTCATAAAGGTACTACTAGCAGCTAATCCTTTTAAGTAAAAAATCACGCACAAATTATGTCCTAATCTGTTAGGTTTACAGAGCAAGATTTGTCGTGAGGTCTACAAGGCCAGATTGACTCACAGTATCAACAGTTAATAAAACCGCAAATGTTGCATTGTTGGAACGAATTGTGTGCTATACCATATGTTAGCTGCCATTGTAAGTTCAGTTTTGGTTAGCTCGGTCGTGTCAAGGTTTCGACCTTGGATATGTTTGGCCACACAATCGGGAATCAATTCTCATCCACAATATCTAAACAAAAGTTCAACGTGAACCTTCAAAGTTGTTGAAGGGCAATGTGTACTTTATGAACGTTACGGTTTTTATTATTTGTATTAGTTTAGGCTAGGACACAGTTTTACCTTAAAAATCTTTGTCTAGAGTGTGATAAGTTTTTGTTACTCTCAGTATTGGTACCAAAAACTCTATTTTCGGCATAGCTTAATTCTTTGTCATGAGTACGAAACAGGTGTGTTGCAAACTTTGCACGCGGATGGCGTGTGAGCCAAATATTATTCTTTCCTATATAGGTATCTAAAATAAATCTGATACGAAAAAGGCGTTCAAATTTGGATACCAAATATTTTTTGCAGAACGGCTGTTGTCAGATAAGCTACCTTTATATTATCTACCTACCGTTAATGCGGATCTATGAATACTAACCTGTACAAGCAACAATAAAATGAATAATTAATATTCTAAATTGTGTCAGTAATATATGAATGTAGACAGACAGACTACTAATCATATTTACTTGAAGGTGACTGGTCTAAATTAATTGAATTCGATTCGACATGATGATATAACCTAAAGACAAAAGTTCTGACAATGTTTTGACACGAGGATTGTAAATTGGGTTTTATTTTGATAAATATTGAGTAGCTCGGATAACGTGTAATCTTATTAAAAGTTTATTTAATGGGTTTTAAGTGTCAGGCAAATGTTGACCAATTGAAATAACGCACTAACATAACAGTAGCAATGGCTGTTTTGACAGTTTAAACACATCCATTGCGTTACTTACGTTAGGTGCTTTTGGAAAATGATATATTTGGAAAATGTGTCATTTTCCAAATATGAATGAAGCAGTGGTTAATATGTCATTTGTCTAACCTTTTTCCACTATGATGGGGTCGGCCTCCAATCTAACAGAATGCAGCTGAATATCAGTATTCTACATGAAGCGAATGCCCATCTGACCTTCACTACCCAGTAATAGGGATCTGTCCAAGGTATGAAAATCAAAAAAATATAATATCATTTCAAATCAATATTTATTTATTTATTTATTTAAACTTTATGCACAAAGAAAAACATTGTACAATGATTGTGTGTGTGTGTGTTGTGTGTTTGTTCCTAAGTATTTGAACGAATGAAAAAATAAAAAAATACGTGTTCAATATTTTTTATAAATCTATCTGATTCAACTCTATTGTGTGATAGGATTAAAACTAATTAATACGTGGAAATTATTCAGATATGGTGTGTTAAGTGAATAAGTTGCTGTTATGAATGAAAGAAATTGCTAAAAAAGCAGCGCCTGGCGAAATTAGAAGGTCGTTCATTCAACTATTTTATGTTACGGAAACAATAAGGCGTTCGTCCTAAAAGCTGGCAAAAAAATCTCCCAACCCGTAGTCGCCTTTGGAGCGATGAAGCTTGAAATCTAGTTAGCGGAACAAATGATGTTCTCGGAAACATCTCTCGTTCTTATTAAAGGAACAACTTTTACTATTGGAATAGTATCTAATGTCATCATCTCAGCGTTAATCCCAATCGCATCCGGAGCTTTTCAGCTTTGGAGTCTAGGGTCCGCTTTACCAGTCTAACTGCTGATTTTGGCTAAACTTCGACATTTTCCGTGAAGCGACAGCCGTCTGACCTCCACAACCCGAAGGCGATATCGAAGCATTGCAGTTAGACCAATTGTTAGACTTTTGAGGGCTCCAACAACCCGTAACGACTGCCACTAGATGTTTGTATGGCAACCGGGACCAACGGCTTAACGTGCTTTCCGAGGCACGACCAGACCCGTGCAAATATTCATATTCATGCATACAAATATTTGCACTGTGCGGGGATCGAAACCGCGCCTCCTTGCGCAACGGCCGCATTCGCTACCGCTACGCCACAGAGGCTGTCAATTCAGGCTGGAATAGTATCCAATGTATCCATGCTTATCATGGTTTGGCCGTCATCGATAGAAGGGACACCGAGATTATTATCAAGTTCTTTAAAACGCTATCTAGATTCTACTAATAACTACAAAATATTCAAGTTGTTCAAAACTCGTTACGATTAGTGTATTAATCCAGCAAGTAGGGTGTGAAATTTGGAAATTTATTTTATGAACTTGTCGAATAATATTAATACCTGTAGATAATTCTTGCTACTCCATGTTTGTCTTCCGCTCACCAATCAAAATTCTGACCGCAAATATAATAGTAACCTATTGGCTTCTGGTGTTATGTACCTATGTTACACAAATAATTATGTCCATATCATGTTAACCGAAACGTTGGTAATATTACGTGCTCTGCGACATCATTTAGATTTGTTACTAGCTATAGACCGTGAGATCACCGGCGCAGACGTGGTACAGTTCCTCCTCTGTATTGTGTAATCTTAGTTATAATTTGTATTTGTTATTTGACGTTAAGAAGCCGTTGGGTATGATGCGTGTGAGTAAATTTATGTTTGTATTCACAACTCTTGATTTCTGAATCCTTGGGCATAATTTGTGTGGAATGACTTGTTTTGTGGGAACTGCTTTGCGAAAGTTTCAGATAGTCCAATTTCACGCCAAACGGCCGAAGTTTGAATGAAACGAGTCGATCAAATCTTCACGTTCGTTGTATTTGAAACCTTTCTTCATTCCCTTTATCTAGAAACCCTGCCAGGATAAGTATCTATTCGATTGCACAAACGCCGTGATAAAGTAATCTTTGTCAATGAAGTGTTGCAAAATAAGTAATTGTGTAATTTACCAAGATCACTTTTATATTGGATCGATTGTCTGGCTTTGTTAGCTGCGTTGTTTGTTTACCGGTTAGATCACTTTATCTGCTGAATCTTTACTGCGTACAGCTTCATTCGAGCATTTTAGGGCTTCCCCGCATTAGACGTTGTGTTTTTGCCTCACAACAATCTTTGTATATATCGCAGCAAAAATGTTGGATACGCTGGATTGCTGGTTGTAAAAACGTTGTAAGTAATTAAGGTAATAAGTAGTAAAATTTTTCCTTGAAGCTTTCTTGGACATAATATAAATACAACGAAGTTGCCTTGCGTCACGCAAATAACATGTCTAAGCGACCTTTACGGCAACTACGTATTAGGTTTATGCAAATTATGAATTAATACTACTGTTTATATCTTCATTGTAAATATTGTGATGGCATTCTTGTTATATTTTATGTACACTATGAGCAATAGCGTAATTTCCAGTTTTGCGATTGGTTTCCCCCTATCTTTCTAACCATTTCGTGCATTAAATCCTTTTCGTTTTCACGTGATAAGTTTTATGAATGTTTGTTCTGTTAAATGAGTCGGTTAAAAAGTAAATTACTAAAATAACACGTCATAACTCATACGTGTGTAAGTGGAATTACTTTTTGTCACGTCAGGATTACTGGTATTTGGGCATATTATATTATAGTAAGTAACCCTTTTACCTGTAGGTCGTAGTTCAAAACAACATACATCGGTTTAATAAATATTTTATAATAGCTATTGTATATTTTTTCTTTATTTTGCTTCCTTCGTAGGCATGGTTTTTTTTTTTTTTAATTGTGACAAAACCCGCCACAATTTTCCCACTCACTGCAACTCCTGAAAGCCAGAGAATCAACAGTGGTAGGCAGCATGATTTGGTTAGGAGAAATTAATCTAATGACATGTTTAAGAAATTAGTAATATATTTCCTTCTTTTTGTCTTAAGTTTTTCGACGGTCCTCTCAGTCCGTTTTGCTGTAAGGATGTCTTGCGCTAATTAACAAATGCACAACCAGTTCCTTTACGCGTTCTTGATACACCAAGTTTTTGCTTTTATGTGAAGCTACAGGCCTCTGACCTGTTGTTGTTGAAACTAAATACATATTTGCAACAGGTCTTCCTTATACATGTGAGATATTCAGTTCTAGATACAACGGAAAATTTTAGGTTTGCTTCACACGTCTGACCAAAAAAAAACTAATTTCTAATAGAGTTGAGAGAGGTTCTCTTGTTTGCCCTTTCCATACACTAAGGTACGAAGAGCCCTTCTAGGACAGCAAACATTTTTTTTTAATAATTATGCTAGATTAATGAACAATTTTTTTTTGCATTAAATTTCCTAATTTTTGAGCATGTTTTTAATAATACCGCTGCGACCGTTACTACCTAGCTTAAAGATGACATGACAGAAATAACGCAAAGCGAAAACGAACTACTAGCGCGGACAGACGATGCATCAAAATTACTTTATTATTTAGATTATGATCATAAATCATTTTATTGGTGTGGAAGTGATGTTAGAATTTATAGGAGATAATACGAAATTCAGACGAACGAACTCACGGTGGAAGTGCCAAAAGACAACGATTTTCTGTCTGTTAAAACAAAAGCATAACTGTTTAATGCATAAGTAACCAATTCGTGTAAGAAGTGCTCAGATCATAACCAAAATCGGATTCCTTTGATATTTGAGACGAAGAAAACTTTGAATGAAATCGTTCTCCGGCCATATAAGTTACATGCTTGCTCATATTACTTAAGTTACCAGATTAAAATTCTAAAGTTACATTATTAGCCTGTCAGTTAGTTGTCGTTTTAAAAGTATCCTTACATAATAATATTATTTGAAGGTTTGTTTGTTATGTAATAGACCAAGCTAGGCTTTGCATTGATTTCTTTATGACGACGATTTTACCCGTTCTCTTGGAAACTGATTATTTTAACATGCTCTAGTTTTGGCAAATAGGCCTAGGTAGAGGCCCTTGTTCGGCAGTGGCTGTTTAATATCTGATGATGCTCAACTGCTGTGATGGGTTATGGTCCTGATTCTTCCCTCGGTATTTTTTCTCTGATCGCAGTTTTGTTTTCATCGATTCGATTTGGATAGAGAAGGATGCTTGTTATTAAACAAACAACTTGAATTGAATACATTACAATAGCTCTGCATATAATTAACCGAATTTATCTTTTTTTGAGACAAGTAATAAAATACAATAGTTATAGACGATGCATGAGTAATCCTTTACACGATGAGTCATGAATTCACTATGTGTTGCGTGTCAAGTTCAATGAAAACAAACTTCTTTTTTTTATCATCAGCCAGCATGAGCCTTAAAAAGTTAAAACCTCCTTGGGAGGACTTGAGTCTGAAATAAGGTCGGTCCCTTCCGATAAAGACATTTGGCAGACATTATACAGTATATCATTACATTCTGACAACACACTGTTGCGGTGGCAGACAATGATTTATTTAATTTATTAATGGATTGTTGACACAAGTGCCTGAAACATAATTGACTGTGCGTGTAATTCAGCTTGGTGACAAGCCGAAATGGGTCAAGTTTCTCGAAATAGTATTAGCATAATAGTAATGTTCAATAATGTTAAAGTATTATTAGCTGATCATCTTAATTAAGGTCTCATTTAAAACAGAAGTAGTTATGAATCTTGTTATTTATTTATTTCAGGCACGAAGGCCCATATATACATATGTATATAATACTATATTAACATACAAACTTAAATTTCTATAAATACATTATAACATTATGATTGAGGTGTTTGGAGTCTCGTCCTGATGATTGTGCAAAGGCTGGTTGAGGGCAAAAGGCCTCTTATAATTTTAAAACGTTCAAATTCTATAAGCAGTCTCGTCTCAGCGGTAAAAAAGATTTGTGTACTTTTGACAGAACAAGTCTGAGATTAGATTGTATAAAATCCCCTCTGGTAGCGATGAGAAAACATCTCTGTGTCTACTCAATAATTTGCTTGAGTTTCTCGATAATTCGATGAGTTCTACCCAAAGAGAGTCTTAAGCTTTTTCAAACGTTTTTCCTATCTTTCCAGCCGATAAACAACGCAGACTTCGTGGTGCCAGTCGAGATTGACGGCGCCGTGCACCAGGTATACGTTCTCAAACGGCCGCATGTCGACGAGTTCCTGCGACGCTGTGGCGAACTGTACGAATGCGTGCTCTTTACCGCCTCACTCGCTAAATACGCTGACCCCGTTGCTGACCTATTGGACAGGTGAGTTGATTAATGACTGAACTGTTAATGAGTGTGTAACCCTACTAGCTACTAGCTGAACTGGAGCGAAAAAGGGATGATATTTTTTATCATTCCTGTCACTTGACGCTTTAGATCTTGTTAAACAGCCGGATTGCGGTTGAACGGTTTTTCGCTATCCGGAATGTTGACTAAGCTAGGTACCTATATACTAGAGCTATATTCTAGAGATGATGATGGACTAGCAGTCTTTATACTATGCAGAATGGATTGAAAGATTGAGACGTATTCTAATAAATGTAGATTTAAAAAAAAAAGGTTGCTCCACACTAAGACTTTCTCCTGTATCGTAGGTGCGTTTACATTAATATAAACTCACATACAAAAACAGCCAGACCCGGAACAACTGGTTGTAGGTCATACAAATATTCATTCCTTGTGGGTATCGAACCCACGACACGCAAGTCGCAACGCAGCAGCCAACAGCTTAACCACTGCGCTAACTATGCAATCAAATGTTGCCAAAACAGCTGTTGCTATTGTGTATCGCAACTATTCATACTTTCCCTCCCAATTAAATAGTTATGCTTTCGCTAACTGAAACAGTTCCTAAGACAGACATGCGGTCCATGATGTCTTTCTAAAATTAACCTACTCTGATGGGAAAACAATGGTGAAACTTGCTCGAACTGACTTTAGTACGCACCTCAATGGTAAAGGTCGGAGCCAAACTCAATTATGCTTCAATATACGGTTATGTACGCGCGCCGGAACGAACTTTGAAATCCTGACATACATGCATTTATAATATTTCTTTTTTTAAAATTTCAGTCTTGATTAGAATTAGGTACTAATTATTATATAATAAGTAATATATGTAGTAATTATTTAAACTCACGATTTGCTGGGAATTCTGTTATTGTGAGTAATTAATGTATTTACTCAGTCATTCTGGAGTTCTTTTCATGCTAAAATATTGATTTGAAAAAATCCAAAAAATTCTTAGCACAATCCCAATATTAGGTACTGGTCGATTTTAGGTTATTCATTTTGTTCGTACTGTATACGCAATTATTCAACAAATTTGACACTAGGAAATGCAATCAAAATCTCACGAGATCCCGTGTAATTTTTCGGGATCAATCCCCCGAACCATAATAGACGAGATCTCGTTCGAGATTGACGGGATTGGGGGGCAATGGTCAGCGATGCTATACCCATCCGCACTAGACAACAGCATATACCTCGAGACTCGGGATACAAAAGAAACGGATTAATTTGAGTGTAACACAACACACTAACACGGGGGAGATTTTTGCAGTTTGCATATAATTGGTCGTTGTGGCCTAGTAGCTAAAACACCAACCTGTGCGCGGGTTCAATTCCAGATCAGGCAAGTACCAATGTAACTTTTCTAAGTTATATGTACTTTCTAAGTATATCCTGGACACCAATGACTGATTATAAGGTAAAGGAAAACATCTTGAAACCTGGACTTTGATAAGTCTGAAATCGCCAACCCGCATTGAGCAAGCGTGGTGATTACGCTCAATCCTTCTCTGTATGAGAGGAGACCTGTGCCCAGCAGGGGGACGATAATAAGGTTGATGATGATGGATATAATTGCTTAGTCATGCTTTTGCCAGCCAGTGTTGAGCCGGAGAGAGCATTCTCAGCAGCTGGGTAGGTACATTCCAACCAATATAAAACATCACTCATAACTACTTTTTAATCTTCTTGAGCTATATCTACTTTTGTTTAATATAAATGAATATTTATATATATACAATATGTTAAGAAAACCCTGTCCGACCCGTAAGGATAGTAAAGGTTAGGTAAACACATGACCAAATAACATATGAAATTTTACATAAGTAATCATCATAGTAACAATACTAGTGAATTTTGAAATAATCTTTTTTTCCCGCGAATTAATTCCAACTTCCCCAAAATTTGGTAATTTTTAAAAAGTGACAACATTATTTTTGACGGTATATTTCTGAGCGAATAGCGATGCGACCGCGTGCCGCGTACCCTGCCCCTCTTCGCCCGCGCCTGGTTGGCATACCGCACAAGTTTTAAGTTACCTCTTTTTGCGAAATAATATTTATTTTTTTAGGGGGATTTTTTTTTTAAGTTTGGTCTGGCTTTGTAGGCATTAGTAGAATCAGTTAACGATACCTAACAATACTTTCACGGATCGGACAGGGTTTTCTTTACATATATATGAATATTTTCATGATGGTAAAACTAATATATATTTAACAATATTAAATAATCAGTTAGTAATACAATAAGGAAAACAAAAGTATCTAAAAGATAGTTAGTTCAAATAATGTGTTTTTTTTTATTAACCTCACTATCACAAACGTTTTGATTGTATTTAGTCATGTCATTTTTCTATACAAGATGAGATACCGAAAATTTCGGGTTCCCGCGGATTTGATATTTCCAGAGCCATAATGTTTTACAGATAAAGTTTAAAATCGGATAAAGAAATCTGACAGATTGTAGCTGTCATTTGTATACATATCTATATTAAAAATGACAGATATCGATTCAGTAAACGATTCTGAACAAATTAATTTAATATTGTGCATTAATTCACTTACACATTGTAAGTAGAAGTTATTGGGATGTATGATTTGCTGGCCAGAATAGGCCTCCCCAGATCTTTCCACAATTTTCGACCGGCCTTTATCCACTTCTTCCTTTTATCCGCTGTCCCTCCCTAGGATTCATGGACATCTTTGGTCCGTTTTCCTATTTTGCGTCTATGGTATGTCCTGTCCACTTCCAATACATTCCATTCCACGATAAACAATTTATAATTATAATAGCATCACGAATACAAGCATAGCTAAGTAAAAGATAATTCAATTATGTTAATAAGTTCGCTTTAAACGGTTACAAGGTATATGTAATTAAACTGTGTAATTAGAAAGTGATGCGTGTGAATTAGAGTAATGTTCACGATTATAACGCTATTTGTGTTATCTCTGATCATCTATCATACTACGTTAGGCCAGCTGATTGGTTTAAAACATTATTTGGAAATGGAAGTAGTATACAGAGTCGTGCTGACAATACGACAATAAATGAAAACACGGACCCTGCTGGTTCATAGGAATAATACTAAACCATAGAAAAAAAATTTAGCATAAAAAAAAATAAATTTCAAACAAACTAAATCGCATAAAATTGCAAACGGAATAGAACATCCTTTAAAATATTGGTTCACTCATCACTGACCACCGATCGGCGACAGCGCGATCCTGTATCGACTTGCTTTTTTCGCGCCATTATTATTAAAGTTTGGTACCGCAGGATGCGATAGTCATTAACCTGTAAGCGCTTCCTTATCAACACGTTGAAAATGTGAAAAATGAAAAATAATTTCCTGTGACTAAATTAATGGATAATATTATGATTTTTTATGGCTAGACTGAGAATGTGTTGAGGTACACGATGTTCAATTTATTGTCGTACTGTCAGCACCACTCTGTATGTAATACTTAAATGTGTTTATTGTAGTCTCAATTTAAGAAGGCAACTTTTTGTATCCGCACGTTACTTCAGCCTAAATTATGATACTACATACTTTTCTTCTTACCCATCATAAAAGGCTTATTTAAGACATTTAAGATCGACAAAAAACCATTAGTAAGTCATTGCAAATGTAACTCTTTAGCCTCGGTAACTATGGTGTAAATTAGAATGATTGCCGTGAATTTGATCATGAACGCTGCTTTAAGATCATTACGGCTGGTACATACCTGGCAAATCATAGCGGCGTTCATCGTCAAACAAATGTCAACATTGCGTTCATTTAAATAAAGTCGGAAATATTTCACAGCTTCAGTCTTGTGGAGGTATGAGGAGCAGTGTGTAAAGCTCACTCATCCTCCATAGAAAAGGGGACATCCTCCGACCAGACTGGTATTGTCTGAAGGGCACTTGCCCACCGGTTGATGTCGTGACCTTGTATGCGTGAGTTGCACAGAAAACTCTGCTTGTGAGATGTAGGATTCGCGTGACGTCAGTATGACGCGCTGCTCGCATGTGCGTTGTAGGCACCGCTAGTCTTATTCAGCAATAATGGTTGTTTCAGATGGGGCGTGTTCCGAGCGCGGTTGTTCCGTGACAGTTGCGTGTTTCATCGCGGCAACTACGTTAAGGACCTCAACAGTCTCGGTCGCGACCTCCGGCGTGTCGTCATCGTCGACAACTCGCCTGCTTCTTATATATTCCATCCTGATAATGCTGTGAGTAACACTGATAAAATATTAGTTTTTAAACTAGCTAGAAGGCTGGGAGAGGTCTATGGCCAACTGTGGATTGAGTTGATAGTTTTTAAAATGGTTTGTTGGTTTAGTGACCATAAACGATACTCCTAAGCAGTATATACAATATGTAAAGAAAACCCCGTCCGACCCAAAAGGATAATAAATGTTAGGTATACACATGACCAAATAAAATATGAAATTTTACGTAATCATCATAGTGACAATACTAATAAATTTTGAAATAATCTTTTTTTCCGCGAATTAATTCCAACTTCCCCAAAATTTGGCATTTTGTTAAAAAAAAGTGACAACACTACTTGTGATGGAGCGAATAGCGATGCGACCACGTGCCGCTTGCCCTGCCACCTTCACCCGCGCATGTATGCCTAACGTGTTCCCTACGGCACATGCACCTCGCTTTTTCGAAATAATATTTAAGTTTTTAGGGGATTGTTTTATGTTTAGCCTGGCTTTGTAGACATTATTAGAATCAGTTAACGATACCTAACAATACCTTCACGGATTGGACAGGGTTTTCTTTACATATTGTATATGTACTGGATTATATATCCAATTCGGAAAAAGTGTTTTTACGTTTTTCCATCAGGAATTTCTTAGTAACAGTCAGGCTTATTTGTTGGCTTTGAAAAAGAAATTGGAAGTTTTCCTGAAGTGTTCAAATTTGATAGAAAAATTACCCATTGTATTCGTGTGAATTATTGAAAGGACAGGATGGACATCTGTCGGGTTAGCGGCGTAAAATGTATACTCCATCCATGAATATTTATATGTATGAAATCAATGTTTCTCATTCTACTTCTGTGTTTAAGATACTTACATGTGTCTAGTGTTTAAGATATTTTGGACAGATTCTAATATCGTTATTTTTGTTTGTTGCTCAATTTTTTAAAGCTTTGTGTAAAGGTAAGATGTGGAAGACTCCACATCAGTGGACATTTTTTTTTTTTGATATGACATCTCGTAGGTGGCCATTAGAGGCCGTAACTACTTAACCGGACTTTCCTGTGGATGCCTTAATTAAAATTAAAGGCTCCAGCCAGGGGCACTTAAAACTAAATTAAAATTTTGCGACTACGCACTAAGGGCACACCCTGTGGGGTACGAACCTCGGCTTAGGGCGTCGCTAGAGAGGACAGCAAGGGACAGCTGGATCGAATGTAGAAGATGTCAGTGGACAGGCCATAGTGTTGTAGATAATTTAATTGCATTTTTTAAATATTTTATGTTACCTGAAAATAATGGTACTTAAATAATGTTCATTCTCAAAATAAATCCAAAAACAAGTAATGTTTATGAGTAATGGAAATCCTGAATTCTATATTATGGCAAATATGTCTCCTAGTCATACTATTTTGAACAAAGCAGATTACCTTATCTAGAAAGAATGTGTTGCTAACTGAAGTTTATTATTTCAGGTACCTGTCGCGTCATGGTTCGACGACATGACAGATTCAGAACTTTTGGACTTGATACCGTTTTTCGAGAAACTTGCAAAGGTGGACAGTGTATACACAGTGTTGCGGAACTCGAACCACCCCTACAACCCCACGGCGAACAGCTCGCCCGGCACATAGCGCGCACCCCGCGCCCCGAGCGCGCCCGAACCGCCCCGAGCCGGCCCGAGCGTGCCCGACGGTCCCCGAATCGGTCCGAGTGCCGAAGCTCCCCGACAAGCCCCGGCCGCCACACTCCTCCGAACACTCAAGAAAGGAGCGAACTTCGTCTTAAGTGCCAATTTTGCCTTCTGGATAGTGAGGACATTATTTCTACCTATTTTACATTTTAGGTATTTCTTAGTGCGTAAGTGGTCTGTATGATGGATTTGTGACGATAACCTTTATTTAACATTTCCACTCTCTGGTGAGCTTGCAAACGAAGTGTTCGTATATATTTGAACGTAATTCTATTGATATTTTTCGGGCTGACTAACGTATGTTAAACGTGTACTTTTAAAATGCAATCGTCGTTCATTGAATTTCATTTTCGTAACTATTCGACAACTTATATCGTGCTTGGGATCAAATACAGATAAGTTAGGATATTTTTACCGACGTGGTTGCAGTCTATTACGTATTGCTCACTTCTGGGTTTTTGACAGAATTGATAGGAATCGATGAATACGACATGTCTCAGCTCTATGATTTGCCTTCCTCTTTGTCTACGTATTGATGTTTAATTATAAATTGATAGACATGCAACATAATCACGGATTCTAAAATTCGACTGGGATTTAAGTATCCAGCACTAGGAAATGTGTAAATATTTTTATAAGAGAGTAAGAGAGGTCGCTGCTTGAATCATGGTTAGAATTAATATAATTAATGTACATACATTTATATTATACATAAACAATTGAATTGTAAGAGAAGCGCTCGTGGCAGTACATTTTTGGTGAATTGTGTTGCACTGATCCGTGACTCGTGTTACATTTGTCTTCTTAATATATTAATACTTGTAATGAAGCTATAATAAATTAATTGTATAAGTTAATCAAGAGGAATGCGGATTATTTATTCAACAAATATTATTTTATAAAAAATATAAATTTACATTTTGAATCTAATTTCTAAGGAAAATAATTATATACGGTTTTTATTAAGAAATGATGTGATACGGGTCACTTTAAGGTTTGTGCACATTAGACAGATCAAGTATTGCATTATCCCACTTCATGTAACATATTATTAACTTTAGTGTGTACATACCTTTGTGTTTTTACCGTAAAACTCCCCCTAAGTAGTTATTGGTGACAATAAGAAGTCAATCGCGACAGTGTCATAAATGAGTGTTTTTTTTTAATGATTAATTATGAATAAAATACTTTTAATTGTATGTTACACACGGGTGAATTTAATATCAGATCAGTATGGCATCTAAAAACATATTTTGATTCTGCTCTTGTACAGACTCTGCGCTTGCTGAATAAAACTTCATGTAAGATCATGAAACGGTCCCCTTTTCTACATGAGCAGACATCCATGCATACTTAAAATATTATAATAAAATTCGTCATCTCAGTATTAACCTAGCTTTGTAGTATTTGATGCCATTTTTACAAAAGAAAAAAAAAAACTAAAATGAATATATTATCCTATGAATTTTAACGAAATATTTTTTATGATGGCAATATTTTTGTATGTTAAATTATTGGGTGTCAAGTATTACCGACGTAAAGTTGAGACTACACACGCGAGGCGTCTGCGATATAATGGAACGTGTACAACGTACGAAGAAGGATTTTTATCGTGATTTTAATTAAATGGATACAGAAACCGTTTATTTATGTCCAATATTTGCATTTATTGTGTCGTGAAATTGGCTATTTAATCAATTTAGTTTGCATTAAAGCAGAACGTCCGGGTAATTTGTCGGTGAAGCTCAATATTTCCGTCTACCGAAAAACGAAAATAACCTTATCGCATATCCTCAAGTGTGGTCGAAACGTAAATACTAAAATTCAAAATGTTCTTATTGTTAATTAACTGACTTCGTAAGAATTGATTAAATTAGGTAAATACTAAATGGTGCTTTCAGTATTAGTTGATTAAGCAGCTCGAAATTATTGACTGTTAAGTAAACTACGCACATTCGGATAATATGATTGGTATACAAAAATTTACATACTGAAAATCACAATTGGCGGACAAAAAGTAACGCTTTATAAAAACTTCCTTGGCTCATTCAAGCCACGTATTTATTTGTTTTAATTGCTTAGCAAAAAGGTTTTATTGTTTTTTGTATTATCTTTTGATGTCGACCTATTATTGTTTTGTAGGAGCTTGTAAATAAGATTTTTATTAACTTAACTGAATTAAATTGATGATTTTTTTTTTTTTTAAGGATATCAGTGTAGATTATCACCTGCTCTTAATATACGCGTTAGATTGTTATTTAGTGACTATACAGATGTATGTATATACCTTATACTTATGTTTAGATATACATATGTACGCTTAATGCTAGGTATATCCTTGATATAGAGAGATTCACACAGCGCGCTTGTAATCCACGTCGTTACAGAGGCCATATAAGTTAGAGAATTATAGTCCTCCGGAGCAAATATCCGTTATGTTCTGAACCATTGAAGTCATACTTTGAAATACCGGGCGCACAGTTATAAGGTATCTAAGTAGAATTTGTATACGTACATAAAACAGCTCAATCCATGATAGTATAATAACTCTAGAGAATCTGTTAAAAGCATTGATATAATATTAAACTAAGGTAGATAAGTCACTAGCGCATTGAACTTAAAGCGTACAAAAGATTATAATTCTAATCTCTTGCCTTAGCACTCTCGACACACTCGTAAAAACAAACGACAAACACTAGCCATCTTTTTCTTCTCTATGCTTTAGATTGCGCCCCATCTCACTCACACTGTACCAACGTCTGAAATGTACGCAGAATAAAAAATTGCATGTGTGTGCTGCTGCTCCGATCGGCACATTTTTTTCGGTTAATTTGTTAGAGCATATCATATCTGTTTAATATTATATCAATGGTTAAAAGGCAATGGCAAAGGCATGCGCGTACGCATGTTGTAATGGAGTTAATGTTATTAGTCTTTAATATTGTTAGTCGGCTAGTTGTGAAGATCAAGTTACTGATAGTGTTTTATAAGCACCATCTAAGAAAGTAAAGCAAAATTATAATTTAAATCCTAACGTGCGCCCATTTTCAAGCCATGTGTGTACAGAGGACAGCAGGTCAAGCTGCCCTAAGCTGTCAAATATTGCCAATCAATCTTTAGCCTTAATCCTTTAAAGATAAAGTTGAAAATCTAATAAATAAATCTGACAGATTGTAGGAGCTTCATGTGCTGTCGTCTGTACACGATTTAAAACGAGCTTTAAAACTTAAAATCTACATTCGATAAGCATATTAATACTTTAAAATAACGTTAGAGGTTCTTGTAATTTCTCATCAATGTGGACGCGGCTTTCCATTCTACGCTAGTTGGATTACACATTTAACATATTATGTATCACTTAATTACTTGTCACATGTCACCATAGCCCCACGTAGCCAGCATTTATTTGTAAGCATTAACATAGACGTAGAATGTTATAGTAATATATACGTTGATTTCTATAGATTTAAGGATTCTGTTGTTTTAAATGACGCGTTTTCTTATAAATGTATTTAGCTTGATAGGAACACCTTCCTGTGACCATCTAATTTAAAAAAAAAAACTTTATTATCAATTTTTATTATTATTATTATCGTATTTTTTTTTGACAATGTTATTTAGGAGAATAATTGTTAACGTTTATTTAAAAGAAAATGCATGCAATAAAATTCGATTGATATTTTGCTAATAATGTCGTATTTTTTAATAATGGGTATAAAATAATCAGAATAATACTTTATGTCTAACATTATAGCGAGATTTGGTATCGTTGTTGTATCATTAATTTGATTTTTTTTATGTAATTTAACATTGATGTATGTATAAGGACTTCTGAAATGAAAATGTATGACTATGCAATAATTTGGTTTTTTTTTGTATTGTTTCTGAATGAGCTTATTTGTTGAAGTAATTGTTTGAGATTGTTTCTATCGGTGCTTTTATTAGTATTTTGACGTAAGCGACACTTAAAAAATCAATCAGTATAACTCACGTGCATTATTTTAAGTTAAAATAAATCTGTCTCCAAACCTAATGTGTCATGGTTGGTAAAAGTATTCGAAAGATCTAGTAAAAATAAGTGCACAGTGAAGGCAGAGTGTCGCCTACGTATTAGTCAAATTGTTACAGTTGTTTTGGCTGGTCAGTATATCGAAACGAATGCAATTCGAATCGCGTAGTATATTTTCATTATGCGTAAGATACCGATTACTAATCGCAGGCGTTTTACAACCATTATCATCACGCGACAAGAATTGCACTGCAGGATCTACTATCACTTGCACTGTCCACTTTAATTACTTGTAAACAAAGTACAAAATACAACAGCATTGCTGGTTTTAACATTACGAACAAAGTGTATGATTCAGTTTAAACTATTCTTAATAATAAGGTTGTGCTTATGCTGTACCACATATCTTTTGTATTCGAGTCGATCGGTCATCAATTCTTGCCTCTAGGAAGTAAATTATGTAAAGAAATACTCTCGAATTTTTATACACACGATTAACAATAGCTACCCACCTGTCACTGCCTTATACAATGAGATTGCCCCAAAAATTTAATCTATACCCAGAGCGGTATTCATCAAGTTTATATTCTTATGAAATATGTGTATTATAGTGCTGAATATTATAAATTATAATAATATTATGTTCTGCAATATTAGATTTCCTCTTACCGTGTAACTGGTAATAGAAAAATAATTATACTGAAATTAATTTTATATTATATATCTAAAACATTTTTACGCGGGGCATACGTAAGTGTATGTTATTTCTGGCGTTTTTTATTATGAGTTGCGATGAAGGGAGGAAGCAGGTAACCTTTCTTGCTGGTTTTCCTACGAAATATATTTTCCTTCAACGCATCGCATCACAACGTCTCTTGATCTCTTTACCGCCTTGCTACGTTGTAAATTGTCATCCAGACACCTGAAACATTTTTAATACTCAAAATCTTACTTAGTTAATCTTATTTCTTAAAAAAAAATCTAAATCTTTGACGCTAGTGTCTATTCTCGTCCGTGGCGGTGGAAAGATTGACTTAGAATAGTATTTTATTTTAATTTCAGAGTTATTTTGTGCCTTTGTAATTACTTGGAGGTGATTTTATGTGATAGATTATAATTCTAGCCTCGCGCAAAAATGTTCGTATGTCAATTTACCACTTTTCGCCATACAAATTGTATATTATTTATTTGAGATTTTATCATATATTCCGGTTTCAATATGCTTAACGGATGTAACTTCGAGTTTATAAAAAAATATAGTAACAGTGCAATATTCTTACTTTAAAAATATACATGAAATGTATTCTGGACTTATAAGCTTTATAGTTAAGGTTCAATTTCACGTAACAATGAATTTTAAAATGTTGGCATATTGTAGATATATTGTACAGCATTACGGGGGACTCGTTTTATAGAAATACCTTCAAGGCGGTTGTAATTCTGATGTGTTATGTATTTTTATAAAGTTGCGTCCGATTTGGCATTGTGAACATTTTGTACCTACAAACTAGGCACGTGAGAGGACTATAATTATATTTATGTAATAATAGCCATGAAAATAATAGGGGAGACACGAGAGTAGCTAGGTAACATTTACCTGAGACGAAATTTATATAATGGTGTACATTTTTGATATGACGTTGTACAAAAGAGACATTTGGTATGTTATTTTATAGGAATGAAATAAATAGCCTTAATAAATTATGTGTGTTTTAATTTCCCCTTCCAGAGTTTTGAGCGTTGTTTTGTTTAAAATTAGTTTTATGGGTAGATTTTTATCTCTCTTCAAGTAGTTATGGTTACCTCAATTTGCTGGTTTGATTTTACCTTGATGAGTTTAAATATTGTTACGAATGCACCTTATGTCAATGGTATAAGGCTCAATATTGCGTGACTTGTCGTACTTATTTTTAAACTCTATATCTTGAGACCTAGGCATTGTAGAGGTACGATATAAAAACGCATTGCTAGACCTAGGTCGGGCTATCGAATGATACAGGTGTCGGAGAATGCTGTCTCAAACAATACTAGAACTAGTAGACTTAGTATGAGTTTTCATTACGAAACTCGATCGTCGATATCGAGCGCGTTTGGCTCATCGATTGGCCCGCTTCAAGGCCATAAGAACTCCCAACCAATGAGAGCGCCAAACGCGCTCGATATCGGATTTAAACTCGATATCATACTAGGCATATAGAACCTATACATATATGTTCATAAATAAACTTACTTTTTTCCATGTGGGCAAGAAGAAACTACAGGGGCCAAAATCGTCGATCAGTGACTTCATACTGATCGGTTTTGACAAGTGTCGTAATCTACTAACAAAATTGCGTCATTATGACTATCAAGTGGTCGATCACTGCTCCATATTAATAAATGTTCAAAATGAGTAACAGTTCTTAGAAAATTGTTTCTATTAACGGGTTTTATAATAATGGCAATACGGCAATGTCATGCTATCACCATTCCATTACGAGACGACTGAGATAATTGATCGATCATTATGAATTTAGCAGATTAAGAACTTTTAAGCACAATGACTGAGACGTACTGGAAGACGCAGCGTAGGGAGGCCCCCAACAAGGTGGACCGATGGCCTGGTGAAGGTCGCGGGAAGCCGATGGATGCGGGCAGCACAAGACTGGTCATCGTGGAAAGCTTTGGGGGAGGCCTTTGTCCGGCAGTGGACATCTATGGGCTGAAGAAGAAGCACAATGACTATGGACTCGTGTTGGAATGATACATTTTTAAAAAATAGCACACTAGGGCCCCAGAAGTCCATCTTCTGTGGTCTAATAGCTTATTTAAGGCATAGCGGGGTGGAATGTCGAAATCAAGGGTTGGGTAGAGTAAGCAGATATTTCCAATGCAAGATACCTATCTGATATTTTTTATGCATGGTGAAAGACGACGCGGTGTCGTTTTATCCAGTAACTAGATTGTGGCTTCAGATAAGTCGTACTATGTAAAATAGGTACCGGTATTGGACAGCGTTCGGTTAGACAGTAAGCCAAACTCAATGTACCTAGTTGGGGAAATGCGAGGCCACAGTTGAAGCATCTTTTGCAGCCAATGCTGTAAAACGAGACTACATTTCCACGTTGCTTGTTCCGTCAGCTTTTGTATTTCTTCGATGAGCAAATGCATATTTGTGCTGAGAAAAATCATATTTTTGACGCTACTTGACGCCTTTCAAGGATAGTAGGTATTCAAGATAACATAACATTAGCTGTCTTCTTGGGAGCCGATATTTATTTGTTTAGGATCTCCAACAAAAGATGAAGGTACGCAACATATGACACGTAAAGGGCAACGTCAAGTAGTAATATTAATAAATGAATCATGAAATCAGATATTATTGCCGTTCTGTTTTTAGTACTCAACATGCTCATAACTGTACCTGTGATGAAAATAAAAGTCGATATTTTACTGCGAATTTTATTAAATGTTAAATATATATTTTTCCGATATATTAACACACACTTCACATAGGACAAAAAATATAGATACTTATAGTAATTAACATATTTATGTAACATTAATGATATGGTACTTCTCAATTTCATTCAACAATCGTTTTGAACATACCTACATAACAATATAGATTTCTTGTTCATGTTATTTTTGCAACAATGAATAACTCACTTTGGGTTCTCCATGGTTATTAGTAAACGGCGGGGTTATCATTAACAAGCATTATTTTTTTATTGTAATTTCTGAATTATACAAAATTGTACTGTAACAATGTTGTGGGCTCGCGGCCCGATAGTTAAAAGGTTAAAATTCAATGCGATGAAAGTGATTTTATCACCAAATATACAACGTTATTTTATATTTATACAAAAGCTGAACACAGTTTGTTCAGAATAAGCAACTGAATCGATTCCAATCATTTTTACACCATGTTAATTTTTTCCCCAAAATACATTGAGAAATTGTTGCAGTGTGGTTACCGAGCGCCCCACGCAGCTTACGATAGATCATAGTACTGCGCGCCCGCGCAACAGCTGATGCCAGAGACGCTCGAGCGGAGCGTGGACCATATTTTTTGTTGGGACAGCCAAGTAGGATAAAAAGCTCATAATTTGTGGTTTTTCATGATATCGTTTTGAAATTTTTTTCATAGATTCTTTACTTAAAAATACTGGACACGTATTTCCGGTTTCGCATAAACAAAAAAAACAACGTTGCATAAATGTAGTGACAGAAAATACGCTGGCAATTAAGTTGCTTAAAACATTGCCAGCTACAAAATAAAAACTATTTCAAACAGCAACAGAACAAAGTCAAATAATAAAAAAGAAATAACAATTTGTTCGCTAAATAACAACTCTCTTTTGTACTACCAGACCTTTGGATTATTGCTTAGTATTTTTAACCTATCACTTATAACACTTTTCATATTATTATTATTATGGAATGGCCTTATACACAATGAGTGAACGAGAATCAATTTAATTTCTTACATTTTTCCAGAGGAAGAGATCAAATTTCTACAATTAAGCTAGTCTCTGCGTATAGTATTATTTATTTATATCTAAAAATCGTTATTATGCGGTCAAAATAAGAGAAGAATTATTATGTCAAAACTGACTTCATTTGAATTTTAACATGATCAATCTATAATGTATGTATGTATAGAAGAATATCCACCCTTACGTTATTGACACCATTACGATTGAAGATTTTTTTTTTATTTGGCATCTCGTAGTTGACCTTGAGAGGTCGTGACTTACTTAACCGGACTCTCCTGTGGCTGCCTTAAATGAATTTAAAGCCTCCAGCCAGGGCAACTAAAAACTAAGCGACTACATGCTAAGGGCACCCCCTGTAGGGTACGAACCTCGGCTTAGGGTATCACTAGAAGAACAGCAAGGGACGGCTGGATCGAATTTTTTATTTTTATTCGGTTTGATGACCGAAGCGTTTCCTAGTACTAGCTCTGAGAAGAAACGTCCGAAACAAACTCAGAGGTCATAGTTGGGAATTTATATTTACTGGCTCAGCTGCGGCGCGGGCTGGCCTTCATCGGACAAGGTACGATTGAAGCGTTTCACTTCGGCTTTTATACCGCGTACATCGAGGGACTGGATTAGTTTGCGAGCGGCGGTGTTTCCTTCTGACTACAATTTAAGTGTCTTCAAGGCTAGCGTGAATAGGCTCTTAATAAACTAGCACGCTTTGCAACCAACGATTGCATCACTGCTTACTATCAGGTGGGATTGTGGTCAAGCACTAGGTTATAATTATATAAAAAAAAAAACCACTAGTAAGACACTGGTCTCCTCTACACGAAAGGGAGTAGTTCATTTTATCACGTGGGCCCAGTGTGGGTAGGTGGATGTCCCATGTTTTCCATTTCGGTTCTAGTGTAGCTACCATGAGTTTGACGCTCTCATTGGTTGAGAGTTCTTACAACCTTGAAGCGGGTCAATCGATGAGTCAAGCTCGTTCGATATCGACGATCGAGTCTCGTAATGAAAACTGGTAACTGCATAGGACATGTCGGTTTACTTCACAGTTTTGAGAGCAGTGTTGGACAAATTATTTACACGATGAAAACCACTGCCCCGGCCATCACGACCTTTGGTGAAATCAGTTCCAAGATTTTCCATTTCCTTATTTCGATCGCATATAATAGTCTCGATCACTCACTACGGTACACATACTAAAGCTAAACGGCGTCTAATCAATTTTGGCACTCAACGAAACTAAACTAAAACATTATATAGAGAAATAATTTAGTATGACAACTAAAACAAAACATTATTAGTTACCTAATACTTTAAAAAAATAAATATTTTCTAAATAATATAAGTCTATAAGAGTATTTTATGCATTCAATGGTGTTTATTTAAAGTCTTCTAAAGGTGGGGGTTGGTGAAAAATAAATAAATGGAGTGTTTTCCATGAAAGAAGTCCAGTAACAATGGATTTCATTTTGAGCGTTCAACAGCATTCATTGCGTTATTTACGTTGATAAGCTGGAATTTTTTTCCAACATATGAAGCAATGGATTAGTAAAAATGGAAAAAAAGTATATCCTACAGTGTTGCCAACCTTTATAATTTTAAACTAATCTATACATGGTGACACTTCCACGATTAACTACGGGACTTCTTTTACGAAAACGACTCATAATTATGAATGTTGGGTAATAATTACAGTCATAGGCACATAATATTGCATAATTACCAATACTAAACACAAATATCGGCCTGTAATCGTCCGATCAAAGGTTTAACCAATCAACCTCAGAATGAACTTAGGTACAATATTATTTTTAAAACAATAATAACACAGCTAACATGCATTCTTTTAAAAAAATACATCTTTGTTACACAATTCCATTATATGAGGTAAATTAAAAGAATCGTGGCGTTTTAATGACGTCATTATTAAATAATTGAAAAAAAGGGTCTTGAAGATCTATAGCACATCTAATGTCACGCCATTTTGAAAATGTCGGTCACGTATGAGGTCTTGTATAAATCGATAGCATCATCAAACAGAAAACATAACAAGACCAAACCCAGTAAATTGTCACGTTTACGTGATATTAACATTCACCATTAAAGATTGGGTAACATAGTAAACTTTGAACGTCATTTTCAAAATGGAGTCTCATTATACAAAGTGGTGATGACAATACGACAATAAATTAAACATCGTGTACCTCAACACATTCTCAGTCAACCCATAAAAAATCATATAAATATATCCATTAGTTTAGTCACAGGAAATTATTTTTCATTTTTCGCATTTTCTACACGATGTACATGTTGATAAGGAAGCGCTTACCGCCGCATCCAGAGATAAGTACTAAACTTTAATAATAACGGTGCGAAAAAGGCATGTCGATACAGGACCGCGCTGTCGCCGATCGGAGGTCAGTGAACCAATATTTTAAAGGATGTTCTTTTCTGTTTTAAATTTAATGCAATTTAGTTTGTTTGAAAATTTCATTTTTAAATTTTTGTTGCAAGGTTTTTTCTATGATTTAGGATTATTCCTATGAACCAGCATTGTCCGTGTTTTCATTTATTTTCGTATTATCAGCACCACTCTGTATATGCCAGGCTTCAAATCCCATTCCTTCTAATATAAAACTAATAAACATTATACTCATTAATGATCAAATACAACTTCATTTATTTACCTACTAACTTTACGACATAAGACGCTATGATGTAAAAAGATTTTAAGAAATGTCTTCATCATGTGGAGCAAGCAAGTCACACAATCAGTCTTGCCCAGGGGTTTCGTTTTACCCAGTATATGGGATGTATCAGATAAGCAGACGCTCCATGTGAGATAAGGTGCGTTGGGGTAAGATCGGCCTTGGGGTAAGAACGTACATATATCCTATTTATTTAGCTTTATATTTTAATGCTAGCTAAATGTATCTACCATTAAAAAATAAAGCCATGCTAGCTAAATGTATCTAGCATTAAAAATAAAGCCATGCTAGCTAAAGGTAGCTAGCATTAAAAAAACAAAGCCAAATAACTGGGATATTTGATTTGTACGTTCTTACCCCAAGGCCGATCTTACCCCAACGCACTTTACTAGTACTCAATTGCACCCGGTCAGACTGGAAACTGACCCCAACATGGTCGGGAAAAGGTTGGACAGATAATGCCACCGATTCTTCTTATTTTTCGCATTACTAATATTGTTCCGTAATTCATTATTAATTAAATTAATATCATGCCATCAGATTCAATTATTATGAATGTATTTTAATTGAAAATACACTAAAGATCACACAAATCAATTTTTGTATTTTTTCAAAGGAACTTTTTATGGTTACCTTTTCATACTACATAATACATATTTTATCACAATTATATAACAATTATCATAAATAAGGACATAAGTATACAATATTTAAAGTTCGCCCCCGCTCGTTAATTTTTGAATAAAACTTTTCATTAAAATTTAATAAAGGCACCCCCTTTATAAAATTTTAATGAAATATGTTCGATTCGATTATAGGATAAGCCTATTCTTTAAGATAAAACCAGAAAACAACTGGCAAAATTAAATGTGGGTGTGTCTATACACTCTACCTACCTTTTATTCAGTGAATAGAGTCGCGATGTTATATTATGCAATTTTCCAAATATAAAGCTAGTAAGGTCGGATAATACAGTATTTTTCCTCACAAAGCGACGCGCGGTATACTGGTGTGTCGTGGTCACCAACTTCGACATAATACTAATGGACATGCCTTAGAGATAAGAATTGTGGAGGAAACGAAGTTTCGATCTATCTTTATCTCTCTCAAAATCATCAATCATCTATGAGGAAAGAGATAGTGTTAGACCGAAAGCATAGGCCATCTCTCTCACTCTTTTGAAACCAAAAAATTACTGCAGATTATACGCGTACGGCATGTCCATTAGTATATGTCGATGGTCACCAAGTATAAAACATGCTGTGATTGTGTAAGCGCATGCGCTCTTGGTTCCGTCGGAGACAATGGCCCTCATTCTCTTGTTCACAAACTAAACTAAATTTAAGTTCAGTGCATCCTTTTCTTTCTATTTCATTAAGAAAAGGATAGAAAATAAAACGTCAATTTAGACCTGTCAAATTGTCCGCGCCTGACGTAATTCGGCGTATTTTTGGACGCCATGTTTATGATCGCGTCTAAACTGTCTATGGATTATCTTAATTTGACAGGACTAAACTAATATGTTATCTGCTATCCTTATCTTAATGAAATGGAAAGAAAAAGATGCACTTAACTTAAAATTTGTGAATAAGAGAATCGGCGCCATTTGCAAAATCTGAACTGTGGACGTGACAGTTGACGCTGTAGCTACTCTCCTCGGTATTCACAGTGTGTTCTTAAACTTGTTTGCCACAAGTAAATCGCGCATCGATCTGTGAGATAAAAATGCTATAATGACCCAAATACGACTCTTAGCGATACGCGCATTATACAGGGGGATTTTATCACATCATAACGGAGGATTTATTTTGGTTAATCAAAGCTGGATCAATGACCCCTGTGGAATAGATGCCACAATTTTGCCAATAGCACGTGTAACGAATTTGAGAAATTCTTTGAAAATTTTATTTCACAATAATGGCGAATATCGCCAATGACAGTCGAAAAAGACGGGCGCGTGAACCGTCTACGAGGGAGGTTTGAGGCAAAGACATGATGTGGCCACTTTGCTGCGATATTTCAATGTTCTTTATGAATTAGTAAATAATTTATAAAGAACATTTAGCGGACAACAGCGCTTTTATTTAGTAAACGGCACTATAAATAATTCAAAAGTCCAATGAAAAATGAGCGTAACATTTATCTTTACCGCCAAAACTCGGTTAATATGTATACGGACTTGAAAAATTTACAAGCTAACAGAACACCTAGCGAGGACTTACATAGCAAATTATTGCGCAAGCTACAACTAAAGGTTACGCACCATACGTATTGCGAGATCATTCGTTATTATAGGTATATGTAGTTTGTTTCTAGTTGATCGACATCTTCTCTTGAAGGATTTGGAAGTAGCATGCCTGGAAACAAAGAAATGTATACTTAAGTGAGTGAAAAATAAGGTCTTAATTGGCTTGGACTTCATCGTATCTGAATCGAATAGGACAGGTAGATTTGGTTAAGGTTTGTCCGAGATGCACAATGTATACATATGTATATATAATTTTACTGTCTGAGTAATTAACTTAAATATTCTCCATTTTCCCGAAGTTCATAATATCTTGAACCTGATACACCGTTTTCTGATTTCAAAATCAGCATTCAATTAGCGACTTTGTATTCTATGACATAAAGTTCACATTATGGCTTGGACTTCATCTTATCTGAATCGAAAAGGATAGGTAGATTTGGTTAAGGTTTGTCTGAGATGCACAATGTATACATATGTACAGCTCGTGCGATTAGTTTGACCTTGACCGTTATTGCGCAGAAATCAGAAATTGGGTATCAACGGGCAATTAGCGGGGTGCAGGGCGGGTCTGCCCCCCGCCCCGTGTGGTACCGGGCCTAGAATTGTACCAACCCATATCCTCCCGTGGGTGTCGTAAGAGGCGACTAAGGGAAATCACCAGGGAAGCGGGCAGCAGCGCTTCTCCTGTGTAATATCAAATCATTGCGATCCCCAACCCGCCTGCCAAGCGTGGGGATTATGGCAAACCCCCCCAATGATGCACACGAAAGCCTTGGGGGAGGCTTTTGTCCAGCAGTGGACATCTATAGGCTGAAGAAGAAGAAGAAGAAGGGCGGGTGTGTAGGCGCACGCGGCGCGCTGATTGGCGCTCCAGTCGTTCCCTACCTCCCGCATCGATACGACGTACCGCGCACTCTTGTTGTACAATCACGTTCACAAGTGAATTGCTATTTTCGTTAATTATTTATTGTTGTGGATTGTTATTATTTGTTGAGTTTGTTTGTTTAAGTTTGTTTTGTTAAATATTAAAAAGTGATTTGAAAATGTGTAAAAAAAAAACATTGTTTTAAAAAGGCAAGCACGGAAAATGAGATTCAGAATCTGAATAGCACTGCTGCTAAAGACTTTTTTTAATGTTAACTTTTTTTAAATTACATTTTGGTGTAGTTTCACCCCCTTTTGGGGTAGCAGATTATCCAGGGACACACTGTACCTATTTAATATTTAAAGTTTTCTTTTGTTTGTATGTACCAATTTTACATGTATCTTGGAATAAATAATTTTATTAAAAAACAATTATTTAGAATTTTCATCGCTGTCTCTGTAAGCTTTAAAAAGAAATAAACAATTTATATAAGTAAAATAATTATCAATAGTTTTAATAAATGAAGAAGTTTATCCATTTCGTATTATTTTCTAGCATTATTACTACTGTACATGAATTTTGACCTTCTCAAATATCCAACCTGGTACATAAAAAAGGAAAAGTATTGTGTGCGTGACAGTACCAATGCGCAGAATTCCCCTCCACCCGAAGGTCAAAGCCAAACTCTCGCCGCGCGAGCTGTATATATAATTTTACTGTCTGAGTGAGAACTTGAACTTAAATATTTTCCATTTCCCCGAAGTTCATAATACCTTGAACCTGATACACCGTTTTCTGATTTCAAAATGACCATTCAATTATCGACTTTGTATTTTATGTCATAAAGTTCACATTACCTTGAGCGTGGTGAACATAAGGCCAAGTTCTCCATGCTGCATGGCTGGCTCCAGAAAGTCTTCAATGAAGTGTATCTCAGAGCCGAGTTGTAAGATACGCGCGCGGACTACGACGAAATGAAATACTGGAAACAACTCGTCCATGCTCCACAGGTAGTTTGAACCTGGTATAGGAAAAAAACCATTACCTAATATCTTCGTATAACGGGCCATTTATATATTAAATAATAAGTTGTGGAGCTATGAGGAACAGCGTGTAAAGTTCACTCATCCTCCATAGATAAGGGAGGATCTTCCGACCAGACTGGGATTGTCTGGCGGGCATCGCTCCATGGAAAATATTGGTATTCAGCGATATCCTGTTAGTATAGAGGCCAACCCCAACATAGTTGGAACAAAAAGGCCAGGTTTTGTTGAATTGACTTCTACATTTAAATTATTTATTGAGAATAAAGGGTGTATCTGACATCGGCGCACAAACGAGTACCATGGATTCAGTTCATGATTCTAAACCCCCAGTGGTGGAATTTTCCGTCGGCTTTTTCATGATAAAAAAAAATGTAGTTTTTTTCACTTGAGACCGTTTATAATTATACTTTTATAACCCAATAAGATTTTAAAGTAAAAATTAATTAATTCGCTAATTACACAAAAAAGCGCAATGAAAACAAAACTCGTAAAACGATCTTATCAGCTGGTTTAATAGAGTTCACATCAGGGATCAACGTCATACTTACAAACCCGCACGGCGGCACGATTGCAATGTTCAAAGGCCGAGCCGACACTTTTTTAAACACTGTGAATTCTGTAACCGTTCATTAACGACATAAATAGCTATCATAATTTTATTAGTGGCATGCGGTCTAGCCATTTCGCGAAGTTTGCGTTACGATGTCAGATACACCCTGTATATACGTTTCACAAGTTTAGAATACAATGCTCTTTATCATGTACACTATATAAATTACAGAACATAGATATTGTAGCGGTACCTACAGCGCCACATGCGAACATCGCGTCATACTGCGTCACACAAATCCTGCCTCCCGCAAGCAAAGTTTACTGTGCACCTAGCACGCACACAAGTTCACAAAATCAACCGATGCGCAAGTGCTCGCCAGGTAATACCAGTCTGGGCGGAGGATCCTCCCTTTTCTGTGCAGGATGAGTGAACCTTACACCCTGTTCCTCATACCTCCACAATATAATATTTTTACAAAGGGTGACACAATGGGCGGTCTTATCGCTAAGAGCGATCTTTTACAGGCAACCAAATTTATCTGGTGTTCTCCTTCAAATAGGACGTAAGACTGAACTGGGAAATGTTGCTCCCAGGTCAATATTTTTAATCTCAATCATTTCCACACAATTATTAAATAAAACTTACCCAACTCTTGTTGTACAGCGATAGTCATCTTTTGGAAGGTGCTTCTGATAACAAGAAGCTTTTCTATAGGGGAGAAGGTGGTCTTCAGTTGCTGCAGCGTCTCTACGGCTTCTTGGAACAGTTGTTCTTTGAGAGGTGAGGTTGGAGATAACTGGTTGTTTGGACCAGTGTAACCTACCCAGAATTTTCTAGAATAAAAAAAGAATTGTTACAGAAAATGCCTAAGGTAAGGTAAATTTACAAACTGTTGTTCAGCCTAAAATGTTCCCACTGTTGGGAGACAGGCCTCCCCTCGGTGAGTGGGAGTGGGCTGTAATCTACCACGCTGGTCTAGTGGGGGTTGGTAGATATCACATGTCTTCAAAGTTTTTGCCTCTAGGACATGCCGGTTTTCTCACGATGTTTTCCTTCACCGTTTTGAGAGCAGTGGTGATGAAATTATTTACACAAAGTAAAGCGCCTGAGGGGGTTTGAACCTACGACCTACGACTAGTAAGTCGCGGCCGATAGCACTAGGCCAGCGCTGCTCTTGATGCAGAAATTCAGAAATGAAATGAAGAATGTCGTATGAGTGATTCCAGGCATCATGCACTTCTAACCACAAACTAAAACTTAAAGAATCCAGTAGGGTAATAAGCAGTTTTCCTATAGGTTAGTTTCACCAAGTCACCAAGAGATGACGCTACCATAACTTTAAGTATTTATTTTTTGAATTTGATTTTTTGCGGTAAGTTAGTCTGTGGCAAGAAAGAACTGACATTGACAGAATGTCATAAGTCATATTTTGATTGATATAAACAAATAAAAAAATGCGCAAACAACACTCCTCTATCACTAAAAGTGTCGGTTGGGCCATCTAGCAAGTCATAGGAAAGGTCCTGAAAAACTGCTCACTGCGTAATATGCCATTAGGGGTCCTAGTCTGCTAATACAATCGTGTCAGAATGGTCGATCAGTGATCTAATAATGATCAATTTTGACAAGTTTCGTAATCTACTAACAAAATGGCGTCGTTATATCTTTACAAATCAATCATTGACATTCCACTCCATATTAATAAATGTTCAAATTGAGTAGTAATTTAAAAAAAAAATATTTCCTCAACGAGTTTTATAATAATGGCAATACGGGAATGTCATTCTATCATCATTTCATTACGAGACGACTGAGATAGTTAATCGATCATTATGAAATTAGCAGAGTACGAACTTTATAGCACAATTACAATTGAATCGTGTTGGAATGACAAATTTATAAAAACAGCAGACTGAGTTTCTTTTTGACAGTTTAACAACATTCATTGCGTTATTAACGTTGGTGATCAGATACATTTTCGACCATATGGAGCAATGGATTAGCGACATGCTTCAAAAAGATTCCAATTTATAGTAGTAGTGGGTTACGCAATTAAGGTGCAGGGTAAAAGATAAAGTCAGAAATACTCACTGATCAATTCCCAAAAAAGCCATGAGCGTAAGATCCGGCTGTCTGTTCCACTTGAGCAGCCGTCTCCAGTACAGATCATCTTCTCTCTTGTTATGTAGGGCATACAGTACGAACAGTGCCGGATGCACTCGTGGCAACAAAGTCGGTTGTAGGAGAGATGCTGCTGATACCACCTCACTGGAAAAGGATGAATATAAAAGGTAAATAATCATTCTCCTGCCAATTCATTTTGGGGTCGGCGGAACATATTGTTACGGGCTAAGGGTATTAAAGGCAACGAAGGTACAGTCGATAGTAGGCAATGACAAAAGCAGACTGACTCATCCGCTGAGTCACACCGCTTTTTATATATAAGTTCATCGAACATTCCAGATCTGTCTAGAAGTGATAATAATAGCGCTTAATTTCGAGTGTGTTCAGCAGGTACCTACAGCCACTTCACAGTCAATGAGTTTCTAGTAATTTCGATGTCGACACTTCGTTGCCAATATTGGTGACCATGTACCATTCGATAGGCTATCCTAGGTAATGCGTTTTTATATCGTACCTCTATAATGCCTAGGTCTTAAGATATAGGGCTTAAAAGTTACGTACGGCATGTCACTCAATATTGAACCTTATGCAATTGACAAAGGTGTATTGGTAACAATATCTTTCTATTCCATACAGGTAAAGGTAATTATATGATAGTTAATTTTATGTTATTTTTAGAGGTTCAAGAAGTCATCATTGTATTGTATTTTATTGTTTTCATATGTTGTATAATTAATGAAATCGTGCACCTAATTAGTGCTGCACATCTCCATGCTATTTCAAGTTATAGAAATATCAACTTTATTACAATGAAAATAAGTTCAGTTTAGGTGATTTCAAATAGACTTATTGAAAAAGTTGAAGCGTAAACTGAAATTTTAGGAATTACAAGTTATTTTTCTATTAATAATTTCTATTCGTTTACATTTTTCGCGAATATGTGGAAGAACACCGCTTTTATTTGGGTTCATCGCAAATTCCAAGTTCAGTTTCATTTAACATTATACCACGGCTGCGACTCGAGTCGGCAGCAAATGGATTTTTTCCCATAACCCGACACTGGCACGCGCATCGTCGCATCCAATCAACGTCCAACATAAAACAGTCCCGTGATAGCTATTACACATATTGAAAATCCTATGACCCTGACCCTGGCTTGAATTTGTGTGACATTCGGTGATGCGATGTAAACCATTCAAAATGGCCTCGCTGAATATCACGCAAATTCAAGGCTAAAACAATCACGACTTGGCTTGGGATCAGAAAAAAATATTATTAGATAAAACCTAGACTCACCCATCAATAGGATTACTATCTTCATGGTGCAATTCCTGTCCATCATCCCTCTTCTTATAAGGCAGCACAGCATCAGTGCCCTCTGGTGGTAACGCCGGGAATAACAACCTGACAACTTGGTACAACCTGGTGGTGATACTCTTGAGTTCTTTTACTGCGTGACTAAGGAGTAGGGGGTGGACCCTTACCCCACCGTATGTGGTGTTGAAGGCGTTAGTTACGCCCAAGACAAGCTGGCCTAAAGGGTGGTGGCTCGACTCGCAGGCCTGTGGATATGGAGCAAGCTGTAAGTAAGTGAGATAAAACAGGAAAGAGTAAGATTGGTAGGTGGAAATTATGATTAAGTCAAGTAAAAGGTTTCTTGTTAGGTAAAGTTTTTGAAGAAGTGCAGCTTAGTTCTATAGACAAAGTATATTATACCTGAATAAAGTTTGCTCAGAATAAGCAACTGAATCGATTCCAATCATTTTTACACCATGTTATATTTTTTCACAAACACATCAACATATATTATTTCTCCAAGGGTCTGAAACCGTTTTCTCCCTTTTTCTCTCTTTCTATCGAACCAATCGGAACGTCCGATCTACCAATCGACAGATATTCGTCCCTGGTAGCATGGAATACTATTTTATATAGTGCGAATTTTTCACACGGGTCAGCTAGTTTAGAAATTATTACAGTATGGTTACTGAGCGCGCTATGCAGCTTACGCGTGTGCATGCCCGCGCTCAGCTGACGGCGCAGGTCAATGCACCCGGCTCGCCCGTCCATATTTTTTTGAGACAACCAAGTAGGATAAGAAGCTCATAACTTTGTGGTTTTTCATGATATCTTTTTGAAATTTTGTAGATAGATTCTATATTTAAAAATACTGGACACGTGTTTCGGGGTTCGCATAAACAAAAAATAATGTTCACAAGTTTGAATACATTTGTGAAATGTTAAAAAGTGTTTTTTTTTTATTTATAACCCACTGCTTGACTGCGATTTCGCCTGGTAGTAAGTAGTTATTCAATTAATGAAGAGCGCATTAGTTTATTAAGAGACTATTCACTCTAGCTATCTAGTTAACTTTACCTGGGTTTGTTTTTAATCGTATTGCATCGCCAGAAAAACATTGCCAGCATTGTCGGCTGTTTTATCTTTATTCTTACTATTGATTTATTTTTTATAATACTGTGAGACAGCACTACGCTGTTTTGTTACGTCAGTAATCCATTTTTATCAATAAAAGCGAGACTTACGTGCGCGATAAGGCATTCGAGCTAGTGATAGTATACGATACGTATGACTTAGGACCTAGGTATACTACGGTCAATCTGGATTTACGGTCAAACTTTGATTGGTTCGGGTAACATTGACAGTGGGACCATGAAATAGTTTCGATTTTTTTCGTATAATACCAACACAATTTACAAATACTTCTTGTAGTTTTGTATTTTTAAACTAGCTCTGTAAACATTATCTTTTTATGTTTTTATTATTTTAGCTTGTTTTCTATTCAGTTGTGCAAAAAATTTAGTCTCAAACGTGTTTTAAAGGTTTTTATATGCTCACTAGCGGCTGCCAGCGACTTCGTTCGCGTGGTTTAGTTATGCTCCGCTCCTATTGGTCGCAGCGTGATGTTATATAGCCTAAAGCCTTTCTGGATTAATGGGCTATCCAACCCAAAAACAAACTCTTCAGCTTTATATTTTAGTATAGATGAGTACAGATTTAAAATTTGTATAACATTATCAAAAGTCTTAGACTGATTTTATTGATTATTTTATAAAATATATAAGACAAAACTGGAAATTAATGATTTTATTTCGTCAGTTACTCACATTTATAAGAAAAACAAACCAATGTTAGTAAAATTAATTCAAAATATAATGATTACTGCTTTTCCATCAATGTGTGTCAAAGTTATCCATGTAATGACGGTAATTTAGACAGACTAGAAAATTAGGTTTTTTTTTATGGACAGACGAGTTTTTAGATAATTCCATTAATCTTTACGGATGAAAAGTGTTATGAGAGCACTAACAAAATAAAATACATTCGTGTGATAGGATTAAAATGTTAAAATATTGTGTAAAATACTGCATTTATCTGTCAAAGTTACCCAAATTGATGGTACAGACACGACAGTACATCAAATACATCAAGCTACTACAATCTGTCAGATTTCCTTATTAGATTTTCAACATTATTTCTAAAGCATTAAGGCCCAAGGTTGATTGGGAATATCTGACAGTTTGGGGTAGCTTGACCTGCTGTCGTCCGTACCTGTCTTAGATAGTATTTATTATTGTTCGACGTTTAGCACCCTCCTATGGATTTCGCAATGAATTAATAAATGAATGCTCTGAAAACGGTGGAGGGAAACATCAGGAGGAAACCGGCATGTCTTAGATCCGTATTACTAAGGTCTGTATTACTAAGTATTAAGGAAACTCAAGCATTGATCTCTGCTTAAGCATTACTTAAAACTACACACATCAAAAGTGTCTAGGGATCAAGCATTTTTATGCGGATTTCTTGAGATTGAGATGTGGCTTTGTAATAAATTTATGATTTTATAAATTTATATGGATCCTTTTTGGTGCATTTCATAATTTGAATCAGGAACTGTGAATCAAATTCGAGTAAAAGATGAAAATCAGCTGTCAATATTTTCCCTATAAAAACATACAACGCATTGAAGACATTATTAGTGCTACTGTTTCCCTACTACTGATTAAAACCAACGTTATTATGGAGCGGCGACGTCATTTAAGCAGGGAAGAAATGCTCAGAGCCGTGGGAATGATAGAAGCTGGTTCCCGGCAACGTACTGTGGCTTTAGCTCTGAATACAAGTCAGAGTGTTATCAGTCGACTTTGGACACGTTACCGAAGCACTGGTACCGTGGCTGAGCGCCATGGAGGACGGTATCGCTGCACCACACGGAGACAAGACCGATACATTCAAATCTTAACTCGAAGAGCTCCAACAATAACCGCCATGATGTTAGCCGTGAGGCTTCATCACTCTTCAGGGAACTTAATTAGCGACCAAACAGTCAGAAACCGCTTGCATGAAGTGAACCTTCATTCCCGAAGACCGCTACGGGTACCACCTATAGCAATGCACAATCGTAGGATTCGATATCAATGGGCTCTTGAACACAGAAATTGGGCAGAAGAACAATGGCGTTTCGTGTGCTTTTCTGATGAGTCTCGTTTTGGTATGAGACCGGATACAAGACGTATACGACACTGGAGAACCCCTGGACGCCAACAGCGATTAAAATCCTGCCAGGAAGTCCATCCTTATAGTGGTGGAACCATCATGGTATGGGCGGGTATTTGGATCGGCGGAAGAACTGAGTTGATTTGGATCAGAGGCAACCTCAACGCTCAAATTTATGCTGAAACGATTGTATCAGACGTCATCGTTCCTCTACAAGTGCAAATCGGTCCCTTATTTCAGTTAATGCATGATAATGCACGACCGCACACCGCAAGAGTTGTAAGACAGACTCTCGCCGCAGCTAACATCAATGTCCTGCCCTGGCCTGCTCAGTCGCCAGACTTGAACCCGATTGAGCATGCATGGGATATGCTACAGAGAAGAGCTCTGCCGAATATGGAGGGTATCCAGTCGCAAGAAGACCTTTTTTTGTTGTTGCAACGAACATGGGCGGCCATTCCACAGCGTGATTTGGATGAACTCATTTTGAGTATGCCAAACCGATGTTCTTGTGTTGTTAGTGTTCGCGGTAGAAACACGGATTATTAATTGTTTAAGTTACCCAATAAAATTTTAGAGAAAACTGTTATTTCAGTCTTTTTTTCGAACTTTTGTGTTAGTGGTTCAAATGTCAAATATCCCTTTATTAGGAAAATGGCAAATTTCTTTATTAATGCAAAGGTGACTTGGTTTATCGTTACTGTGACAAACGAAAACACTTTATTTGATGAATCCTTAAAGAAAATTTTAATTAATATCAATCAGGAGAAAAGTTATTGCAAAAATATATGTTGATCCCTAGACACTTTTGATGTGTGTAGTTTCAACCAATCAAAAGGTTTCAAACGAGACTTAAGTAAAGCTTGAGTTTTGAGTGACGTTCTGTAATACCACAGTATAAAAATCATACAGTAGGTCGACGTCTTTGATCTCGTGTAAAATGCCGACATAGTCTAGGCAGTAACGAATCGGCCAGGGTTGTCACAAATAGACAATATTTATGAAATTATTTATTTATTGCAGATCAACATCGATAGCTGTATTAAATTTCATTAATTTGCTATTTTTACTAAGGGAACAACTCGAGACAGATTTAAGTTATTTAGATGGCATTTTCGTAACCAGCACCCCAATCCACCTCGGAATTAACACCCATATCATTTTAATATACATTTAAATTGGCGTCCGCCATCTTGGATTTCAAAAAGGGTGGCTTTTTCGTAACAAGCACCCCAATTATACTCGAAATTGACACTCATATCAAATTATAAAAAAAATTGCATCCGTTGTCGATCATGTTGGATGTTAAAAAGGATGGCTTTTTCGTAACAAGGACCCCAATTATACTCGAACTTGACACTCGTATCAAATTATAAAACAAACAAATAAAAAAAACAAACACGCGTTAGCCCTTAATGATGGATACCGAGCTACGAACATCGTTTTGTTCGCAAGTCGGGTGCCGTTTACCCGCGTCTCGCCCCTCACACCCCGCACGATTGGTCTGTCTAGACGTCTTCGTCGGACGACTGTATGATTTTTTAGACTGTGGTAATACGCAACTTAGAAGCAAAAACTTCGAAGACATGTGACATCTACCAACCCGCACTGGGCCAGCGCGATAGATTACGGCCCACTGCTTCTCACTGAGACGAGGGCTGTGTCCCAGGAGTGGGAACATTATAGGCTGATTATGTAATGAATTCGACAAACATGTAAACAGATATGAGTTATTGAAAAAATAACTTTAAATTCAAGACAATAAAGTTCAGTTTACGATACAATTTAATTTTTTTTTTAGATTTTTTAAATAATGCTTGAAAGTCTGAAATCATCTTAATTACCTCAGCAATAAAGTTGATATTACGTTATTGTTGAGGTAACATTAAATAAGTCACATGTAGCGTAATGTAGAGATGCCAGCACATCATCAGCTACTACAAAATCTTTAATTTGGTTTAAACAGGTTTCAACTTAATCGCTGAATCATTAGGTTCAACATTGATTGAAAAATTGAGAGTTATAGCTTAATGTGCGTCTGTACAATTTAATAATAACCAGTGCCGCTTTTATGTCTATATTTTATTCCAGATAAGAGAAATCAAAGCTATTCCGCCTATAGTCAACAACCTGTTAAACAACTCATTAAAGATAAAAATATAAATGTTTACTATAAATTAAATACATGAACTCACATTATACAAATACTGCTGTAATTCCGTATAGCTTTCCAAGTTGAGTATCTTCTGTCCAAACTGTGGAATAACTTCCAAACAATCAACAGACTTCTCCAAATCGCTTCCTCTTTTCCTCATAGACATTTTGTTTCTCTCTTTGTGTGAACAAGATATGGCAACGGCTACATTCTGCCAAATTTTCGAGTTGTCTATGGTGTTGTTAGAGTGACCATTGGCTAAATGGTTGCCATTTGGTGTAAGAATAGACTCCGAGACGCCCAAGCATTGGAAACATTGGCGGAAGAGGGCGTTCCATTTTTGAATTGGTGCTACGCTTAATTTTCCGAATGAGCTGAAAGAAATGGAAAATATACATATTTCTTTTTTAGGAACCTATTTATTTAATGATATTTAGTAGATATAAATAAGTCAAATAAATGAAAACATTCCAGAATAATAATTACATGGAGATTATAATTATTTTTGGTGTCGTACTGGCCGAGAAACGACTCAAGGACCTCGGAAGTAATCAATGTCAATGCAGCTGTTTAAACAAAGAATTTGTAATTAATTCATTTATTTTATATAGTAGATATTTTAAAATTCTTCAATAGCAGAGGAAAGCAAAGCATATCAACTTTAAATTCAGCTCACTTAGGTTTAGAACTATTCGTTGGCAGCACCGGATTGGATACGTTCAAATGCATAGTAGCGTTTGATATCTTGACGCCTTCAGTCCACGCACCACTAAGAGACCCTTCGATTTTATCTCCACTGGAGAACGTAAGGACGCCCTTTCCTGAGAATACGCCAGCTGATCGGAATTCTCCTTCGTAGTGGGTACCGTCTTCGAATACCATGACACCGTGACCCTGAAAGATGGGAAAAGTGTATTGAAACGATTTACTTTTAAAATATTGTCAAGATGTAACCATCCCACACTGGCCCAGGGTGGTAGATTACAGCCCACTCCCTTTCGAAGAGACAAGGCCTGTGTACCAGCAGTGATGATGCCCATCATGCAAGATGATATGATTAATTGACAGTGAAGCCTTTAAATAAAAGCAGACATAACATTTTGTGGGTTTAAGTTATGACTTGGCGGATTTATTTCTTAGAAAAACGAAGAGGGAGTTTTCGGCGAATTTTTTGGCTTTGAAAATTGCCATCAGTTGGGTATTGTAGTAAATACATGTTTTTGTGAAGGCACAACTGAATAATCCTTTATGAATAAACACCATAGTGTTTAAGGTGTTTATTCATAAACGATGATTAAAGTTAAGTGACGTTAAAAGGTCAAAAATGTATGGTTAAAGAGTCGCTAATCACTAGATAACTTTTTTTTTTTTTTTTTAATAGTAATAAACTAGTGCTTGACTGCAATCCCGCCTGATGGTAAGCAGTGATGCAATCGTTGATGGTAAAGCACACTAGCTTATTAAGCCTATTCACTCAAAAAAACAGTGAATAGGAAGAAAGACGGCAGTTGAGCGAGGTGATGCAATGTTTAACCCAACAACACGACCAACGATGCTGCGCCAGAGGATGATCTGGAGAGCCTTCACGACCAAACTCCCGACACAACAACACTAGGCACATCGTACCCGGCACACATCGCAACACAACTGCTGAGACCCGTTCTCCGTACGGCTTCACCAGACATCATGCCGGAACACGACGAATCGCTTGGCGGCAAGACTTTGTCTGGTGGGTGGTAACTTATGCCGGCGGCTGATGTTGTTGCCTACCACCGAGAAACTTTAAGCAGCGTTTATGAACAAGGGGGCTTATCTTTAACGCTTACCGTTAAAACATCCTGCATGAACAGTCCTTCATAGTAAATCCCATCCAAGGTCACAATCAAGCCACATCCATGCTTCTTGTTGTCACTCCAGTTACCCAAATACTTCTCCCCTTTCCCAATGTCATCCATGACCCCATAGCCTTGTCTGACCCCATTGACCCACTCTCCTGTATAAATAGTTGCTGATGATGAAGTAAAGTCGCCTTGTTTTTTGATCCCATGGCCGTGGGGGTTGCCATCTTTGAAGTAGCCTTCGTAAATGTCACCAGTTGTGTATTTCATGACACCGTAACCGTTTTGGAGGTTGTCCTTCCATTGACCTTCGTAGATTCCTGTAAATTTATAGTGCGTTGTTATGTAGTGATTGTGGTTTTTTATTGAAAACGAATGCATTTTTCTTTTAGTTTAATTATTATTTTATAGATGTCAATGGACTTTTTTTATCGACATGCGGTTAGTGCAATGGTTGAGCGATTCCTTTCTGGGCTACGCAGTTTATATTTATGAACAATTTTTTTTTATTATGAAGAGTTTGGCGGGCCTGCGCCCGATGCGTATTAGTCACAACCTAAATAATTTTGAAAGAGTTTAGTAATACATCGCTTTATATATGTTCAAAAATATGTCTCAATAACGCTGACAACGCAGTAAATGTCGTTGAACAATTAAAATGTGTTTGAAATGTTATTTATGACACAGTGAACGCACACACAAATTACAATGATCAAATCAGAAATGAGGAGATCCGCAGAAGAACGAGAGTAACGAACATAGCCTGATGATTTGCAACACTTAAGTGGCAGTGGGACGGGCACATTGCCCGTAGGATCGATGCCCGGTGGGGCCGACGGGTTCTTGAGTGGTGACCACGCACCGGAAGACACAGCATGGGAAGGCCCCCGACAAGGTGACAAGGACCTAGTGAAGGTCACGGAAAACCGCTGGATAAGGGAGGCACAAGACCGGTCGTCATGGTGATCCTTGGGGGAGGCCTATGTCCAGCAGTGGACGTCTTTCGGCTGAAATGTATGTATGTATAAACGCCGAAATTAACGCGAAATTGTCATGATTTAGGTGGTTTCGGAGTAGGAATCATTGAGTAGGTAGTCCTAGTGAATTAGCAATGATGCCCTGATGGAAAGTGATGGACGATCTCTATGACTCCCGTTCACTCTAGCCTTCGAAGCAAAACTTTGCCTATCATCATCATCAACAACCTTTTATCGTCCCACTGCTGGGCACAGGTCTCCTCTCATACAGAGAAGGATTGAGCGTAATCACCACGCTTGCTCAATGCGGGTTAGCGATTTCAGACTTAAAGTCCAGGTTTCTTCAAGATTTTCCTTCACCTTCAGTCATTGGTGTCCAAGATATACATATAAAGTACATATATAACTTTAGAAAAGTTACATTGGTATTTGCCTGACCTGGAATCGAACCCGCGCACTCCTACTTGAGAGGCTGGTTTTAACCACTAGGCCACCACGACTTTTTAGCTTTGCCTATATCAAGGCTTAAAATGTTGCTTCGTGTAAGTTTGGAAATGGATAAACAATCAATGAGATTACTTACTAGCGAGAAAAAAGATACGTTCGTTCATACACCACTGAGTAAAAATTATGAAATAATTAAATAGCTAGTTGTTGTTATTTATCGACATAATTACCGAGTTTGCACACTGTAAATACTCGTAACGTAAACGTAAATTTAAAATATTAGCAGATTCGTGGAGGTTTGTAAAAATTTCGCAATACTAGCCTTGGCACTAATATTTCTGCATTTGTAGTACTCAAGTATAAAATTAGTATAGATGCCTACAATACTAATGTTACGTTACGTGAGTTGGTTTAGCGACTAACTAGGTCTAGTTTTAGCTCGCGGTTTCGCCCGCGTTTATGTAAGAAATTATCTTACAAAATCCCTTCAGTGATAATTGTTAATTCGTTTTACTTATATATATTATATTGGATTTCATATTATTTTTTGCACGGATAAGTTACTCAATCTTTCACGGGTAGATGGCTGATGTTATTAACATCAGTTATTGCCAGTAAAAATCCCGTCAATACACAGCCAGCCATTGGTACATGGTACAGTCATTTCGGAGATTAACCGAAAGAAATAAACAGTGAAATAAGATTTTTTTTTTTTCTTCTGTTATAAGTTACATACCGTATATACTTTCAAAGGCATTAATTAGTAAATACCGTACCGTAGTAAGTACCTTATAGATTTCAAAAGCAAACAGCTCAATGATAGTGCCTTAAGAGAGCCAACTTTATCTCCAGCGGCCGTTAGACTTTGAGTTGTAATTAAGTTATCATAGCTATTTACTCTAAACCCCTAATTAGTGATTCCACTAAACACCACATTGAGTTCCTAAATACTAATGAGTTATGATGATAGGCACGTTTGTCTTTTAAATGATTCCTGATTGTCCACAATAGATTTAAATTGATATTTCCTTGCTGTTGAATAAGACTAATTTTTTATACCTTAGACCGTATCTCTACTATGTCGCACACGTCTCGATTTTTATAGTTGATTTTTAACTGTCGATGTAAAGCAATGTAATGAAAGCAAAGTACTTAATGGGAATCCAAGAGAAGTTGGATTTTTTGCAGTGTGTTGACCAATGCAAGTCGATAAAAAAAATCGCTATGGGCCTTGAGGCTACGAGTTGTCTTGTCAGTATTTGTTTACCAAATAATTAATAAGAGTTAATTCAGGAAGTTTTTTTGGTAGCTAATACTGTCCTACTGCTGAGCAAAGGTTCCTCCCAAATCCTTCTTTTTTGTAACTTTCGAAAAAAAAAAAAACGTTCAGAGATCTGTCTCAATCTATCAAAAATACCTCTGATTTCGCTATATTTCTTGTTACAAAGATTTTGAACATTGGAAATTACGAGAATTGTCTGTCTCTTTCTGGGCCAGTCTTGGCGACACCGTCAACATCAGGCACCTGGAAATTTGCCCAGCGACCATCGAGGATACGGCTGATGCGACCAGCTTGATCCCATTTCAGCCTAGCAGCTTTCCTTATTACATTTAGTATGCCCGTTTTGGGACACAGCTCGGTGTTCCGAAATCTACACCCAGAATGTTCCATTGCTAAAGAGCAAACTCCAAGGTGTTTTTTGCGACCTACCTGTGGTTAATTTAGAATATTTAATATCATAGTTATTTTAGTGGTTTAACTGCTACCCAATTTCAATACTTATTTAGTAAGTAGCAGGTAACTGTCAAAATTGTGTAAATATAGTGTCATTTATTCATTAATGAATAAATTTTACCCAGTACCTATTTAAATACCTGTTACTATTCATGTAAAGTACCTATGAATAATATCGCATACATTCATAATCATAAGTCACGCAAATATCAAGAATTCGCTCCCTCGACTATCTATGACGCAGTTACTGCGTCAAAAATTCGTATTCGTAAGCCGCTCTGTTTAAATGAAGATGGAATAAAAGGAAAAATGCTCGTGTTCAAATAACAAGCTTCATAACCCACAGACTAGATAATAGTACAGACGTAATGTTACTGCCTAGATTGATATGGGCGATATATCAGATAACTTTTAAGGAAGACTGGCTTTCACTCAGCGATCTCACGCGAGCGAAAGTTGAGAAACGCACATTTTCGGTATAGGATAGATGAGATAGTGAGGTCTAGATCCATGCAAAACTATTAAAACACAGTGTGAGTGTTTAGGCATGCATGACCGTTCATGCATGCTTTACAGGGTAAAAAAGGCCCTAATACAAAGATTTAAAACATTTTTGATCTACAAATAAAGTTGCCATTTGCGGATGATCACGTCTTTTGGTTTAGGCTCGTTTCTGCCACAATCGTAAACATTTGAGGAAAAAATACAATAGAAATAGTCAAGCAAATATTTTTAGAATTCTTACCTACACTAGGCATTTCCATTTTTCCATGCCCACATAAAGCATTTAGCTGAAATTGGCCCACATATAGCTTCCCGTCAGGCCATTCCACCTTTCCACTTCCATGAATTTTCCCATCCAGCCATCTTCCAGTGTATTTAGCTTCTTTGTAAAAACCATTTCTATTTGAAAAGGTGTGACTCGCAGTCCTTACAGCGGGTGGTTTGAAATTGTCCTTGTTTAACACGAGTCTTATTGAATTGTTCAACGAATGCGTCCATTCCGTTTTCTCCTGTTCTGTAGTTGTAGTAACTGATATCACTTCTTCGGGTGTCGTGAGTTGAATGACATTTTGGAGGGAGTCAGTGTTCGGTATTGGTTCAACCCATAAAGTCTCTAAAGGATGCAAGTTTGGTGTACTTCCACTAACGTGTACAAACAGATCGTTAAACAAAATAAACCAGTGCGACGAAAATCGTCCCGGATTAACTAAATTCAGCTGCCGAGATTTAGATTCTCTAACTAGCCTTCGTTCAGGCGTTCGGTGTTGCTCAAGGCTCTTACCCACTGTCTCCCAAAATAACTTTGTGACATCTGCTTCCTTTCGTTTCTTCTCCTGTTCGTCTATCAAAGAGTCTAGAGAAGCTATTACTTTGTTCAATCTTTCATCTATATTCGACTTTGCATCTACTTTTTTTCTTTTTGAATTATATCTCAATAGTGATTGAGCTATGCATTTATAAGAGCTCAATCTTGTTAATGGTTGTACGAATGCGAGGCCTACTATGGCTTCCAAAGTCTTTTTATTATTCTTCTGTTTGTTAGTCGGGAGCTGGTCGCTAAACAAACTATATACAGTAGACGGGACATCAACGGCACTGTTAATCTGCGCAAAACCACCGATAACTATCAAATTGCTTACAGCTACGTAATACTTTCTGTACAAATAAATAAACTCTTCTAAATTTTTTATCAAAGAAATATCACATTCGTTTATATGCTTTTCGGCGTACTGCCACATCGAGAGAACATTCAGAGCAGTTATGTTTAATATGTCACCAAAAATATCACAAACTGTTTCGTAAATATTGGAATGTGAAGTTACAGCTTTACTTTTCTTTAGAAAAGGTTTAACTAGATTATGATATATCAAAAGCATTTCCTCTAGATATCTTTGAGCAATAGACAGATCTTGGAATTCTGGACATATGGATGTCTCTTCTATTGAGCAATAGCTGATGTTGCCAGAAGATAATATTCTCCAATGATAGCACATATTTTGGGGTTTCATTGCATAATTTTGAGAATCAGTCATCATAACAGTCATGTCTGTTGGGTTTTCAGCTTCCTCTTGATCTTTTTTAACATTCAAATTAACAATAGAGTCCGTGTACCCCTCAGTATGCTTGCCCATGTAGAATATATTTTCATTGTGGGTGTAAGCTAAAGTGTGGTGATCTGTAGCTATCATGTCTCGTACTCTATCACTGTCAGAATTTTCTGTGAATTGTTTAGGACCACTTTTGTCTTCCCTGGTATCAAAACTGACTTGATGAAATTGGTTGTAGCCCCACAGAAAAAGTCTCCCATCTAATGTTAAAGCTGAACAGTGCCATTTACCACAAGATACCTTTTGAAGTCCAAAACCTGACAATGTCATGACCACCATTGGTTTTATTCTTTTCATTGTATCTCCAATACCTAACTGCCCATATGATATGTCACCCCAGGTCCATAATTCCGTAGCTAATATATTCTTACCAAGTTTTGACATGTTTTTTAGGTTTTCAGTTTTCCTTGCAGCTTCAAATTCCTTTTCACTGCTTAGTGTGCTTGTGGAAAAATGTAAATCCTCTAAATTACAGTTAGAGGTACAGCTATACATTAGAGAATTTAATTCTTCATGGTGGGTTCTTGTTTGCATTTCCACAGTATCATTATTGTCACTACTACCACTAACATGTCGTGATAATGTTGCCACTTTGTCTCCTACAGTTTTCACTCCTTCATAAACAAAGTTGGTAAGGTTTGATACATTCTCCTTTATTATTCTAGTAGGTTTCTCTGTATATTCTACTAAATAGTCCTCACCAGCTGATACCCATGAGAGCTGTCTACTCAAAAACTGTCTAGCAGCATCAGTGTTTATAAAAATATTGTTTATTTTGTCTCCACATGCCTCACCTGTCTCACTTTCTTTGTCTGTATTATCATCACCATCATCTGTTGGTTTAGCCTCTTGGGAGTTGTGCTCTTCTTCTAAGTTTGTGTTTTTATGTGAATTTGTTCTTGCAATTTTTGATTCCTCAGATGAGGGACTAGAATCTTCTGTTAAACTTTGTGCATCAACATGCACATCAGTTTGAGGGGCTGTAGTACTACTTGAATCTTCACTAGACTTACTAATTTGAACACCTAAAGGGCAGGTTTCTGATAGAGATGGCACGGATGCGGGGGATGCTAGGCCTATTATTGTCTGGCATTGTGAGCAGTTTGAAGCAAAAACTTCCTCATCATCATTATCACTCTCTGTATCACAGTTGCCAGACCGTCTGACATTTTTTCTAGCTATTACTGCAGCAAAGTTTTGACCCACAGAAGCACTATACACAGTCCTTCCTTCAAAAAATGGAATTTTTTTAACACTATTAGTGTCTATAGAAAGTTGGGGCATAGTACCAGAACCCCAAAGCTGCCCATCACTGCTTATGAACAGCTGTCCAAAATCACTTGTAACTACATTTCTAAACTTCACTTTATAACTGGAACTTTTAAAACCATGAGGACAACATTTGGCATCCTCTTTAACAATAATTTCTTCTTTGTTTTTAAAACTAGCATTTGTCTTAAACAGCCGCCCGTGTACATCTATAATATAAAGGATGTCATTATGGTATGATATGTCTATTGCTGTAATGCCACTGATTTTTCTAAAGTTTAAGGAGTCCTCCACAGTTTCACAGTGATACAGCCCATGGTCGTTTCCTAACACAATAAAGCCTGGACCCAGAGCGCATAATTTTACAATTTTATCAGGTACTTGCTGTGACGATGGCACGTTCAATGGTGTTAGTCCTCTCCAGAAATTATGCTGACTCATTATTTAATGGTCACTTCCTTTCTTCATTGGATTGAAAGTAGGAGTATCATCGATTTAAATCAGGGCGGAAGAACTAATACACACTGCTGCCTCAACTCAAAGTCGCACATATCACGGAGTTGCATGGAGCTATTCACTTTAGGATACATTGACAACTGAATATTTTACCTAACTACGAAAACACTGATTTATTTATCTTTGTTTGATAAGATTTTTTTATTACTCTTGATGGCTTGTGATTGACAACTAATATAAAATTGACAATTGACAGCTGATTATTTCAAAGACAAGAATAGAGTAAAATAGCTGGAATAGACATTTTTTTTTTGGTTCAATTCTTTCCGTTCTCCTGAACGGAAAAGGCAAAGGCATAGTACGCCATACAGCCTAGTCTTCAGTAAATATATTCTTGAGTAAACTTCTATCCTAACTTATCCTAATCCTATCCTAAACTTATCCTAACTAATCTAACTCCTTTCGTTTCCCGCGTTTGGACGATAAGGAGCGGTTTAGCGTAAAGACATGATGCGGCCACTATGCTACAATATTTCATTGTTCTTTTTGAATTATTCACTGAATACACTTTTTACTACATAAATCACGCGTTTTTATTTAGTAAACGACACTATAAATAATTTTAAAAGTCCAATGAAAAATGAGCGTGACACTCATCTTGACATTCCCGCCAAACCCCCGCTGGAATAGACATCAAATTATAAGAAGCAATCAAATGTGCCAAAAAGGCTAAGTATATCTTATACATATAGGATGCAGTGGATGCAGTTGATTACCCGGATTTTATATAGCCTATCAGAACCCCGCAACACAGTTAAAGGGTTACAACTTACAATTACAACTTATTCCTAAATAAGAGTGCTTGTAAACGCACGTCCCCATTTTGCCCCACTGTATCTAGGTTGTTCGAAAGAGATGCAGATCATAGGCAGATGAAGGGTGGTATTTAGTCAGTAAAAGTCTAACTCACCCTTCCACTCCACCCAGAGCAGAAGTCATATAATGATTTCCTATCCTGAAAAAAAGGGCGTGTCAAAATTAGTACCAAGCGGCTCCTTTGGCTGAGCTATTATTATTATACTCTTTGGGCTGAGCCATGCGGCCAAGTACATATATTGGCGATACATTGCCTGATGCAGACGTGCCTTTACACATTTGGGCTTTTTGGCTATTCGTGACTGCCAAACGAATGATAGCCGAGACCGGATAATATTGCAGGTCGTTCATCAAAACTCCACCGCGGGATTATAATCGAATATTCAATCGACTTGTGCGGCTTCGTTCGTTTTTACCGAGCCCCTGTCAAAGCATACAAACCGCATATCATCTCTAGTAAATCTGTGGTATTTTTTTTTTATGGTAACATTTCAATGAAAAATGTCAAAATTGAAAATGCTCAAAATCAATCTAACCTTTTACAAAAATGGCGAACCGTAGTGGGCCTTCTAGGCGCGTTCCTGCTGAAACTGAAGCCACTATTACGTACGTTCAGTGCGATGGATTGGTATGTACATAATTAGTGATTTACGTAGCTTTTTTTCTTTATAATCTTCATTTGGGACCTTTGTATAATTGTAAAGCTGTTCCTCGTCGACACGTCATGTATTCTCTGTTTTTACAGTTTGTACAGTAATTACGCATTATTTAGCATGTTAAACGCGTTTATGAAGTGTTACTTGATAATAGGATCCAAAATGCTCTTATTTTATCAACTTTGTGATTAGTTTATGATAGACCGTATAGGTTATGTTTGGAACGTAAATATATGATTCGTTTCATAAAAAACTCTTTGCAACTTCAACAATAATCTCTACCCTAATTTTTGGTCACACTATTACCCTAAAAACCTCTTAACTTCTGAAAATCACCATAACCATAAAATGTTTGATGAATGTACTGATTTATTAGATGTAATTTGTTTACCATGTGAAAGTTTAATAGTATGAGTCACGCACTCTTTTTCGGACGTTTACCTCGGTGACCCGACTGCCGGCAGACTATTACAGAGATGATCTCACTGTGTGACATTGAGTAACTTTGGCAGGCTTCATTAGTGTCTAGAAATTGTGTTTTTTTTTTACATGTTTTTGGCTGTATTCATCAATATGTCAACATACCATAACAACTATAAAAAGCTCAATGTTTTGTAAACAATGATAACATCAGAAATTCTGCATTTGACTATCGCGTAAATGATTTGATCATTAATTAAAATAGCAATGACACATTTATTGTGACTGGATTAAATGATGGCAGCTGTATTTGGCCTATATTAACTGTTGATTAATCTAAGACAGTCAACTGGAAGTGAAAAACAACATTCTTTGTTTGCCGTTCATCATTTGTTTTAGCTATGCATCATCATTTAGCATTGCCTCTAAATATGAACATGGTGAAACTTTTTTAATCAGAAGTAACAAATATGTTGATCAAACAATACTTCTTTATTGTACAACAATAGGCTATTTTATGTCCAGTCCAGGACTTAAAAAGAAAACATGATAAACACTTTACTAGAGAATAGACAACCAATAAGGCTATTTTTTGTTTTTAATATGTTCATAATAATACCAAGGTTTTTACGAGTTCTTTGGTCAATTTTCAAATTTAGGAAATACTATACACTCTTTATTGTAAGCGATTTTTATGTGAACTATTAAAATGTTGGCAAAATTAGTTCAATTGCCTTTTTGTGTCTAAGCTAGTTTTAAATAGAAAGATTTTTGATTCTATCCTCATTAAAGTCTTTTCTTTTATAATTCCTAAGTACTGTAGTAGAGCCCTTTTTTGTAAGTATATTATACTGCTATCACAACAGTTATATAATGAATATATTTATGTATTTTGTGATGTTTATAAATCTTAGTTTTTATTAGTTAGTTTGGTAGTTGATATAGAGTCATAGACAAATAGACTCCTTTGTAGGTGAAATAAATTAGTTTTAGTAAAAAAAGCAATAAGTATATTTATAACCTATCAAACTGTTTTCATAATGTTTCTTTGGTAAAAAAAAATCTTTGTTTATGAAAGTATTTGCTTTTATAAAACTTGTTTCTAAATTATTTATCCTTAAATAGGAATACTGTTAGTTGAAGGTACATATTTACAAAACTACATTTATGTATGTAATATAATGTTTGTAATTATGAATGTGAAAGTCAACAAGTGAAAGAAAGAAAATACATTTATTCAGCACAGACTTACAAGATACCAACCAGTACCAAGATATCAACTAGTGCTTGACTGCAATCCCGCCTGATGGTAAGCAGTGATGCAATCGTTGATGGTAAAGCGCACTAGTTTATTAAGCCTATTCACTTATAAAACTTCGGAATAGGAAGGATGACGGCAGTTGAGCGAGGTGATGCAATGTTATACCCAAGACCAACACGACCAACGATGCTGCGCCAGAGGGAGATTGATCTGGAGACTCTCCAGGATCAAACTCCCGACACAACAACCTTTGGCGCATCGTATCCGGCTGACATCGCAATACAACTGCTCGGACCCGTCCTCCGTACGGCTTCACCAGACATCATACCGGAACATGACGAATCGCTTGGCGGCAAGACCTTGTCTGGTGGGTGGTAACTTCTGCCGGCAGCCGATTTTATGGCCTACCACCGAGCAACAAATAATAATAATAAAAAAAAAAAACAAATAGAAAGTGCTAGTCTTTTTTCTGTGTTTGTGTCAGATCTCTGTGTATTGTAACTCCCCATAGGAACCAATGGCAATCCTCAGAACATTCTAGCAAAGTTTCACCACAATTTGATCAATGGTTTCCGAATGCATAGAAAAAACAATTTTTATTTTTTTTCGGGGTCTTAATTAGAATTTTATTAATTTTCAGGCTGTTATGAAAATAGTGAAACACTGCCATGAAGAATCATGTAGTAACATGGAGGTGGCCCAGGGTGCCTTGCTCGGCCTGGTTGTTGAGAACCGTTTGGAGATCACTAACTGTTTCCCGTTTCCGAAGCATGATGACACCATGGATGAGGAAGAGTATCAGCTTGACATGATGAGAAGACTGCGCCGTGTCAATGTTGATCATTTTCACGTTGGATGGTAAGACACATTATTAGTTACTAGTGACCCGCCCCGGCTTCGCACGGGTGCAATGCTGATACTAAATTAAATACACTACAGAAAAACTGAACGTTGAATAAAAAACATAGCGGCCCCCCGCTCGCGCCGTTCCGGCTGGTCGGTGCTGCCGCAAACGCGACGCTCCGCAATTTTTAAATCTGTAATATCTTCGAAAATATTCGTTTAAATCATATGCTGTAAAGGGTGATATAGATCTATTTATATTAAATCAACAATGTATTTAAGGTAATAAAATGGATAACGATTAATGCTGTATTTGTCGTAAAAAGTAAATGACAAAGACATGGGCGTACCCAGCTTCTGGCCTAGGGGCATGTTAGGCCTAGGAGTGGGCAAGTCAAATTAGAGGGAATAATCTATGTGCGCTATTATAGTCGGACACGGTTTTTTGGCAATTACGCCGTACATTTTGTCAGTGTAGATACTGCGTGGTTTATTTAAAAATTAGAGATAAGTCCTCATTTATACTTTATTTAGTAATCAGGGGAGTTCATACATGTTCTGGAAGATATCCAGGGGGGAAGGGGGGGTGGCAACGCCTCCTTCCCTTCCCCCTATCCCAATTTGTTTGGGGGTCAGCGCAATATGGCCTTTTCTTCCATTACTTTCTATAAGACGTCATCTCCAAAGTCACCTTTTTAACCATATCATGATTCACACATTCCTTACATCGTTTCTTTGGTCCTCCCCTACTCTTATAGCCATTGATGTTCATAATCAGAACTTTTCTCACAACATTTCACTCATTTCTCCGTAACACATGGATGCTATATTTCTGCTTCTTGTCAGCTTATAGAGGTCCACTGCTGGACAGAGGTCTCTTCCAAAGCTTTCATTCCATTGGGGGACATCGCCATAGTCCCCACGCTTGGCAGGCGGGTTGGGGATCGCAGCACAAGAGAAGCGCTATACAGATACTATAAATATTAAATTGTTAAATAGGTTCCACACACTTACCAATAAAAAACAGTCGACATCAAAAGAAGTACAGTTTAAATTTCACCATCTTGTTTGAGTCTTCTAATACAATAAAAAGCCATAAGCAGGTCACCACTTACTACCATTTTGCAGTTACTTCGATCAAGATTAGCTTGATTCACTTTTACAGTTTTGTGCAAAAATAGGAGCTTATTCAATTGTGATACCTTGTCTGTGAGTTAAACGTGATCATTTCGTTTACGGTTATGATAGTTTAACTTTAAAATGTATAATAAAATTATATGCTACACTACAATTACAAAGTTTAAAAAAACTAATAATTTCATTATATGGTTTCTCCAGGTACCAGAGCGCAGATGTTGGCAACTTCCTCAGCCAGTCACTCCTGGAGTCGCAGTATCACTACCAGACTTCCATAGAGGAGAGTGTGGTCGTGATCTATGACACCAAGAAATCTGCAAGGGGATTCTTAACACTGAAGGCTTACCGCTTGACTCCTCAGGTTGGTTGGAAAAGATTATGACAAATGCGGCACTCTTTTACTCACAAAATATAAAAAAAATTAGTCCTTAAATTTGTTTTACAAATTGTTTTAAAATAAGGCATTAAAATTAAATCACCACATGTATAAGGAAGTAAAGCACCTTCCTAAAGAGTTTAAGACTTTCTTAAGTATACTAAATTCAACAAGATAATTAATAAACTATCGCGGTTTACCATCATCGATTGCATCACTGCTTACCATCAGGCAGGATTACAGTCAAGCACTAGCTTATATATACATTCTTCTTTGTACGAAACCTACCTTTTGGAAGGGCAAATATATTGATTTTTTTCTAATTTGTTTTAATGTTTTTAAATTTAGTGCTTTTTGATGGTTACATTGAAACATGATTTTAGTGACCTCAAAGTTTTCACAAAAATGACTTACTTACATAATAACTAGTTAGTCCCTGAAATGACAATATGAATACATGTTTCTTTAGTCATAATAATTGTTTGTCAATCCATTCCAGGCTATCGCCATGTACAAGGAAGGCGACTACACCCCAGAAGCTCTCCGTAACCTGAAGATAGGCTATGAAAGCCTTTTTATCGAGGTCCCTATTGTGATCCGCAACTCTCCCCTCACCAACATCATGATGTCAGAGCTCTCCGAGATGATTCCAGAGGAGGAGGGATCCAAGTTCCTTGATTTGGGAACCGCTTCAGTATTGGAAGGTAGGTTTTTAATATTTTACTACTAATCTACCTAGTCTCCTTTGGCTTATAGTCCAACCGGATGAAGGTGAATATTGGATATAGTTGATTGGGTTCAATCAGGATAGTAAATTGCTTAGTGAACATATATGAGAGAAAAAGAAACAATGAAATGCCCGGGGCGGAGCGTGTCTGTGAGCTTAGTGGAGAAGAGAGTGCGCAGTGGCCAGCGTGTACCGGGCTTGGCACCCCGACTCCCGCGCCGCCCTCACGGACAATCACGGGCATATATGTGATGCGCCGACTATAGTAGAATATTAAAATAAGAGTAATGAGTCAATTGTTTAGTGTGTCTATAAATCGTAGGTACGAGTATATAAGAGCACAGGAGCACAGACGAAGAGTAGCCAGCCTGTCTGTGTTCTATAAGATGCATTTTGGTGAGTGGGCGAGGAAATAGCATGATTTACTTCTTAATAAGTTGTGGTGGCCCCGTGGCCTAGTGGTTAAAACATCAGCCTCTCAAGTATGAGTGCGCGGGTTCGATTCCAGGTCAGGCAAGTACCAATGTAACTTTTCTAAAATTATATGTACTTTCTAATTATATCTTGGACACCAATGACTGAAGGTGAAGGAAAGCATGAGGAAACCTGGACTTTATAAGTCTGAAATAGCCAACCCGCATTGAGCAAGCGTGGTGATTACGCTCAATCCTTCTCTGTATGAGAGGAGACCTGTGCCCAGCAGTGGGACGATAAAAAAAAGGTTGAAAATGATGATGATGAATTCCCCCATTTCCGTTCCATCATCGGACGACCCGCGACCTGCGCACGTACGCACGTACAACGATCCGAACGAAGCGTTTCGTCTCTTAAAAAAATATTGTATGAATCTTGTCTAAGAGTCCATTTTATTGGTAACCAATATTCTGCAGCATGGGATGCCTAAGAGCAATATATCAATCCTTCCTATGAACATTTAGATTGCTTTTTCCAAATCACTTTAAAATTTTGCGTAAAGGCACGTAAGTTCGTGACTGAACATTGAGATCGATATTCAGAATATTGAGGTCAAAATCGAGTCATTTATTGAAATAAGAAGTGGGCCATAATAAACCACACGCTGAACATTGAGATGGTAAGATTGATCGATATTTTGAATATTGAGGTCAAAATCAAGTCATTTATTCAAACAAGAAGTGGGCCATAATAAACTACACGGATCCTGTGTGATTTATTATGGCCCACTTCTCACCAAGAGGAGGCCTATTTCGCAGCAGTGGTATGAATATGGGTTGTTTATGTATGTAAGAGAAACTATTACCGCAGTGGTCTACTTGAACTGTTAAAATTTCAACTTTCCTTTCACAGGCCAACTCCGCAGCCTAATGGAACGCGTCGACGAACTCAACCAAGAAGCTATCAAGTTCAACAGGTACCAACAGCTGGTGGTCCGCCAACAGCAAGACAAGCACCGCTGGTTGGCCAAGAGAACGCAAGAAAACCTAGCCAGAGCGGCTAAGGATGAGCCCCCCCTACCTGAAGAAGACGTGAACAAACTCTTCAAGCCCCATCCCGTCCCGCCTAGGCTCAACCCTATGATTGTCGCTGGTCAGATCAACACTTACAGCCAGCATATAAGCCAGTTCTGCTCCCAGAGTCTTGCTAAACTGTATTTGACGCAAGCACTCCAAAATGCTAAAGAGTCGAAGCAGAACAACTAGTTTTGTATTTGTATTAAATTGATTGTCACATATCCGTGTTTCTTTTATTTTACGAGTTTCCTAAATTCAATAATTTGATATGAAGCGGGTTATGAGTTTGATTAATTCCGAGAAGTAACAGGCGCGGTTGTCTGCGCCAGATAAATATCCACCTACCGCTCAAAGACCATACAGTCTAAAGTCGATTGCACCTCTGCTTACTGGCGCTGTGTTATTTGTCTTATTCGATGTAGTATTACAACGAATCAGGTGGTCCTGGTAGATATTAGCGCCGATTCTCTTGTTCAAAAACTGAACTAATTTTAAGTGTGTTATTTTTGTTGGCTTGCACTAGTTATGACTGTGCCAATTCAAGTAAAATAAAATCTTGAAATGTTCCTTTTTTGGCTTCGCACGGTTTGTGCATTTAGCCAATGTTATGTAATGAATTATTCATGTCGAAAGAAAAGAGAGGTTTGAGGTAAAGTCATGATGTGGCCACTATGCTGCGATATTTCACTGTTCTTTATGAATTATTTACTGAATGCACTTTTTACTACATAAATCACGAACTTTTATTTAGTAAACAACACTAAATAAAAAATATTTAGTGTTGTTTACTAAATAAAAGTTTTAAATAAAGTTATAAATAGTCTAAATAAAACTTTAAAAGAAAAGTCCAATAAAAAATGAGTATGACACTCAACTTGACTTTTCCACCAAAACTCTAATTTTAAGTTAAGTGCATCTTTTTCTTTCTATTTCATTAACCTTTTGAACGCCAATCACTTCACACTCAGCGCCACTACTTGATTAGAAGTAATCACAGTATAAAATAAATTTACGACTTTTACAAGACCTTTTATTTTGTTTTTATGGAAATTTGCCCTGTTATCAACCATATTTTTAACTTTTTCACGCATAATAAGTTCTTATTTGTTTTATTTTCAATAGGAACAAACACGCCAGAAAATATTTTAATGCCCCCAGCGCCAATTACTTGATATCAAGTAGGCCAGTGATGGGACACGATGAAGACCTCGCTATATTTTTCATCTCGTCGAAATGATCATAAATACTATTATTGCAAGAAAATGACTTAAATACCTATATAATATTTTATAATTAGTGTACACTACAAACTAGGTTTTATTCACCTTAATCAAGAATTAATAGGTTTTCTAATCAATGTCGATAGTGAAACACCGTTTGAAAAACCCATCCCTAAAAAGTTAGTTGTCAGTCCGCACGCGCCACCGACTTTTATAGAAGTAAATCTGTGACGTCATAAGCGAACGGGTTTCAAGGTCATAGTGACTTTGTGCATTTTAGTGTAGTGCAATGTTTACATCTTGAGTTGGCGCACGAAAAAAAATTGTGACTGTGAATATGACGAATTATTGCGAATTGTTCAAGTCTGAATCAGAATTTTGAAATAGTTCGTCGTCTTGACATTTCGTTAAGACGTCAACTTCCGTTTCAAGAATTTTCTTCCGTTTTCTATTAGTTTCTACAAGCCAGAAAAATAATTGCGAGTATTTTGCGACACCATTAAAAAAAAAGGTCTATAACATCTGTGTGAAATAGACACGGAGGGCGTCTGTTTCCCATTCCATAAGATTAAGAGGCATTTTTGATGGCAAAGCACAGCGAGGCTGCAGGAGTCTTCTAGCCTCACGCTCAGTCACTTACTCTTACGACCGCTGCTCATTTTGTGGAGTTAGACCCTTAATCTTGTAAAAATTACAAAATGAAGACCATTGCTACTGTTAGTGTTTTACGCAATTATCGCGCCGATTTCCATTTGAGAATATGAAGTTTATAACCTGCCAAACTCTAGCATTACTTAGGCACGGCGTCGCGTAGCACGGGGCGGTCTTATCAAAGAATCTTCTTTAGCGACGAGCACTTTTGTTGGATGGGGAAAAGGCATTGAATTCGCGTGAGCGTGGCCGACCCTATACCGTGACCGCTACAGCGAGATATACACATGTATACTGTGTAGTAGGGTTGTAGTGAGTGTAGTGTGTTTAAGAGCCAAGTGGTAGATAAGATGATTGAAATGGGGGATATGGAAGGAAAATCTGTGAATGAATGTTGGAAAGAGATGGCGGACTATATAAGGAGAGTAGCTAAAGATGTGTTTGGAGAATCCAAAGGGAAAGGTGTGATAGAAAAGGATACATGGTGGTGGAATGAAGATGTGCAAAAGATACTCAAAGAAAAGAAAATAGCTTTTAAAGAATGGCAAGGTGTAGAAAACGGGAATGATAGTTTAAAAGAAGACAAGAAGAAGATTTATAATGAATGGAAGAGGAAGGCAAAAAGGCGGTAGCAGTTTCGAGGGCTAAGGCGCAGGAGAAGTTGTATGACTCACTGGACAGCCCTAGAGGCCAGAAGGAGCTCTACCGGATTACAAAAGCAAGAGAAAGGAGAACGAGAGATATAAGTAATATCAAATGTATGAAAGACGATGCTGGTAAGGTTCTGTCCAGGGATGACGAAATAAAAGAGCGATGGAAGGTTTATTTTGAAAAGCTAATGAACGAAGAGAATAAATGGAGTGGCGTGCTCAAAGAGGTACAAGAGAATATGGGTTTAGTAAGAGAAATTAGCATGGATGAAGTAAGAATAGCAGTTCAAGGTATGAAAAATGGAAAAGCTATGGGCCCAGATGATATACCAGTAGAAGTATGGAAGTGTTTAAAAGGAGATGGATGTATGTGGCTGACTTTATTCTTCAATAAGTTGTTGCATGAAGGAGAGATCCCACAAGAATGGTGCAATAGTTCACTAGTGCCCATCTTTAAGAATAAAGGTGATGTACAGGACTGTAACAACTATCGAGGGATAAAGCTCATGTCACATAGTATGAAGGTATGGGAGAAAGTGATTGAGAAAAGATTGCGAGAGGAGAGTGAGATTACCCCAAACCAGTTTGGGTTTATGCCAGGTCGAGGAACAATGGACGCCACTTTTGCACTCCGCCAAGTGTGCGAGAAGTACAGACGTGCACACAAGAACTTGCACATGGTGTTCATTGATCTGGAGAAAGCGTATGATAGGGTACCTCGTGATGTGCTGTGGTGGGCCCTGAAAGAGAAAGGTTTGCCTGGGAAGTATGTAGAGTTAATTCGTGCTATGTACAGTCGATCTCGTACCTACGTCCGGTCGGCTGCTGGCAATACCGACGAGTTCAGTGTGGCGGTAGGCTTGCACCAGGGATCGGCTTTAAGTCCGTACCTCTTCCTGTTGATTATGGACGCTCTTACGTCGGACATCCAGGAGGAGGCACCCTGGTGCATGCTGTTCGCCGATGACATTGTTCTCGTCGGTGAAGATGGACCTGAGATCCAGAGCAGATTGGAGAAATGGCAACAGAAGCTGGAGAATGTTGGCTTGAAAATCAGCAGAACCAAAACCGAATATATGTTCTGCGATTTCGTCGGTCTCTCCACTTCTGGAGCCATAGCGCTTGATGGCGCACTCCTACCAATTTGCTCCGACTTTCGGTATCTCGGTTCACTCGTACAAAGCGATGGCGAAATAGATCGGACGGTTAAGCACAGAATTAACACTGGATGGATGAAATGGCGGCAGGTCACGGGAACAATCTGCGACTCCCGCATTCCCCTTAAACTTAAGGGGAAAATATATAAAACCATGATCCGACCTGCTGTCTTGTATGGATCAGAATGTTGGGCTACGAAAGGGATGAATGAAAGGCAATTGCATGCAGCCGAGATGAGAATGCTAAGAGGGATGTGTGGTGTTACACGAATGGATAGAATAAGAAATGAGTACATAAGAGGAAGTCTGAAAGTGGCACCGGTAGCTGAAAAGTTGTGTGGAAATCGGTTGTCATGGTACGGGCATGTGTTACGGAGAACTGAGGAGAATGTCGTGAGGAGAGTCTTAATTATGAATGTTGATGGCTATAAGAGTAGGGGAAGACCAAAGAAACGATGGATGGAATGTGTGAAGGATGATATGACTAAGAAGGGAGTGACTGCGGAGATGGCTTCTGATAGGGATGCATGGAAGAAAAAGACATGTTGCGCCGACCCCAAATAAATTGGGATAAGGGCAGGAGAATGATGATGACTGTGTAGTAGGGTTGTAACGGAGCTTCGCCTCCGCTTCCGTTACTGCGGAAGTTCCGCAAGAAATCGTATCTTCGCTTCCGCCTCCGCACAATTTTTGCGGAGTTATAACGGAGGTTTATTTACGTATTTATAAAATAAATAACGCGCAAGCTGCAACGCTCGACATCCGTCCGGCCGCGTTTGAGCGCGAAATGGTCAAGAATCAACTAGTGCGAGGCGGGAATGCGGCAAACACAATTTGTTTCTCCTTAATTTTCATTACAAGAAGGTAATGTTTTTTTTTGCCAAGTATGCTACTATTAATGTACGTATTTAAAATAAAAAAATGTTTTAATTAACCATAAATTTAATTTTTTTCTATATGTACTTTCACCTCCGCCTCCGCCTCCGTTAACCTCCGCATCCGCGGAGGTGAGACTCGTCGCCTCCGCATCCGCCTCCGCTAAGAAGCCTCCGTTACAACCCTACTGTGCAGGTATGTTTAGAAGTGACGCAATCTATACCTACCATTGGTATACCGGGTATACCGCTGTAACTTTTTTTATTCTTTTTCAGTTATCACTTCTATCAGCCAGTCCCACGACTGACTTTTTTCTATGAATGATTTATTTCAGTAGGTCTGTGCTTTTACTGTCCAATATACGAACTGGTACAAAGCCCCTGCCACTCTGCGCTACGGCGGATCACCTGGGCCACACGACGGGGTGCAGATAACGCGCCCCGGCCCCATGGGTGCTGCGATTTAGAACATGTGATGCATTTACACGACGAAGCGCAGTTCAGTGTGGTAATAAGACTTTCGATGATTCCTTGTATGCAGATTTAGCCCGTAAAACCCAAAGTATGATTAACCTCTTTGGTGAAAACCCAAAGTACTTTGAAGGACTTCAACGTGGTGACATGTTGACACGACACGGTTGGTGCAGTGGCTGAGGAATCGACTACTGCGCTGCGTGTCGCGGGCTCGATTCCCGCACGGAACAAATATCTGTATGGCCTACAGGTAGTTGTTCCGGGTCTGGTTGTTTGTGTGTGTGTGAGTTTTAAATGTTTGTAAACGCACCCACCATATAGGAGTAATTCCTAGTGTGGGGCAAAGTTTATCTAAGAAAAAAAGAAAAAATATAATACCTAGGCCACCCACCACCTACTCAGGCACTGCACTAACCGTGCCGTCAATTAGAAATACTTTGAGTTTAATAAACACACTTTCTAGATTGTTCTTTTTCTGGATCAATCGATTTTACAACATTAATTTAATGTCTCCTCAATCCGGATTAATGACATAATTCGATTATTTGCCCCCATTAGCCTACCACAGGCTTCTTTTATAAATTCAGTGTATGGATTAACCGCCAAAGGATAATAGTGATAAATTGAGATTGTCCCTCAATTGCCACAAATTGCTTCATTTTGGTCCCTACGTCGTCGCCCATGTGTAATTGGGGTGTCTGTCTCTGTAAGTATAAATTGAGTTAATCATGAAGATTGGTGATCTTGGCATTTATTATAAATGTCTGATGTTATTAATTTTGCTAGTCCTACTGTGTGATTGCTCGTATCTTGGTGTTAAATTAACTTGATGAGACTCACCAAATGATGCGCTAAATGTTGTTGTGTCGGGAGTTTGGTCATGGAGAGTCTCCAGATCAATCTCCCTCTGGCGCAGCATCGTTGGTCATGTTAGTCTTGGATTTAACATTGCATCACCTCGCCCAACTGCCGTCATCCTTCCTATTCCTAAGTTTTTTAAGTGAATAAGCTTAATAAACTAGTGCGCTTTATCATCAACAATTGCATCACTGCTTACCATCAGGCGGGATTGCAGTCATGCACTAGTTTATAATTATAAAAAAAAATGCCTTTTTGCCACCCATGCTTACTTGGTGCTAAAATTTACTGCTATGAAATATCGACATCTGCTCTGTAGGTTTAGTACCACTGGTGTCTGGTGAGCGTGGTCCTAGGTACGATCCCTAAGACAGGCTAAGTGTTATTGGGTTGTTTTTGTAGCCGCTAGAAGCCTGAGTTTGTGCTTAGAAGCAATAAGGCGAACGTCACATTTTGAGCTAATTGGTGAAATGTTTGCAAACATCTCTGTTTGAGATAAAAAATAATAGCTAAAACATATTTACCTAGCCTAGATAAATTGCTCAAGAATTGTATATTATTTAAGGTACAGCAGAACCTTATCGTCAGATGCAGGCCCATCTGCCATTCCCATAATTATTGCAAATAATTAGTAGGTAATTTTTTTATATGTTTCTTTTTAATTATTAAATACATCACCCTATGGCGGCTGAGCACTGTACTCGTTTGTGTTTCCCAAATGCCCATTCACCTGCATAAAAGAGGTCTTAATAAGGCTGCCCACCGCCGTGCCTACTGGCTACCTGCTGGGCGAAGGAACAACTTGACAAGAAAGTTATAAGTGAATAAATATAAGTTTCACAGCTGCCATGTCTTTAATAAAAACGCGGTAATGATTATTATTTTAATTTTTTTTTTTACTACGTACCTTACGCTTTACCTATCAAATAAGTAGTTACGCAAGAAAATAAAACTTCTAATTTCGAATGCAGAATACTTTAACAAAATTCCGATACAAACTTGTAAATTATAGGTATGCCTATAATTTGTGACACGTAAGTACCTACGTGTCAGAAAAATTATCGATGTAGAACAGCCTAGACAAATTCTTATTCATATAACGCTCTACATACCAAAGCCCTGCGGCATATGTCGGCAACATCTTGCCGGCGGGATAGTTTGGCGGCCTCAGTCATTGCAAGTAGTAAAACTTTGCCGGCGGCATGTCGGCGTCTCGATATCAGAAACTTATATTTACTACATCTCAAATGTCGGCGCGCAACAAGCGTGGTAGAAATTACCGACATGCTTGTTTCAACATAAGCCGCGAAGGTTGTGTCGGCGGGTTGTGCCGCCGGGTTTGGTGTGTAGAGCACATTAGGCTCTTTTACATCCATACTTTCTAAAGACAACAAGGGTGATTGCGTAATACTCTGTCAGTAGCAATGGATTTCATTTTGACAGTTCGACACATTTTTCCTGGTCCTGATTGGCCCAGGCCATTCAGGACCAGGAAAAATGTGTCGAACGAATCTTGGATGTTTATCTATACAATATGTAAAGAAAACCCTATCCGACCGAAAAGGATAATAAAGGTTAGGTATACACATGACCAAATATAATATGAAATTTTACATAATGATCATAGTAACAATACTAATGAATTTTGAAATAATCCTTTTTTCCCGGGAATTAATTCCAATTTCCCTGAAATTTGGTAATTTTTTGTAAAAGTGACAACACCGGTATTATTATAAGCGAATAGCGACGCGGCCACGTCACAGGTGCCGCGTGCCTTGCCCCCCGCCTCCCGCGGAAGGGGTTGCTTAGCGCACATGTATTAAGTTACCTCTTTTTGCGAAATAATATTTATTTTTTTAGGGGGATTTTTTTTAAAGTTTAGCCTATCTTTGTGGGCATTAGTAGAATCAGTTATCGATACCTAATAATACCTTCACGGATCGGACAGGGTTTTCTTTACATATTGTATATGTATTTAATATAAATATAGTATCGTTGAGTTAGTATCCCATAACACAAGTCTCGAACTTACTTTGGGGCTAGCTCAATCTGTGTGATTTGTCCGTATTTATTTATTTATTGCGTTATTTACGTTGTTGAGCTGACACATTTTCAAACACATGGAGCAATGTATTAGCAATATGTTTCGAAATGATTCCAACTGATATTAATAGTGTGTTACGTAATTAGGGTGCCGTGTTGATCGATTCGTGTTGATTTTGGTAGGATTTAACATTAATATTACCTACCTACCTTTTAGGCTGTTCATCTATACTAATTAGGGTTGTAACGGAGCTTCGCCTCCGCTTCCGTTACTGCGGAAGTTCCGCATGAAATCGTATCTTCGCTTCCGCCTCCGCTTCCGCATAATTTTTGCGGAGTTATAACGGAGTTTTATTTAGGTATTTATAAAATTAATAACGCGCAAGCTGAGACGCCCGACAAACGTCCAGCCCCGTTTGAGCGCGAAATGGTCAAGAATCAACTAGTGCGAGGCGGGAATACGGCAAATACAAGTTGTTTCTCCTTAATTTTCATTACTAGAAGGTAATACTTTTTTAATAAGTATACTACTAATAATGTACGTATTTACAATAAAAATTTTGTTTTAATTAACCATAAATTTAATTTTTTTCTATAACTGCCTTCACCTCCGCCTCCGCCTCCGTTAACCTCCGCTTCCGTGGAGGTGAGACTCGTCGCCTCCGCATCCGCCGTTATCTCGCCGCATCTCCGTTAAAACCCTAATACTAATATATAAAGCTGAAGAGTTTGTTTGTATGTTTGTTTGTTCGCGCTATTCTCGGGAACTACTGTTCCGATTTAAAAAAATCTTTTTGCGTTGAATAGCCCATTAATCCAGGAAGGCTTTAGGCTATATAACATCACGCTGCGACCAATAGGAGCGGAGCATAACTAACTCCACGCGAACGAAGTCGCTGGCGGCAGCTAGTCTTAGAGAAAATTGCAAGGCTAAGTTTGTGATCAGCAGTTGACGTCTTGGAAATATAGCCAAAATAAAAACAAGTTGAACCCTTCCACTTTTTTTTTTAGCTTTTAGGAACGGCTTGTTTCAACTTAAGCCATGCTAGAACCCATACACGAAATATCACGAATCATAGGTAATTTTATGTTTAGGTAGGTATGATTTTCATAGTACTTTTTTTTATAATAAAATATTTATATAAATTGGGTATTCGCGTGCAATACTTCAATCATTAAGTTGTTTCCTGACAAAATTTTCATTTAATAAAGCTATTAAAATTATAGAGATGTCGTTTCTAAAATGGCGTAATGTGGGTAAAGATTAGCCGGTCTCAAGGATCGAGGTATTAAACCACAAAATCTATACTAATTTTAGATAATTTCCTGCATGATCATTTTGTGCAGCCGTATTGTGGCAACATTAGATTATAATGATAGTGTAGCGTATTTCGGATCCTTTTCGTGATATTTTTTTTTTCTGATAGACAGGATAATTAAGTATCCAAACTGGATTTAAACCACGATATGAGAAATAGTTATATGACAAAATTACACTTTTATTGATACAGAATATGTCACAAAAATGTTGAAATAAAAATAATTGCTATGAATAAGTAGGTAGGTACCCCTGTTACTTCCTTCTGTGAGACCGTGATGGCCAAGAAGGAAGCCGCCGAACGGGATCGAGAGAGGGCTGATCCTGTTCGGAGAAGGAGGCGTCGGGGAAGCAACCGCCTTGGCGTTTAATACGCCGAAATCCGCCTACTTATTGAGGTAGGTGGACCTTTGGGGTCGCGGGCACACAGAGCGGGGACTCTGCCTGCCCACTAAGTAACCCCAGGGAAGACGGTGGCACAGTGGTCACGTGCTGCCGTGCATAGGAAGTTTAGGAGAGGCCCTCTTAGAGTCTCCCCTGGGATGTGCTTTACAGGCGTTGCGCAGGGCGGGTTCCGGAATTGGTCTTTTAAGAGGAACCGGGACCACCCCTAGGCGTGGATGGTGATCACCGGGGTGGTTTTAGTGAGGTAAAAATCCCACACTACCCGACCTCATTCCTCGGGGGTCGGGTGCCTTTTGAAGGTTTCCCCCCGAAAACAAACAAAAAAAAAGGTACCCTGTTACTACCCTAGCTTTGTTGAGTAGCGTATTTCGGAACAAAATCGGTAGCCGAGTACTGGATAGTCGACTTTCTTTCTTTTTTTAAGGAATTCTATTGGTATGTACGTACCGACACTAATCAAATTACTCCTACGGTTTTATGGGGTTTAGTTTTAATTTATATTATCACCATGTTGTTGCTACATGGCGCCAAGAACAGACAGAAATGGAGGGTCAGACACTATCAGGGAATAGCTTTTTCCACGAGGAAATCACAACCCTCAGCAATAAGGAATACGACGAAAGGAGGTGGAGGATTACTTACCATGTTGTGAAATTTTAATCCATACTAATATTATAAATGCGAAAGTATCTCTGTCTGTCTGTCTTTCCGGCTTTCACGCCAAAACTACTGAACCGATTGTAATGAAATTTGGTACACAGATAGTCTACAGCCTGAGAAAGGACATAGGCTATATAACATCCCGCTATGACCAATAGGAGCGGAGCAGTAACAAAAAATGTTGCGAAAACGGCGGCAAACGCGGATGTACATATTGCTCCCGTTATTTTAACAGGCGCTTATTTTATATTCACACGCGGACGGAGTCGCGGGCAACAGCTAACGTTAAAAACGATTTCAAATTCGCATCTCATCATCAGCATCGGCGTCTCTGTTATAAAATTGCTTTGGCACTGATATTATAGATGAGTGCTTAATCTTTGCTCATAAAATGAATTTGTTCTTTTATTCCAATTCTGGTTTCGGTACTAAGTAGTTCAAAGCCTATGGAGTATCTTAATTTGACATGACTATACTTATTTTTATCTTCTGTCCTTTTCTTAATCAAAATAAAAAGAAAAAGACGCACTGAACTTTTCACTGATTTTAATTTAATTTGTGATCGGGCTAACAGGCCAATATTTTTACTGTTAACAGTTAAAAATATTATCCGGTATGTCTGACCTTCATCTATAGAATAATAATAATAATCTTTATTCAAAAAACTTACACAACATTGTAAAATCAAAGCTACATAAATATTCTTATACAAATACATACATATTTTATTGCCTAAATAACAGCTAGGTATTATGTGTGACTAAAAATATATGTACCGTCCGTCCGTGTGTGTCCGTCGTCGTGTGTCGTCGTCGTGTGTCGTCGTCGTCGTGTATGTGTGTCGACCTCCGTGGCGCAGCGGTCAACACGCCTGCCTGCGACGCGGAGGCCCCGGGTTCGATCCCCGGCCAGGTCATGATGGAAAACGATCTTTTCCTGATTGACCTGGGTCTTGGATGTTTATCTATATATGTATTTATTATAAATATAGTATCGTTGAGTTAGTATCCCATAACACAAGTCTCGAACTTACTTTGGGGCTAGCTCAATCTGTGTGATTTGTCGGTACATATTATATTATTATTATTAATACAGAACGTATTATTATACAGACAATCATGTAAAATTAGCGACGTTCCCGAGCTAGGTTTATTAAACCTGTGTTTCAGGCTTATTGATATATTGTGATGTAAAGTGAGCCTTAACATCACAATACCTATAACAATAAGTCCGTAAGATTTAATCATGCAACGTTATGGACTAGGGATTCAATAAACAAAAGCTAGAAGATATAAAATTAAATAGTACATAAGATAGCATAATAAATAACTAATACTAATAATAACTGTCAAGTTTATCAGTGGTTTCGAAGCATTCATAAAAATTATGAAATAAAGATAAAAACATGCTTTAATAGCAATCGAACAATTGTTTTTTTTTTTGTAGAATTGTGTTGTCATCCTCCAAGTTGATTAAAAAAGTTAAAGTTGTTCAAGTTACTTAAATTCGTAGAAGTAAGTGAAAATAAAGTTAAAAGATTCCGGTACATACATAGGTACAGGCAAAACTAATAATCAAAAACAAAAAATACAAATAAAAAAAATAAAAAGAAAAGCGTGGTAAAATAAATATATTTTCTCCGCCATAATTATTACACCACAACCTATACAGGAATCTCAGATAAATAGACGACTCCACCTCAAAGTAGGTATAATGCATGAAAATCATGATTTCGCAATTATTCATGGTGATGACTTCGGTATTCCTCTTTCTTCTCACAGACACAGAAAAGCTTCTGGAAGTTATAGTGTGATAGTAAATAGTATACAGATAAAAGTTAGATATAACTCTTTTTTAAATTCTACAAAAAAAAAGGTAATTGTTCGATTGCTATTAAATCATGTTTTTATCTTTATTTCATATTTTTTTATGAATGCTTCGAAACCACTGATAAACTTGACAGTGCAGCTCGCGATGTTCAACTTCAGCAGATAGAAGCTCAAAAAAGAGATACCTAAATAATTATAGACCCTAAAAATAGTTGCACAAATGAAAGACCCGCAACTAGAATATTATTTAACAGTGAACTTTGTACGTTAAAAACAATGTGTGTCGTGATCAAATAATAAAGAAAGTCAAATTGCCTTGAATTTATGCGATAATTTCCCGCCATTAAAATGTAGACACGACAATTAAATTTCACCTTTCCCTTTACATGTTATTTACATTATGTAGAGATGTGTATGGTATGTTTAAGTTTTAAATTTTTAATTACAAACAACCTTTAGGGTTAATTGCTTAATACAAAGTAATTCTAGTGGTGTTCTGTTTATTATGAATTATCCTTACTAATAATATAAACGGCAAAGTGAGTTTGTTCCGCTTTCACGCCATAACTACTGAACCGATTGCTTTGAAAATATGTAGACAAAAAGTTAAAAGTCCGGATTAAATAATTAGGCTACTTTTTATCCCAGAAAAAATTAATATTCGTGAGGGAAATCTAAAAAGCGCGATATAACCGAACTCTACGCGGGCGAATCCGGAGGCGGAAAGCTAGTTTTGAATAACTAAAAACTGGCAAAACGTTTAACAGTTTATTAAACAGCCTGTAACTTTCATCCAGCTGCTTCCAGCTTCCCTGAGAAGATCACCAGCCTGAGGGCGTTCTCCCTTACGTTTGCTGATTTGCAGTCTCCACTCAAGTTGCTACATCTGCAGTCTAAACGCTACCAATCGGCTCACGGCTAAAATGAGCGGACCGCAATTTATGCATCAATTTATCTTTGTCAATATCTTATATGTTAGGCAAAGTATGTGTATTACATGTACACCAAAAACAGTGAGATCCATAATGTTAACATCAGAAACAAGCACAAACTAGTAGCCCCTTCTCACCGACTTCAAAAGGTTCATAACTCTTTTTTGGGCGTTTTGGGGGGACTGTCTTATGTAATATTTAGGGTTGTAACGGAGCTTCGCCTCCGCTTCCGTTACTGCGGAAGTTCCGCAAGAAATCGTATCTTCGCTTCCGCCTCCGCCTCCGCACAATTTTTGCGGAGTTATAACGGAGGTTTATTTACGTATATAAAAAATAAATAATGCACAAGCTGCGACGCTCGACGACCGTCCGACCGCGTTTGAGAGCGAAATGGTCAAGAATCAACTAGTGCGAGGCGGGAATATGGCAAACACAATTTGTTTCTCCTTAATTTTCATTACATGAATGTAATATTTTTTTTTACCAAGGATATGTACTACTATTAATGTACTTATTTAAAATAAAAAAAATTGTTTTAATTAACCATATTTTTTTTTTTATAAGTACTTTCACCTCCGCCTCCGTTAACCTCCGCATCCGCGGAGGTGAGACTCGTCGCCTCCGCATCCGCCTCCGCCTCCGCTAACAAGCCTCCGTTACAACCCTAGTAATATTGACGTTAAAAAAGTGCTAATTCACAGCCTAATTTGAATAAATGACTTTTAATTCTGATTGGTCCATTTCCAGTCCAGTTTGCTTAGTTTCATTGTGAGCTAGGAAAGGTTTCCGCTGTTACCCAATACCAAGTCTCATCAAACCTGAGAAGTAGATTATGTTAAACGTTTAGTTGTAACAAATGCTTTAATACTATTGTGAGCCGTTGCAAATAACGGCTTTATTACAAGGCAAAAATTAAATCATCAATGCAGTATTATTTTAATAAAATCCCGTGATGTAGGTACAGACTACAGCACATCAAGCTACTACAGTCTTTCAGATTTCTTTATTACAATTTCAAATTTATCTCGAAAACATTAAGCCTCAAGGTTGATTGGGAATATTTGACAATTTGCGGTAGCTTGACCTACTGTCGTCCGTACATACCACGACATTGTGAAGGCATCTTTACTCTCTTTTCACTTCTCTCTATAAAAAGCCTCTGAGCACCAGTTCTTGTTGAAGGAGTCCAGCTCATCCCGGTATCTCCGCCTGGACCTCACTCGCTCACGCGCTCCGCCTCCTCCTTTGCCAGCATCACTGATTCGCAGAAGGAGGTGAATGCCTGCCATGGACTCTCGCTCCGGATAATGGCCTGGACCAGGGCCGGACGCGAGAGATCTATAATTATCGTGGAACAGTGACCTCTACCCAAGGCGAGCAGACCTCCACCGTGCCCTCAGAGATGTTTACATTTTTATTTTAATTTATTCGGTGTCGGCGCAATATGTTTTTTTCACGTAGCCTCTAAGAGGCGACTATTAGAGGAGTAAGGAAAAAAAAAATGAAAATTTCACCAACAAGATGATATCATCTCAGTTGATTACCTACGTTCTTATTAATTAGAAGTTTTTTAATTGTAAATATTTCCAACAATTATAGACATTTAAAAACCAACAGTTTAACTATCACACAAAGTAAACATACCATAATAACATTAATAGCTATCACAAAATAGGTAAAATTACCCAGCGAGCACGTTTTGCCCACAAACAGAGATGAACCGGGCATCAATTTTATAATGTAATAAAGTAATTGTACAGGGAAACGGCCGCTAATTGTGTTGCCCGTAAAAAATAAATTATACCGGAGTGTCATTTGTGGGAGTTTAATAACAAACGCTGGCAACATTGTTTTTTTAACTGATGATTTAAAGTGCACCGTCCTGAATGCTTTGACAACTTTTATTAGATGTAATTAATACGTTGTGTGTGAATTCTTACATAGGTTACGTGTTTACTGCTTTGTATTGTTTCAGCTTACATTGTAAGGAAAATCTATGTTAAGTGTTTCTGGTTTCTAAACGGGCCACACTTGGATACTAAAAATACTTAACATTATACCGTTATTCATCGAAAGGGTTAGGCAGTGATAGGTATCAGTAGGTATACCACATTTCCCCGTGTTACTAGAATGATAATATCTTTATTATCAAAAACTCTCAAATTGCAATTTTTATTCTCAACATAAAAGTTTTTTGAAGATTTAAAAATTGGCCATCAGAGAGACTATACTAAACCAGGATGTTCGAGTATATAGGCTAGGCACGAGTATACTAGACGAGTATACACGCTACATAAGAAAATAAGAAGTGATACTGAATTCTCGTTATTAATTTTAAGAGGGCACATGCTCACTTTTACGGAAATGTTACATAACTAGCTGATCTATTATGCAAATATTACATAACTAGCTGATCTATTCTGCAAATATTACATAACTAGCTGATCTATTCTGCAAATATTACATAACTAGCTGATCTATTCTGCAAATATTACATAACTAGCTGATCTATTCTGCAAATATTATATGACTAGCTGATCTACTCTGCAAATATTACATAACTAGCTGATCTATTCTGCAAATATTCCATAACTAGCTAATCTATTCTTCAAGTATTACATAACTAGATGATCTATTCTGCAAATATTACATAACTAGCTGATCTACTCTGCAAATATTACATAACTAGCTGATCTATTCTGCAAATATTCCATAACTAGCTAATCTATTCTTCAAGTATTACATAACTAGCTGATCTATTCTGCAAATATTCCCTATCTAGCTGATCTATTCTTCAAATATTACATAACTAGCTGATCTATTCTGCAAATATTCCATAACTAGCTGATCTATTCTTCAAATATTACATAACTAGCTGATCTATTCTGCAAATATTCCATAACTAGCTGATCTATTCTTCAAGTATTACATAACTAGCTGATCTGTCTAAAGATCTTTGATCTAAAGTTAAGTGAAATAAGCTTAGGTCAAGAGTGTTGCACTCTAAGCTCCCTTTATCTATTGAAAACAATGTTATAAGGGCTATGGTATATTTGAGGCCTATGAGAAACTGTCTACAACTAATTTGTGTCTCACAATAAATCTGCGGGTTTGGTTGAAACTGCGCGCATTTAGCAACGCGGTAACCACTTTCATAGAAACCCGTAGACTTGATATGAGAGACAAATTACTTGCTGAGACAAAAGTTGCTCGTAAGCGTCCTCCCTAACTTTGAAATCCATACTAATATTATAAATGCGAAAGTAACTCTGTCTGTCTGTTACGCTTTCCCGCTTAAGCCTCTCCACCGATTTTAATTAAATTTTGCACAGACCATTTTTAGAACCTGAGAAAGGACATAGGCTACCTTTTATAAAAAAAAATGATATCCCCGAGGGAAATCTAGAAAGCGCGATATAACCGAATTCCACGCGAGCGAAGCTGCGCGCCACGGGCTGCAAGCTAGTTGATTATGAATTCGCTTGAGTTGTCGAATGCAACTATGTATAGTTATTTTTCTATAGACTTCTTTGATGTAGGTACGTTGTTGAGTTTTGAAGACAACCTTCACAATACCTAGTTACCAACATAGAGCTAGGCAGATAGATATAATATGTTGATCCCAACAACCAAAGATGTTGGGAACACTACCTGTAGGGAATACAAGTACTTTTTACATGCCAGAAACGAACCTGTGACACGAAGCGCAATAGTCCATCGCTCAGCCAATGCACCGACCGTGACGCCAAAACCATTTGTTACTAGGTACTAGCCTTGTATTACTACTATATTATGGTTTATTCACTGTCGTCACCTTTTATGAGGTGAAAACACCACATAACATTGTCATGGAATATCAGGTTTTGTTTGTTATTTTTATAAATGTCAGTATAAAAAAGTAGCGGCTATCATTAAGAACAACAATATGTATCATTTTATGCGTAGAGGCGATTGTTCAAAGGTTTGTTTTTTTTTAATAAATGTTGCCCCACACTATGAATAACTCGAACCCGCGCACTTATACTTGAGAGGCTGGTGTTTTAACCACTAGGCCACCACGACATTAATTCGATTCCAGGTCAGGCAAGTACCAATGTAACTTTTCTAAAGTTATATATACTTTCTAAGTATATCTTGGACACCAGCGACTGAAGGTGAAGGAAAACATCTTGTGGAAACCTGGACATTAAGTCTGAAATCGCCAACCCGCATTGAGCAAGCGTGGTGATTACGCTCAATCCTTCTCTGTATGAGAGGAGACCTGTGCCCAGCAGTGGGACGATAAAAAGGTTGATGATGAGGAATAATTCCTGTATCGTAGATGTGTTTACAAACATATAAACTCGCATACACAAACATGCAGAACTGAAACAACTACCTGTAGGCCATACAAACATTTTTCCGTGCGGGGATCGAACCCGCGACATGCAGCGCATCAGTCGATGGCTCAGCCACTGCACCCACCGTAATTCTCTTGAATATGTGTTGGAGAAAACTTGCTAGAGGTCAATATGCGTAGTCTTTTCTCCACTTTGTTGGAGTTGTAGGAATACCAGTATTTCTACATAGACCGGCTTCCTAGTTCCTATCTGACCACATCCACAACCCAATTACTGGGTAACACGACACCTCTTTGTAAGACAAGAGTGGGCGCTGATTTCGACTGGCATTTTAATTAACTTTTCAAAGATAAAAAAGTAGCCATAATGAAGAAACTATATTAGGTTTTATGCATTTTTAAGGTCTGCAATACTGTAGTATATTATTTTGATGACATTATCATAGGCTTCTAACTTTTCCAAGATAATCTATATTATATATAAAGCTGAAGAGTTTGTTTGTTTGAACGTGCTAATCTCAAGAACTACTGGTCCGATTCGAAAAAATTCTTTTAGCGTTGGATAGTCCATTAATTCAGAAAGGCTTTAGGCTATAGAATATCACGCTGTGACAAATAGGAGTGAACCATAACTAACTCTACGCGAACGAAGTCGCTGGCGGCTGCTAATTATAGATATTCCTGGAAAATGATATAGAGGAAGACCTTTTATTAGATGATAAGATGTCATAAAAAAGTGCTAGTCCACAATAGCAAACAATAACCCTAGATCGAGGAAAATGGAAAGCTTTGAAGGAGGCTTTTAACTGAGGGGGATGCAAAATAAGACTTTGTATTTGTAATAATTGGGTAAATAATAAAAAAAATTAGGTACATATAGACTTGAGAGCAGTGGTAGTGGTATCGGCCGCAACTTACAAGTTGTAGGTCGTAGGTTTGAACCCCAACAGGCGCTTAACTTTGAGTAAATTATATCATCACCACTACTCTCAAAACGATAAAGGCAAACATTGTGAGAAAACCGGCATGTCCTAGAGCCAAAAACTTGGAAGACATGTGACATCTACCAACTAACACTAGGCCAGGGTGGTAGATTACGGCCCTCTCCCTCTCACCGAGAGGAGGCCGGTGTCCCAACAGTGGGAACAATATAGGCTGATTATGTAGGTTACACACATATAGTATAGATATTATTTTTTCCATTTTATTTCTTTAAGAAATGTGTTTAACTAGAAATAAAAGGCTTTTTATTTTATTTATTACTAGCGACCCGCCCGGGCTTCGCACGTGGAAAAATGATACAGTTACCTAAGCCTTCCTTAAGAAATGGTGAACCTTGCAATAAACATAATGTCTACTGTGCCGCCCATCAGTCAATTACTAACTCTTGTCCTTGATGTTACTGAACCTTATTGTCCATGGATAGCCAGTTCCAGCACCTTCAAACAGAATGAAAGCCTACAGGGGTAGCAAGTTTGTTTGAAATAATGGTCCTCCGCTTCGGCCAACTGCCTTCGCGGTTTAGGCAGAGAAACGCTCAAGTAGCAGGCGGCCGGCACGGGCCGGAGCGGCTCGTGGATTTTTTCTGGTGTTTAGTTTTGAATAAATCGTGATATCATCTGAATGAAACAATCAATTCCAATGATTCAAAAAGAGATCTGCTGCTACTCAAATTACCTTTGATATGACGTAATTTATTTGGATAAGGATTAATAATAAGGAACAAAGAGTGGGCGCTGATTTCGACTGGCATTTTAATTAACTTTTCAAACATAAAAAAGTAGCCATAATGAAGAAACTATATTAGTTAGACATATGGTATCGCAGACCTTTTTTTTATGCATTTTTAAGGTCTACAATACTGTAGTACATTATTTTGATGATATTATCATAGGGTTCAGTCAGCGTTTGCAATGTAAGCTCAAAAAATGGGTTTATTTTGCGACATGTGTTAGAAACATCAAAAATTATCAGTGTTCCTCTTATATATTATGCATGTTATATACATAAAAACCTTCCCGTTGAATCACTCTATCTATTAAAAAAAACTCTATCAAAACCGTTGCGTAGTTTTAAAGATTTAATCATAAGTACAAAGCGACGTAGGGAAAGTAAAAGTGACTTTGTTTTATAATATACTAGCTTTCGCTTCGCTTTATCGCGCTTTTTAGATATCCCTCTGGAACATCATTTTTTTCCGGGATAAAAGGTAGCCTATGTTCTTTCTCAGGGTCTAAAGATTGTCTGTGCCAAATTTCATCAAAATCGGTTGAGAGGTTTAAGCGGGAAAGCGTAACAGACAGACAGACAGAGTTACTTTCGCATTTATAATATTAGTATGGATGTAGTGATAGGTTAACTAACTACAGGAAACTATAACTTTGCAGATTACGTGTGAACATTAGCTGAAATGTAAATTTTCAAAATTCATTCATTTAAATTTAATGTTTTAAAATTGCCCTGCAATGACACTCCCCTGGCAACATTATCGTCTTCTTTTATTTAATTTTCTGACTCGGTTACTAGACCTTTAAGCCAAACATTATCTTTACATGTTATAAAATGTCGCCAGTTAAGGAAAACTCCAGTTGTAAGTGGGAGGAGCGAGCTAGTGTAGTACTTTATAATGTAATGGCCGCAAGCGATGTGCAGGTCCCTAAGTGCCTTGTTAAAGTGGTCTGTGACACTGCTACTAGCTAAATCGTTTACTCATTAGCTTGTCTTGTCATTACATATTATACAGGGCTGGTAAATTGATAAAGACAAAACGGTAACTGTTCACTATCTGCATAATTATATTAACTGTCTCGTCGGTCAAGTTGTAGCAAGCGCTACTTCAGAGCTCGCTCGGGATCGATCGAGGTCGGGGGATTTGGATTTTTATCAATCAGCGACTGGTTGGCGATAGGTCTCCCTCCCATAGGAGTAGAGCGTAACTACAAAAATGTTTGTGTGTACCACAGATTACGTCTACCCAAGTATTACGGAAAAAACGAAGTGTTATCTTTAACTTTAGATATACAACGTGTAACAAAAAGGGTATATACATACCAAGGGCATGGCATCTTTAGATGATATCAAACGATATCGGAAGGGTTTCAACTCAAAATAAAATAATCAAATAATTGGTACCAAATTTTCGGTTCCGTGTGTTTCTTAAAATCAAATCATAACAAACGTGGCAGCACACTACATACGTTAATAACTATTCGTTACCCGTCACGTTACTTGCCAAAATCCGATAAATGTCTTCAATATCTCTGTGCGACTAGTGTGATAGTAGCCTATCACAGGCGGTGTTTTTCCTCATAACTTCCTAACATAAAGAGATAGGATTAAAAAACCATTCCAATATCGTTTGATATCATGTAAAGATGCGATGCCTTTGTTATGTATATACCCTTTATGTTACACGTTGTATAAGTAATCAGCACCCTAATTGCGTAAACCACTATTACTATCAGTTGGAATCATTTTGAAGCATATTGCTAATCCATTGCCCCATGTGTTGCGAAAACTGTGTCTGATCAACATCGTAAATAACGCAATGAATGTTGTTGAACTGTCAAAATGAAGCCCATTGCTACTGGTAGTGTCTTACGTAATTAGCCTACTGACTCTTAATAGATTTCACTGGCTTGTTTGGATTCTGAGAAAGAAAAAACATTTCTTTGTTCATGACGCTAAAAACTGTCAATCTATATATCCTAATCTATACTAATATATAAAGCTGTAGAGTTTCTTTGTTTGTTCGCGCTAATCTCGGAAACTACTGGTCCGATTTGAAAAATTCTTTTTGCGTTGGATAGCCCATCAATCCAGGAAGGCTTTAGGCTTTTTTTATGTATATAACATCACGCTGCGACCAATAGGAGCGGAGCATAACTAACTCCACGCGAACGAAGTCGCTGGCGGCAGCTGGTAAAAATATAATGTCTGAGGGAAACATGCATCATTTCCACACAAAACCAATATCATTACCTACCTACTCTGCTTACCCTCATCTGATATTCGATCCAAGAAATAATAATAGACTTGGATTTATAATACCCTGTATCATTAAAGTAATTAATAATGATGTTATTAATTGATTTACTGAGAAAATACGCTCTGGATATAATTGCTTTGTTATTAAATGTTTGTTGAACATTCGTGTTTCCACTGAGTATATTTCTAAGAATTCCTACAGCTTGGTATGAAGGCATCACAATTAAGAAACTGAAATGGAAGCGGAGAGGACATACCATAGACGCAAAATAGGAAAATGGACCAAAGACGTCAATGAATCCTAGGGAGGGAAAGCGGATAAAAGGAAGAAGTGGATAAAGGCCGGTCGAAAATTGTGGAAAGATCTAGGGAGGCCTATTCTGGGCAGCAAAACATACATCCCAATAACTTCTACTTACAATGTGTAAGTGAATTAATGCACAATATTAAATTAATATGTTCCGAATCGTTTACTGAATCGATATCTGACATTTTTAATATAGATATGTAGAGACGACAGTACATCAAGCTACTACAATTCGTCAGATTTCTTTATTAGATTTTCAACTTTATCTCCAAAGCTTTAAAGCTCAAGGTTGATTGAGAATTTATGACAGTTTCGGGTAGCTTGACCTGCTGTCGTCCGTACCAAGTTAATATTTAATCCCAAAAATAATTATAATTACGTAAATTATAATATAATAATATGTACCGACAAATCACACAGATTGAGCTAGCCCCAAAGTAAGTTCGAGACTTGTGTTATGGGATACTAACTCAACGATACTATATTTATAATAAATACATCTATAGATAAACATCCAAGACCCAGGTCAATCAGGGAAAGATCATTTTCCATCATGACCTGGCAGGGGATCGAACCCGGGGCCTCCGCGTCGCAGGCAGGCGTGTTGACCGCTGCGCCACGGAGGTCGACAAATGAAGGAAAAGGAAAAATCGATTATAGTCACACCTTTAACTATACAGTTAAAGCAAACTATAATAGATGTATTATTTAATACGCTAGACATGTATGCATAGGTACGCGATTGTGTCTGTGCGTAGATTTGTAATGTGGCTATAGTTTTCTTCCATAATCAGGATAACTAATTTAATAAATAAACTATTATAAACATAGAAAATAAAATTCTTTTATTAAAAACTATTTGTTACCTTTTATAATAAAAACCATTGACTGGCACCCCTAAAAAAAGAAAATCAGAACCAAAATAATGATTCAAAGCATTCAGACGTGAATGAGAGACACAATGAACCTAGATAATACGATAAAATACATTAAAAAAGATTTAGTGTTCGTAAATTAAACAAATAAGTATGAAATATAGGCTCTAATAGCGGTCGAGGAAAGCGTTTCTTCAAAATAATAATTATCAAACATTACTAATTATTTCGTTCATAGGGATAATATTCCGTAGGTAATTATGTTTTTAATGTCTTGAAAATAGATATATCGTGATAATCCCAAGTTAATTTATCGTAATAAATGTTAGTAATTATGAAGTAATTAACAATTTTATTCGGATAGCTATCACGAGAATATTTTTTGTGACGTCTTTTCACGATCTTTTTAACAGAAAAAAGTTTTGTATTTATTTATTTCTAAGAAAATTGCTACTTATTACCTAAATATATTCTTGGCATTAAAATTGCGCTCAAAATTCTTGTAAATATCTTCCGCGATTAGTCGCAATTATCTCCTTAATATCGGTAAACTACCTAAATAATCAATCGATTACCGTTGGGTACGGAAAATTCGATTAATAACCGTTGATCGAATCAATTTTGTAGTTATACGGTAAACGATGGCTACGTAGGTACCTATTTTTTATAAGTGCCAAGTTCCGAGGGCCAGTGTCGTAATTTCATTATGCAAATGCAGCATAAAGTGTTGCCATACATAATCGCTCAGAACTATTATTAGCCAGAGACAAGAGCGCGGGAAAATTATTATGCTAAAAATGGCGGTATTATAAATTGTTTTGTGTATGTAAATAATATGTTATACCTATGTAATTTTTAATATTTATGTTGATTGGTAACGTATGTAGATACCTACCTACTAGATGTAGGTATTTTGGAGTTACCTACTTTTTCCCACCGTATTTTTTGCCTGCTCTATGACACTAACGAACTTTAAACAAACAAAAAAAAAAAACATATTAGGTAGGTAACTTTTTTCGCATGTTATTTATTCTAAAGATATGGATCGATAGTTTTAACTTGAGATCATCATATTGCTATAAAATTAAGTAGCAGGGTGGAGTTTTGGCGGGAAAGTCAAGCTGAGTGTCACGCTCATTTCTCAATGGACTTTTAAAATTATTGTGTAAGTTATTAGGTAAGTGTTGTTTACTAAATAAAAGTGCGTGATTTATGTAGTAAAAAGTACATTAAGTAAATAATTCATAAAGAACAGTGAAATATCGCAGCATAGTGACCACATCATGACTTTACCTCAAACCTCACTCGTGAGACGGTTCACGCGGCCGTCTTTAATTCATTACGTGACATTGGCTAAATGCACAAACCGTGCGAAGCCAAAAAAGGAAGAAGAATAATTTTTTTTTAGATTCTGTATCCATCTCACAGTGAACCTCAGGTGAAGGGATCGTGGATGAGCTGTCTTCCCAACTGAGGGATTGACACTATTGACAGCCTGCTCGCTTCACACAACTTTGAGGGCGAGAATTTTCCAGAATCGATTGGCAGGTTTAGGTACAGATGACAGCACATCAAGCTACTGCAATCTGTCAGATTTCTTTATTAGATTTTCAATTTTATCACTAAAGAATTAAGGCTCAATGTTGATTGGGAAAATTTCACAGTTTCGGGTATGATAGATAAACGGTTATCATTTGCTGTACCTAATAAGCGCTTTGCAAACAAGTTCAAATCAATGTTTCGGAATTGAGGAACACAAATAAATATATACTTAATATAATCTGCATTTGCAGCATATTCGCCGAAAATGTAACCAAACATGAGCTTATGTTATAACAACTTTAATTCCTACACAATAAAGTTCCGTTTACGCCACAATTTTTTTGTATTAATAACTTTTATGATAATTATAGTCATTTGGAATCAACTTAATTGCCACTGGAATAAAGTTGATATTTGTTTTAGTTGCAGTAAGATGGGGTTGTGGAACACTGCGCACTTTTAATATAAATGAACCTGGAATGGAATGGGTGGTAGGTTACCGATTTCATTATTATGGAACTTCTCTTGTAAAGTGGGTGTGTTTACAAACATATAAACTCACAATATACACAAACATCCAGACACGGAACAACTACTTGTATGTCATACGAATATTTGTTCCTTGCGGGAATCGGATCCGCAACACGCAGCGCAGCAGTCAATAGCTTAACCACTGCGCTAACCGCTTATGAAATTAGTTATTTTAATTTCAGAATTTATCAGGAAATCGTAGAAATGTTTTGTTGTCCAGGATACTAGCATACACAGAATCAGTTTTTATAATATTGTTCTTTGTTGTTGTTTGTGTTTGTTGTCCTTCTCTGTGTGAGAGGAGACCTGTGCCCAGCAGTGGGACGATAAAAAGGTTGATGATGATGACGATGATAATGTTCTTAAGGCTGAGAAATACCTATGCCTACCCTCTGAAAGAGATAGTGAGGCAAAACACCACACCACTCCGGCTGATTTTTTCAGGAACTCACTATGGCATCATTTAATCCCTATATACATACGTACCTGGATACCTAGTTATAAGATCATCATTAGTGTTCTTTTGATTTCACTAAGTGTCATACGTTTGTATATCTAGTAAAAGAAGCTCCGGAGATCATGGATTACGGATTTTATCCCAAATTAAGTATGATTAGCTTCATAAGACCTTCATCTGCTTATCATAAAAAGCAGTCTAGATCAGAACTTCGTTATTGAAACACAAAAGAGGAGGTCCATACGTCATTTTATCCCCAACAATCACTAATGGCGCAACGCGGTCCCGCGCAAATTGTCCTCGCAAAACGATAACAGTTTTGATAACTTTTAAGTATTGGTTTTGAGCAAATTTAATCAAAAACGTCAGCATAACAGTTATTACTGGGGCCGGGTTAATTTCAAAATATACGATAAAGGATGGAAAAATAATGTTTAACGGAATTAAGGCTCCCGATGTGTTGTAGTGCGCAATTTGGTAGATTGCGCCGACGCTGCCTTTTTTTTGGCTGTTTTCTTTGAATTTTTTAATTAAATTACGAGCCCAGATGCTGTAAAGTTGATGGGTGAGATTACTCGGACACCCTGACCTCAGTCGGAGATGCACACATTAGTTTTATTGTTGGATTTTGTTTGGTTTACAATCCTAAATTGAGACGTTTGGCGGTGTAGCGTGTTAATTCTTATTGTGTTATTATGAATTAAGTTTCTAATAGTTTCATTCTTGGTTTCAATAGTTATTTATGCCACTATCAAGCAATGACAGCTATTGTAACATGAGTGATAGTTTCACAAACTCATCAGCACGAGTATTACAATAGCTGTTTACGACAGTGGCATACAAACATTTTTTCTACGACCTTGAAATAAATAAATACAAAAAACCGTCAATGTTGAACTTTATTAGGAACTAGCTTTCCGACCGCGGTTTCGCCCGTATGGAGTTCGGTTATATCGCGCTTTTTGGATTTCCCTTGGGAATATCAAATTTTTCCGGGATAAAAGGTAGCCTTTGTTCTTTCTCAGGGTCTAAAGATTGTCTGTGCCAAATTTCATCAAAATCGGTTGAGAGGTTTAAGCGGGAAAGCGTAACAGACAGACAGACAGAGTTACTTTCGCATTTATAATATTAGTACGGATTAGTATGGATTATTGTTGTTATAATCCCACAAATGAAAGGCAAAGGCATTTCATCCATACAGCCTAATAACATGCAATGTTTAATCGTGACGCAAATACGCGCTTTTTGTCATAATCATATGTTGGTTTTTGATGCCATTGCCATAAAAAAAAAAGTTTCATTGTAGTACTGTTTACCCGTGTGGAAATGGCCACTGTAACACGACTTGGCATGAAAGAGTACTATTGAGATATGACTTATGGTTATGTATTAAGCAAATTACCAAATGGTCGTAGGAAAAATATTTTATACAATCATTATTTACATTAATTGATTTTTCCTTATGTGTCCTAAGTTGATCATAATTAAATTAGATTCTTAAGTTGATTTTTTAGTCTAATTTACTTAGATTTATACTAATAGTTAATATAATTAATTTATCAGTAAATATAGTGGATAATTTATGAAGCCTTTATAGAGTTGTAAATAAAACAAAACATTTCAAATTGAAATCCAGAGAAAGTGCAAACACGTTATAAATCTAGTTACTGTGACTGGCTCGTGTAGTGATAAACACAGGCGCAGGCGCATATTTCACGGTAAGTGCACCTAATGTAATAATTCTAGGCTTATCTGCTCACTTTGTACTCGCCTGATGATATCTGCGTCAAACCTGGACAGGCTGCAAACTTTTCAGATAGGATTTTGTAAAAAAAGATTCATGGGCTATTGTCGGTACAGTCTACAACAAAAATTGATTAACACTCCTGTTTCTACAACATGTAAATTAATTAATGCATTTCCTGAAAATAGTTTGTTCAGAATCGTTTACTGAATGGGTGTATATCATTTTTTATAAAGGTAATTTTTTATCCCAAAATAATTAAAACTACAGAAATTATATACAGAGTGGTGCTGACAATACGACAATAAATTAAACATCGTGTACCTCAACACTTTCTCAGTCTACCCATAAAATAGTAGATTGTTAGCCGAGGGTGGAAAGAATCAATTCCCGAGGTATTTAGACGCCCGAGCGTAGCGAGGGGGGCTATAGTCCGAGTAGGAATTTATTCTTTTACCCGTGATAAACACTCTACTTTTCATTTCGAATATGAGGAAAATAACTATTTTTTTAATTCCGTCTCAGATACATAACAGATTGGTATCCCGCTAATTTATGTCGAATTTTTAAATTTTTGAATATCGAAATAACCACGTTATTGTTGCGACCATAGAATTAATAAGTAGGTACTATCGTACTTCTTAATTCTATGGTTGCGACCTATTTCGCTCAATGAAGTTTGCGCTAAGTTCACACTGGCTGTTTAGAAACTCACATTGCCGCTGCATTTTTTTAAATTAGTTTTTGTTACACGAATTTCTTCACAGCTGACAGCAGTTCTATTTTTAAAGTTCATTCCGACCCTTAGGTGGAAAGTAATTTGTATGAGTTTTTCCCGCTCTATGGAGGGAAATAGCACTTTCTACCCAACAATCAGATCAAGAAAATACTACTTTCCGAATATGAGAAATGAAAAATCATTTAAATATATCAATTAGATTTAGTCACAGGAAATCATTTTTCATTTTTCACCCGCTGTCGCCCGCTGATCGGAGGTCATTGAACCAATATTTTAAAGGATGTTCTATTCCGTTTGCAATTTTATGCGATTTAGTTTGTTTGAAATTTTCATTTTTTTTATTTTTGATGCTAGGTTTTTTTCTATGGTTCAGGATTATTCCTGTGAACCAGCATGGTCTGTGTTTTCATTTATTGTCGTATTGTCAGCACCACTCTGTATATACATTAACTCTGTTATTTGTACAGATTTTTAAAACCGCAGTTTTACTTCATGCAAATTTTATCATTCAATAGATACAAATTAAAGTAAAAAAACCTATTTCAAGAATGTTAAGGTCTTCCTTAGTTCCAAGAATAGGGTATTTCACTAAAAAAAACGAAATAGTCCGTCAGTTAGATTGCCAAAAAAATACTAGACACGTATTTTTCTTTTTTCATATAAACAAAAAATGAAGACGACACAGTGCGTTGAAAACTCGTGTGACGTCACTGCACGCTACACTTTTTAGCGGCCAGTGACGTCCCCAGCCACAACTCCTGATCTTTCCGAAGCCATATGAGATTGACTCGCCTGAACCACAGTATGTTAATATTGAAGGGATGCCTTTTATATTTGTCATTTTTTATTGATTTGATAAAACAAAATATACGTATCCAATATTTTTCTATAATTTGAATGACAGACTAAATAGAATCCATTTTTTTTTACCCAGGAAACATCCCTATTGGTTATAACTAATTTAATAATTAACAATGCATATACATGTTAAATTATAAATTCAGTGTATGTATTATGATTATAACATAATATTGTAATTGGGGGTGTTTGAGGGGGTGCGTTAATTACATTACATGTTGTATATTCTGCTGTTACTTCTTCTACATTGACAAATTGAAAATTATTTAATACATTGTAAGTGGCAGGGCGTCGAAAGTGTATAGAATAATCTACTGAGTTCATAATAACAGTTTGTAACCATGAATTCTTAACAGGATTCCTGAAATTCCATAGTGTAGACATTCTCCTTTTGACCGATAACCTGGTGAAGGTCTCGGGAAGCCGATAGATGCAGCAGTACCAGACCGGTCATTGTGGAAAGCCTTGTGCACTGCTGGACAAAGGCCTCCCCGCCTTTGTCCAGCATTGTACCTCTATAGGCTGAAGAGAGAGAGACATTCCTCATTGGTTATTAAAAAAAATCATAAACAATTTCTTCACAGGGATCGGAATCATGTACTTACTGAATCCATGGCAATAGATTGCGGGTCGACCCACCCTGTCTCTATGTATACCTAAAGACGTTTTGCATGGATGTGACGCATGATTCCCATAATCATTTCTTTTTTATTTGTTCCTTTTTGCACCATGCTTACCACAAATAAACCCATTTACTTTCATAATACTGTTTCGAATAACATAAATACGTGTTTCTATTTATAATTAAACAATTAGGGCAATAATATCAACAACAATAAAAAAAATGCAATTCTAATTGACTTTTGCGTAGAAGCTGATGAAATGAGACAAAAAAATTAAGAATTAACTTTCCACAAGTAAAAGACATCAACGACTTAAACAAAAAAAAAACTTAATTTTTTCGTTAAACTCACTCTAACATTAATCTACCATTACCTAATCCATGACAAAGTTCCGAGTGAATAGGCTTTAAAAAAAGTATCAATAATGATACAAAAAATAATTTCAGAGAGACTATTTTTACAATTACGAGTACTTACTGAGCGTAGTCTCAGTTTAAAGTTAAGTGGATATAAACTATGCTACGGGTACTATAAGGACCCATGGCTCATGAAGGATAATGGTACACAATGCTATAAGCTTTTATGGCCTCCGTAATGCTGAACATTGCAGCACCAATTTTGTAACTATGTTGGTTAAGAAGAATGGAAGAAGATGAGCGTTGGTAATGAAATTATATGTGTTATTTTCTTATTTCCAGTGGCTATGCATGCGTTTTGTTGGACAACTAATTTTGTTGTGTAAATGTATACTAATATATAAAGCTGAAGAGTTTGTTTGTTTGACCGGTCTAATCTCGTGAACTACTGGTCCGATTTGAAAAATTCTTTTTGCGTTCGATAGCCCATTAATCTAGGAAGGCTATTGGCTATATAACATCACGATGCGACCTAGGAGCAGAGCATAACATTTAAAAAGTATGCTGTATATTATGGGGTTAAAATAAAATGTTCAAATAACTAAAATCCACGCAAACGAAGTCGCGGGCGGAGGCTAGTTCAAATATATTGGGCGTAAAAGTTGCTGGTTGTGTTTGCATTCATACTTTTTGTATTTAAGATTTATTTCCTTTGCACATTTAGTAAAATATAAGCTACAAATACAGGGCTTTTTGAATAAAAACCGGCCAAATGCGAGTCGGACTCGCACACCGAGGGTTCCGCCGTACAAACGTAGCGGTTTACAATTTATGACCCTAGCGTGTGACGGAAATTCGTCTAAGGTGTCGGTATAAACTGCTGTATTTTTTGATCGCGTTAACTTAGAAGTTTGATTTTTTTCACTGCTTAAATGGACAATAGACTTAGGTATTTGGTATAAATTTCAATTTGATAGCTTTATTCGTTCGTGAGAAATAAGGTAGTAAGTTTCATTTTATTAAAAAAAAATTATTACATTATACAGTATGTTAACTAACAGAGGGCGTTCCCGTTAACCCGAAATAGTATAGCATACATGCTAAAAAAATATTTCCATTCGAAAACAAAATGTTTTAAATTTTTTTCCAATATGAAAATATTCAATAAAAATTTTAAATTGACATGTAAAAGAAACACACTGTACACGCGAACATGAAAGACGGCAACGTCGCAATTTATTTATACATGACGACTACTAAATTGATTTTAAACAGGAGGTTTCAAATTTATTTCCAATTAGATTTTTTTTTTATTCGGATTTTTTATGCTTATTTTTCTATGCTGATATTTTTATTTTAATCTATTAATGATATATATTAACGAGTTTAAGGGAACGCCCTCTGTTATTTAACATACTGTATAACTTAAAAAATGAGATTATCGCAATTTTTCCTATATTTGCATTATATGACAATGCTTCATGCCAAATTTCAAGATTTTGAGTTTACGGGAAGTACTTTGTAGGTTTTGATTCCCTAGCGTGTGATGGAAATTCGTTTAAGGTGTCGGTATAAACTGCTGTATCTTTTGATCGCATTAACTTAGAAGTTTGATTTTTTCACTGCTTAAAGGGACCGCTTGACATAACATTCTATCCGCTTGACATAACATTCTTAGACTTAGGTTTTGGGTATAAATTTCAATTAGATACCTTTATTCGTTCGTGAGAAATAAGGTAGTAAGTTTCATTTTATTAAAGTATTTTTATTATATTATATAACTAAAAAAATGTGATTTTCGTATTTTTTTCTATATTTGCATTATATGACAATGCTGTATGCCAAATTTCAAGATTCTGAGTTTACGGTAAGTATCCCGTAGGTTTTGATTTTCAGTGGACGTCTATAGGCTGAAGAAGAAGAAGAAGAAGGTTTTGATTCCTTTGCGAGTGTCGAAAATTTGTTGAAAATATCGACATAATCGGCTGTATCTTTTGATTGGCTTGGCTTAGAAGTTTGTTATTCTCACAGCTTAAAGGGACAATAGACCTGAGTATTTCATGTGAATTTCAGCTTGATACGTCCACGCGTTCTTGAGATAAAGGGTATTGACAGACAGACAGACAGACGGACAACAAAGTGATCTTATAAGGGTTCCGTTTTTTCCTTTTGAGGCACGGAACCCTAAAAAGTACCTTATTCTTATTATCATCTTTCCAGTTTGTTCGAGTTAGGCGCAATATGTGTTTTTGTTCCATATTTCTCTAGTCTTGTCATCTTGGTAGCTCCTTCCTATCCATGTCTTCATTCGCACAGTCCATTCATCATTTTAGTCTTACCCTACTCTTACTGATAATCATCATCATCATCATCATCTCAGCGTTAATCCCAGTCGCATCCGAATTTGTTTCAGCTTTGGAGTCTGGGGTTCGCTTTACCAGTCTAACTGCTGATTTTGGCTAAACTTCGATATTTTCCGTGAAGCGACTGCCGTCTGACCTCCACAACCCGAAGGCGATATCGAAGCATTGCAATTGGACCAATTGTTGGACTTTTGAGGGCTCCAACAACCCGTAACGACTGCCATTAGATGTTCGTATGTCAACCGGGACGGCTTAACATGCTTTCCAAAGCACGACCCGACCAGTGTAAACCCGCGCCTCCTTGCGCAGCGGCTGTGTTCGGTACCGCTACGCCACGGAGGCTGGTTGACCTACTCTTACTGATAATCTCAAATTATATTCTAATTTCAAAATAAAAACAAAATGCCAGGTTGCTAGGTTCTCCAGTCTATGTCCATTGTTATCCTTCACGAGTCACCAGTGTGGAGATATGAGGAACAGGGAGTAATGTTCACTCATCTTCCATAACAAAGGGAGGATCCTCCGACCAGACGGGTCTCATGCCTGGCAGGCACTTGCCCAACGATTGAAATTGAGAAGTTGTATATATGCTAGTTGCACGGTAAACTCTGGTTGCGAGATGTAGAATTCGTGTGACGTCAGTATGACGCGTTGTTCCATATGGCGTTTGTAGGTACCGCTACATCCATTCAATTTAAGAATCACATTAATATCGATATATCAAAGCGGTTCATCCTAAATCCTTCTGTGCAAACTGCTCTATTCTTAAACAACAGACTCTAAATTAGCGATTTATATCGATTGATATCGGTAATTGTTATTCGGTACAGGTGAGTGCAGTTTTGCGATTCGCCTCACTAATTTCTCACAGTTCTATCGATGTAATGACGGTATCATTTTTGCGTTAACCGTGTAATCATTGCTGTGGGTAATTCGGTGTTAGCACGTCGTAATTCATCACGATTTTTTGCTGTGTACCGTTTCCATTCTGCAGCGTCCATCGTGGAATTTATCAGGATTTTTTGTGGTTTGCTTTAAATTTTGAAGTAGATGGTATAGGCACATAACGTTTCATGGAACGTGGTTTTTAGGTTTTTGTTAGAAACTGTTTGAAGTTTGTCATCTTTTAATCAAATATTACATTAAATATTTACTTGAGTGCATCGAAGTTCAGCACCGCCTTTGATTTCAGCTTAAATTTAAGAACGAGTTCTTAAATTTAATTTGATTACCTATTTAATTGATTGACAATTTTTTTTTGCCCCACACTAAGAATTTCTTCTGTGTCTTGGGTGCGTTTACAAACATATACACAAACATCCAGCCCCAGATCAACTACTTGTAGGTAATACAAATATTTGTTCCGTGCGGGAATCGAACCCACGACACGCAGCGCAGCAGTCAATAGCTTAACCACTACGCTAACCGTGGATACCAAGGTTTCACATGATTTATACCTACACATAATTCCCCTTATTCATAAAACTTGCTCAAAGTTAACTAGTGATTAGCGACTGTTTAATCGTCGTTTATAAAAAAAACCCCTTAAGCGCTATGGTGTTTATTCATTAACGATAATCAAAGTTAACTGAAGTGCAAATGTTCAAAATGTGTGGTTAAACAATCGCTAATCACTACTTAACTTTAAGCAACGTTTATAAATAAGGGAGAAGATGCTTATGTCGGTTGTTTTATTGTGTGGTCCTTAGAATCGGATTAAGGTCAGAGGGCATGACTCGTAATTGTTGGGCACGCCACAATAGCAGAGGTAAGTCCCCTCACATTCCGCCTGATGCAGGTCCTCACCGGACACGGTTGTTTCGGAAGGTTCCTGTTCCGGATAAGGCGGGAGGAAACGCCAGGGTGTCACCATTGTGTGGATCGCCCTGAGGACACGGTGGAGGACCTCCCGGCTTGGGTAGAGCACCGCCGTGTCTTCGTGTCGGCGATCGCCGGCGATCTGTCGCATCCGACTCCGGTCCAGGCCATGGTGCGGAGCGACAATGCATGGCAGGCCGTCACCTCCAGTTTAGTTTGTGAACAACAAAATTAGACGCCATTCTCGGAATTTTAAAATGTTCCTACAGTTATGGTTTTACTGATTTTTTGCCTAAGTTTTCCCAACTGTTTTGGGATCCGCTTCCAGTTTAACCATGATGCAGTTGAATATCAGTATTTAAATGGAGTAACTGTCTGTCTGAGCTCCACGACTCAGCCACTGGATAACATGAAAGATCTTCGCAAGATTGGTTGTCAAACATTTTAATTGACAACGCGTAAAGACTTTCTAAGACCTACGAGTGATATCTGTAGTCATAGCTTACCATACTTTGTGAGGAACAAAGGGGTCTCAATATACAGTATGTTAACTAACAGAGGGCGTTCCCGTTAACCCGAAATAGTATAGCATACATACATGCTAAAAAAAATATTTCCATTCGAAAACAAAATGTTTTAAAATTTTTCCAATAAGAAAATATTCAATAAAAATTTTAAATTGACATGTAAAAGAAACACACTGTACACGCGAATATGAAAGACGGCAACGTCGCAATTTATTTATACATGACGACTACTATTTTGATTTAAAACAGGAGGTTTCAAATTTATTTCCAATTAGAATTTTTTTTTATTCGGATTTTTTTATGCTTATTTTTCTATGCTGATATTTTTATTTTAATCTTTAATGATATATATTAACGAGTTTAAGGGAACGCCCTCTGTTATTTAACATACTGTATACTGGATGGTCACCCGTCCACAGGCTGACAGCGGAAAGTGTAGCTTCACCTCCGATTGACCCGTGCCGCTGTCATTATTTAGCCACGAAACCATATTACTATGTATTTTAATATCCAGTTTAAAAACGTTTTTTTTTTTATAATTATAAACTACTGCTTGACCGCAATCCCGCCTGATGGTAAGCAGTGATGCAATCGTTGATGGTAAAGCGCGCTAGTTTATTAAACGCCTATTAACTCTAGTTTAAAAAAAAAAAAAACAGTGAACGGGAAGGAAGACGGCAGTTGAGCGAGGTGATGCAATGTCAACGACACATCGGAACACAACTGCTAAGACCCGTCCTCCGTACGGCTTCACCAGACATCATGCCGGAACACGACGAATCGCTTGGCGGCAAGACTTTGTCTGGTGGGTGGTAACTTCTGCCGGCAGCCGATGTTATGGCTTACCACCGAGATCCACATTTTTATAATATTCATAATTCTAAATAAATATTCGATATCCGAAGGTGTTGACAGAATTTTTTTCCATAATCCCCGACCTTAATTTACATCTCATTCATATTTTATAATGGGCTGGTTACACACTTGCGTTTGTCAGTCGTCAATCGCGCAGGAACAGTCTGCTCCGGCTATCACCGGTGGTGTAATCATTGAGTTCGGTAATTGCTGAGTTCGCACGTCGTAAGTCAAGTGACCGCAAATGCCCTAAGGCGAAAGTCACTCGATTAAACGGTTGACTGCGACTACGGTTATCCATGTCGCAAGTGTGTGACACTTGCTATTCCTTTCAATAAATTTCCATTAGTCTGTTGAAAGCAATATTAAACCTTTTGAAAGCAAAATAAATTACTATTAACTGTTATGTATTCACCATAATAATAGAATTATATAAACCTTTTATTTCTTTTAATGGAATAAAACCTTTAATAGGTGCCTTTCTGGGTAGTTTTCAATCCATTTTCGATTTGTCATAATTTTACTGTATTTACTTGCCATGCAGAATAAGTCAGTGGACGAACAAACGCTTAAAAAGAGAATAATTAAAGTTAGACGTTAGTATTTTTTAACTTATCTTAACGCAGTCTTCAACTCTTGCGCTACATTCAGTTCTCGACAAGGTCGTGAGTCGAGACTAGTTTTACGCCATCGTGATCCATCATTCCCAAAAACAAACTGCGCCGACATTCGTCTTAATTCGAAATTTAAATACTTTGACAGTTACTTTTTTTTTAATTTGGACTGTTGTTTGCAAAAGTCGCTTGTAATAACAAATGCACGGTTCGATCGACCAGGGGCCCTAATGTGCTATTTTTATAAATTTGTCATTCCAACACGCTTCCATTGTCATTTCACTGTCATTGTGCTTAAAAATTCGTAATCTGTTAAATTCATAATGATTGATCAATTATCTCAGTCGGAACTTAACGGAATGGTGATATAAATTGACATTGCAGTTTTGCCATTATTAGTAGTACTAGCTTTCCGCCCGCGGCTCCGCCCGCGTGGAGTTCGGTTATATCGCGCTTTTTAGATTTCCCTCGGGAACATCAAATTTTTCCGGGATAAAAAGTAGCCTATGTTCTTTCTCAGGGTCTAAAGATTGTCTTTGCCAAATTTCATCAAAATCGGTTGAGAGGTTTAAGCGGGAAAGCGTAACAGACAGACAGACAGACAGACAGACAGACAGACAGAGTTACTTTCGCATTTATAATATTAGTATGGATTAGTAGTAGTATGTTAAACAAATTATAAATTTAATTTGGAAGGTTAAGTCATAGCAGATACACGGCACCCTTATTACGTAACACACTATTACCTGCTATCAGTTGGAATCATTTCGAAGCATATTGGTAATCCATTGCTCGCATGTTCGAATACGTTTCTGCTCAACAACGTAAATAACGCAATGTAAATAAATAAATAAATAAAATGTTTATTCAGCAACTTATATAACTTATGCTAGTTACATTTAGTAGCATCCTTTTAAACAGTTAATTTGCTTGTGTTAGGATGCTCCGCTCTCCGTAAGTTATACAAAAACTTAAAAGTTATTTTAGAAAACAAAATATATAGAAAACCAAAAAGAAATGCAGAAAAAAAATACAAACTTACAAATTGGATTAATACTTCGCACGCTGGAGTGTGATACGGTTTGATGTGAGGGTGTGTTTGTGAGAGTGAAAGTGTGGGAGTATGTGCTTGTGTTTATGATGAGAGTCAAACTGTGGAAGTGTGTATATGGATGTGTAAGGAGAGTGGTAATGTTTGAGGAGCAAACAGATTATTGAACTGTCAAAATGAAACCCTTTGCAGTAGCAAAGGGTTTCATTTTGATAGTGCGTTACGTAATTACACTGCTGGTCGATTGATCAGTGGGTGGTTGTTTTTTGGACAAGCGCCCTCCTTGCCTCAGAAAGAATTATTAGCCTTTGATACCTGATTTCATTTGTGGATCTTTGGCAGTCGCCAGAAAGGCGAAAGTCTGATAATCAGTCTTAGCAAGGGGTAAAAAATCATTGGGTTGTGGAGGTAGGTCCATGTAAAATACAAATACTGGTACCGGTAGGCGTAGCAGTAGCGAATGCGGCCGCTGCGCAAGGAGGCGTGGGTTCGATCCCCGCGCAGTGCAGATTTATTTATTTATTTATTTAAGGTTCGCCAACAGTTGCTACAGATATTTCACACATAAAGATGGGCGGGTGGGTAAAAAATGGGTGGGTAAAAATTGGTAAAAAAGGGTAGAATAGGTAAAAATTTAAAAATACCCATTTTTACCGGGTATTTATAATAAATACCGGGTATAAAATAAATTGTTATTTAATTGGCTTCGTCATCAATACTACGATCAGGTACTGGAGTGCTTTGGGGTCCTACCACCTTCTTTGGGACCCAAGTTAACCCCACCTGCCTGACGGTGCACCCGCTGACTTACGGATGGGGTGCTGACGCCAGTTTTCCCTTCGGAGCTGAGTGGTCTGACAACAGTCGCACTCGTAAAAGCAAAACAAGCCAAACTATTATGAATAGGAAAGGAAGAAATGCACGTGACACAGTTAGGGCGCCGCCGCAAACGGCGCGCAGGAGCTACGCCCGACTCCTGTGACCTGTGGGCTAGGTCTAACGTATCAGAGGCGGATACGGGTGAAGAAGCGAGCCAAAACCAGGAAAATCCGTTGTGCTTTTCCTGGTGTGGTGACGCTGAAAGTATGTTGGTCTGGATCCAGCTCGAAGGAAAGTTTCACGGGATACCGTTATCCCAGCGAGTGTTTCTGGGTGGTGATTTGAACAGTCATGTGGGTGAGAAGAGTGTCGGGCTTGAGCGTGTTCACGGCGGCTTAGGGTACGGCGGCCGCACCGCAGAAAGAAACAACATTCTCCAAACGTGTGCAGCCGCTAACCTTGCAATCGTGAACACCTACTTCAAAAAGAAGCAGGGGCACATTGTCACCTTTCGCAGCGGGCGAAGCGCTACCCGAATAGACTTTCTACCGACTAGGAGACACCACATCGGCAAAGCAGCCAACTGCAAAGTCATAGCCGGTGAGAGTCTCACTGGACAATACCGCCTCCTTGTACTAGATCTCTGCGTAACGGCCCATCGTAGACGTGTAGAGCACTGCCGGCACCAGATTTGGTGGCGGCTGCTTGCCAGCCTCCGTGGCGTAGCGGTAGCGGACGCGGCCGCTGCGCAAGGTGGCGCGGGTTCGATCCCCGCACAGTGCAAGTATTTGTATGCATGAATATGATTATTTGCACTGGTCTGGTCGTGCCTCGGAAAGCACGTTAAGCCGTTGGTCCCGATTGCCATACGAACATCTAGTGACAGTCGTTACGGGTTGTTGGAGCCCTCAAAAGTCCAACAATTGGTCTAACTGCAATGCTTCGATGTCGCCTTTGGGTTGTGGAGGTCAGACGGCAGTCGCTTCACGGAAAATATCGAAGTTTAGCCATATGAGCAGTTGGACTGGTAAAGCGGACCCCAGACTCCAAAGCTAAAAGGCTTCGGATGCGACTGGGATTAACGCTGGGATGATGATGATGAAACGTGCCACTAAAAGAGTTGTAGCCAGAGCCAGAGCCAGACCACTTTCAAGCGCTTTACGAGAAGTAGGAATAATTTGAGGGGCAAAAAATCTTTTCCAAATTGGCATGTTCCAGGGTCAAAGCGGCATAGGATATATCCAAGTGCCGTTGTGTAAAAGACCCTACTGGCAACCTGCTATGCAAAGACCTCACGGTGAAGGAGAGATGGCGCTTGTACTTCCACGAGCTGCTGAATAAGCAGCACCAAGAGGTGCAGACACCGAAATTCATTCCAAATCTTGAATTAGTGCCCCCGATAACGCCGAGGAAGTCCAAACGACTTTTCGGCAAATCGGAAAGCTGTCGGAACTGACGGAGTCCCCATTGAGGCCTGGAAGGCGATGGGTCCTCGCGATGCGGGCATGCTAACTAACCTTCTAAACCGCGTGTTCCTGATCGGCAAAATTTCAAGCCAATGGGGACTAAGTATTATTACTCCAGTCTTCAAAGGCGACAGCCTCCGTGGCGTAGCGGTAGCGGACGCGGCCGCTGCGCAAGGTGGCGCGGGTTCGATCCCCGCACAGTGCAAATATTTGTATGCATGAATATGAATATTTGCACTGGTCTGGTCGTGCCTCGGAAAGCACGTTAAGCCGTTGGTCCCAGTTGCCATACGAACATCTAGTGGCAGTCGTTATGGGTTGTTGGAGCCCTCAAAAGCCCAACAATTGGTCTAACTGCAATGCTTCGATGTCGCCTTCGGGTTGTGGAGGTCAGACGGCAGTCGCTTCACGGAAAATGTCGAAGTTTAGCCATATCAGCAGTTTGACTGGTAAAGCGGACCCCAGACTCCAAAGCTGAAAAGGCTTCGGATGCGACTGGGATTAACGCTGGGATGACGATGATGACTCCAGTCTTCAAAGGCCAGGGCTCGGTACACACCCTGAAGAATTTTGAGAGGATTATAGACTCTCAGATTCGGCAGGAGTATGCTGTCTTGGGAGTGTCAATATGGGTTTCGTCCAGGGTACGGAACCATGGATTCTATATTAACACTAAGGTTCACCATGGAGATACAGATTGAAGAACACGCCTCTATATAATGCTCTTTCTATGTAGAAAGAGCATATGCAGTCCCCGTACAGGCCTCAGCATCCATGATCCACCTCCCTGGTTGCTCATGTATGCTGAGGCGATATCCTCACTGTGACTGTCCCCTGTCCGCATCGCGCTGGCTGACCCGGACAGTTGGAGCGGCGTGTGAATTAGGCGGCTGACCTGTCCCACCAGACCGGACCGACAGTGGCGGGTCAGCATCAATGGAGGATTGCGGAAGCAGTTTTCGTTCTCGCAACCCCCGGTGTAGGTGTGAGATGAAACACTTTTCAATCATTAAGAGTCCGACAGACCCGTCGCCCGCCCCAGGGCGACGGACATCGCATGAGGATGTTCCACCCCGGAAACAAAAATAAAAGGATTTCGGGGCGGCGCCGGCAGCGGCGCGGGAGCCGGGCGGGCATCGAAGACCCGTTCTCGAAACTAGCGGGCAGATTTTATTCCTAACGCTCGATCACCGCTTGACTTTAAGTACACCGCTCGCTGCCCGCAAGATTCGAGCGCGAGAAGTAGGTACACCGCTCGCTGCCCGCCACCGCCCCGTTGTGCCGCGCCGCTGTTTTCGAGAACCGGTCCGTTTGATTTAACGCATAAGATCCTGCCGCTCACTCGCCGCCGCCGCCGCCGCAACGCTGCCCGCAAGATTCGAGGCAGAGGCCTAAAAAGAAACCGTGGCCCTGGCGCACAGGCACACACAGGCACAGGCCTAGACGGGAGAGGTCATTTGACGATTTCTCATCCAGAACAAAAAAAAATGGTAGTAGGCTATTTGACAGTATTCATTTTTTTGGGATTTTTTGCTTTAATTGCATAAAATGAGGGTTCTTTACGTCATTTACACGAGTTTTAATAAAAAAATGCAATAAATGAGTTTGAGTTTGAAAATAATAACAATTAATACATACAAAACACAAAAATATGTTTAGCTTTTTGTTTCTCTCGCCACACATTGTGAAACGATCCGGATTGGCTAATGTCGCGATGACGTCATACGCGCATCAACGCTTGTTTTCGGACTTTTTTCAAACTTATATACTGTTTTTGGGGGTTTTTATCGATTTATTTGTACAACCCGGTACAGCACACCACTTGTAAACCATTTTATTAGATAACAACAACAAATAATAAATAAAAACAAACACCACTGAGAACCGAAAACCGCTTGTGACGTCAATTACAAAGCTCGACGCCATATTGCTGAATAAATCGTTTTCGCGGCTTATTTGAATTTTGAATTTTTATTTGCATATTTCTTACGAAATACGTATTTAAAATTAAAAAAAATACTTTCGGTGAACTTCTTAACCGCAACCAAGTAATTCGAGATAATAATTATAAATATGTCAAATAGCCTGTTCCGTAGTGGCAGCAGTGTAAGTCAGATTTTGTCGAGTTTTTTGCAATTTACTGGTCAGTGTCAGGTTGTAACTTGATCAAAATATGATCTGCGATAATAATAACGATGTAACTGCGGATCTACCCTAAATTAAACTGATTATAATTTTTACCCGGTAAAAAATAAAATTGGGTGGGTAAAAATAGGTATAAATGGGTATTTTCCCATAGTTCGGGTTTTTACCGGGTAAATGCCCATCTCTATATCACACATTATAAATACATACAAATTATTAACTTAAATCTAACTGCACAACCAATTACAGGCAAACACCACATGCTAAGTGCTCTTTGTAAGTTTTTTAACTAACACACTAATAACGGCTGACAAATGTGGATATTGAGTCAGCGTGGACGTCAACCAGGTCGCTGCGTTCGTTTATCAGTTTGCACATGCGAGGTACAGGTGAATTAGCACCAGACACTGTATGGCGAAGAGGTGGAGTTAAGGGTGTTATGGGTTTACGAGGTGGTCTACGTGGTACTCTAAAGTTGAACCTACATACCAATTGTGGGCAGTCAATGGCGTTATTAAGCAGTTTATATGCGAATCTCAAATCCAAGACTTTCCTTCGAGCTTCCAGGGTACTCATTTTGTAGCAACCCAACTTGTCAAGGTAGGGGAGATATTTGAATTTCCTTCCTTTAGAGTACCCAAGGTATCGGATAAACCTTTTTTGGACTCTTTCTATTCGCAGCGAGTGGGTTGCGTAGTGGGGTCTCCATATCACACTGCAATATTTTAGAATGCTTCTTACTAGGCTATTGTAGAGAACTAATTTAGTATGTGGACGTTGAAATACCTTCCCATTACGAATGACAAATCCAAGCATTCGTTGGGATCGACTGATTATGTTCTCAATATGTGGTACAAATGTTAACTTAGAATCCATGATAACTCCCAGATCTCGCACTACATCCACCTCGCATAAGTTTACTCCATTTATTTGATATACCGAATTCACTGTATCTACTTTCCTGGTGAATTTTATGTGCCTACATTTGGAACTGTTCAACAAGATTTTATTGTGATAACACCATGCAGACAATCGATCGATGTCTTCTTGCATTAGGTTTACGTCCTGTAGAGACCTAATGGCTCTTAAAATTTTCAAGTCGTCTGCAAAAAGAAATATGCTAGTATTGCGAAAGCATGATATCACGTCATTAATATATACTATAAACAATACTGGGCCCAGATGAGAACCTTGGGGGACCCCCGAAGCAATTGCATACCTGCCTGACCGGAACCCATTGACAACCACATAAAACTCCCGATCAGCCAGATAAGAACCAAACCACTTTAGTAGACTACCGGTGACGCCGTCCGTACGTAGCTAGTTTGTTAATAAGCAGTTTATGCGAAACTTTATCAAATGCTTTGCTAAAATCCGTGTAAACGGCGTCAACCTGTATACCTCCATCCATGGCTTCGTATGTTTCCTCAACAAAAGAAACTAAATTTGTGCTTGTGGATCTGTTCTTCACAAAGCCGTGCTGATGGTCGCTTAAAAACTTGGAAAAATAGTGTTGAAGATGTGGACAAATCAACGACTCCAATATTTTCCCAAATATCGAGAGGATGGATATTGGCCTATAGTTCTTTACATCACAAGGGTCTTCACTTTTGTAGACTGGTACTACTTTCGCCTGTTTCCACTCTTTAGGGAAACGACCAGACCTTAATGATGCGTTATATATCCTTGTCAAGGGAACAGCCAGGTTAGGTGCACATCGTGCAATAAACACTGGTGGTATATCATCTGGCCCTGCCCCCTTAGAAATATCAAGGCTTTTTAGTTTTTTCTCAACCATTTCATATTTGATCTCTACGGAAGCTATATTATCTGACTGTGTGGCTATCGCTTCCAGGTATTCGGAGGCTACATAGTTTTGATCTAAAAGCGGTGTTGTTTCTTCATTATAAATGCTACTATAATTTAAAGCAAATAGCTCACATATTCCTACTCCATCAGAAGACGTTATCGGACCATTAGTCATTGATGCTGGGTATGAACTTTCTCCACCACGTTTATTCTTAACATATGACCAAAACATTTTAGGACATCTAGCAATAGATTCTTCTGTACTGTCAATGTAACTTTTGTAACACTTTTTAGCGTAATTATCACACCGTTTGGAAATTAACCCGAGTGACAACTTGTCTAGGGGATTCTTATACGTTTTATACTTCATTCGAAGCTTATTTTTCTCTTTTAATAAATTAAGAAGTTTCTTATCAAACCATATTGGGATATTACTGTTATACTTTCGGACAATGGGCACAAAATTATTAATAGTTGACGCAATAACACCGTAGAAAACGTCCACCATTGCATCAACATTACTGCAACATCTCAGACATTCTTCCCAGTCTTTATCCTTCAAATGCTTGTTTATTGCTTCATAGTCGGCTTTATGAAAGTTTCTTTTTGCAACGATATTACATTTTAGTTTTAAAGACTCCGTGAATGTTACTTGTATATTCAATGGAGGATGGTGAGGGTCCACATTACTTAAAGCATCCGCTTCACTAACGCAACAACCTGGGACGTCGACCAATACAACATCCAGTAGTCTACTATTTTTGTTGGTTACATTATTGCATTGTCGGAGATTAGTAACTGATGTGAAATCAATAAAAAGTTGTTGAAGTCCACTAATGTGCTGATTTTTGAAAGGATTGTGTAGGTCATTCCATTTTATAGTTCCCAAGTTAAAATCTCCCACGATGCATGTGTACGCATTCTGGCTATCTAGGTAAGAATTACAATTAGAAATAAAATGTTCCAACAATAATTTTGAGACCGGAGGTGGCAAGTAGGCTCCACAAAGATCAAGACGGCGGAGCTGCCCCGACCGCACGCACGGTACTTCTACAGACACCCATAGATCCTCACAATTACTTTGTCTATGCATTAATCTTTTTGAATTTAATTTTTTAGATACTGCGATCAAGATACCTCCGCCATCCCTATCCCAGTGGTAGCCCGAGCTTTCCCTGTCTCTTCTATAGACCAAGGACCTACCATCAAATAATTCTTTATTTCCTATACTATTATTAAGCCAAGTTTCTGTCAGAATTATGATATCGTACTTAGAAGTTGCTACTTTGCATAAAAAATCGTGCGTTTTAGTACGCAGGCCTCTTACATTTTGGTAGTAAATCTCAATATTAAACAATTTGAATTTCATCTGCACAATACAATTAACATGCGTAATGAGGTTCTGCAAAATTAAATCTATTTCAATTTATCTAAAGTAGCTAGATCTTTTATCAGTATACATTCTGATGTAACGTCTTTACGCATTAAAATACGACCGCTTCGGATCCACACAAATTGGAATCCTAATTCTCTAGCTTTGATTCTTGCTGCGGCGTGAATTTCCTTGTTGGTCGCTGACAGATGCTCCACTACGTAGATAGGCTTTTTAGGACCCTCCATTCCGATATGAGAAGAGTTCAATTTGTCGCCCTTGTTTTTCTTGTTGAAGTCGATCGAAGCTGCTAAAAATTGATCACGGAGTCTTGGGGAGCTGAACTGAGTAACAATAGATCGAGGCCTCGGAGAGTTACGGTTTACTTTGGCAATTCGTGTGCTACATAAAATATCATTATCTGTAATGGCGCAGCCTATGACCGACCCCAGCTGTTTTGTCAGGGTAATGACATTTTCTGTTTTTGTCTCTGGAACGCATTGAATCTCAATATTGCTGGATCTAGCATGCTGTTCCATCTGATTCACGCGATTCGTGAGCTTTAAAATGGTGTTGGACATTAGTTCATTTTTGTTTCAAGATCCCTTATTGTTTGAGCAGAATTTTTGGCTTCCGAAATAGCAATTTCATACTGACTGTTCATGAAAGACATGGCCTCGTTTACATCCTTCAACTCTTCCCTGATTGATTTAAGCTCTGAGTTCATATTAGCATTTAACTGCGCAAGCATGTCAGTCATGGCAGTTTTTATTACTGCCTCTACTATTTCTTGTACATCAGCCTTAGATAAGGTACCAGAATTGCTAATCGGTGGTGACGACAGAGCCATCCTTTTTTTGGCACGTAAGGTTACATTGTTTCCCACTCTGGTAGGGGATACAGTACTTTCAGAGTTTTCTTTTGAGGAAGAATCTGATTCAGCCATCTTAATTAAGATAAATATATTCTTTCCTACTTTAATTAAAATCGCACACAAAAAAAAATCCCACAAGGAGAAGTGCACACTAATAATGGCCCACACCGAGTGTAAATCGGACTTCGCGATCAAAAGGTCTTATGTGCGCGGTAAACAGCGTCGCTTACGCGTTTGCGTCAAGGGCTCTTTATTCGGTGTGCCGTTGGGTATTTATCAAAAAGTTCAGTACTTATTTCACAAGATAAATGTTATATTATGTTGTATTTGTGTTATTTCTTCCACTCACAGATTAGGTGTACGTCCAGAAACCAATTCCGCACCAACACTGAACTGAGAAGTACTTAAGGCTGTATAAAACTATTTATTACTGCAGAGCGATACAAAAACACAGTACACTGCAGGGTATGTTACTACCCACAATATTTTTTTTTACACAGATATTTGTATGCATGAATATGAATATTTGCACTGGTCTGGTCGTGCCTAGGAAAGCACGTTAAGCCGTTGGTCCCGGTTGGCATACAAACATCTAATGCCAGTCCTTACGGGTTGTTGAAGCCCTCAAAACTCCAATAATTGGTCTAACTGCAATGCTTCGAATCGCCTTTGAGTTGTCGAGGTCAGACGGCAGTCGCTTCACGGAAAATATCGAAGTTTAGCCAAAATCAGCAGTTAGACTGGTAAAGCGGACCCCAGACTACAAAGCTGAAAAAGCTTCGGATACGACTGGAATTAACGCTGAGATGATGATAATGACTGGTACCTAAAAGCCGACCTTATTAGAGTTAGGAAAAGGGTCGGCAGGTGAATTTTGATTGCGAAAGCAAGTGATGGCCATTTTGGTACGTAATCGACCATCACTCTATACTAGTTTGTCCTCAAATGGACCAGCCTCAGATAATGTCCCGATGTCGCCAGGTCGTAACAGTTTGCCATGCAAATTGGTTTATATAAATGGTCCATAATTTGATTTTGTTTTTATTTATCCGCACACCATCAAATTATGAAAGACAAGTCCTACGGTGGTTATTAATCGGCTGTCAGCCGAGTGATTTGATAGTTAATTATACGTTTATGTGAAGTTGTTAAGAGTTATAGAGATATAACTGGTATCATTCGCGACTCCATGATGTGAAGCATTAACTTGAGAGTAATAACGACACCTTTTTGATGGATATCGTTGTGTGAAGTATGATGTCCATTACATAGAGGGAAGCTGAAGACATTGATTGGTGAAAGCTTACTGCTCGCTACTGTTCCTAGGTGACAAGTAGATATTGTGGAAAATAGCTTTGTTAGCGTTGTTACTTATTGCTATATATTCTGAATTTTTTGGTTTTTAGGATTCGTATCGAAAGGGCAAAAATGATACCCTAGTACTAAGCCACCACTTACAATAGTGTAAGAATGGTCGATTAGTGTTATCATAATGATCTATTTTATGTTTTGTCTTTACTAACAAAATGGCGTCATTATGAGTTTCCAATGGTCAATAACAGACGCTCCTCTCCATATTAACAAATGTTCAAATCGAGTAGTAGTTTTTAGAAAATCATTTCTATTAACGGGGTTTATAATAATAGCAATACGGCAATGTCATTCTATTATCCTTCCATCCGAGACAACTGAGATAATTGATGAATCATTATGAATTTAGCATCACGAACTTTTAAGAACAATGACAGTGAAATGACAATGGAATCGTGATGGACTGACAAATTTATTATTAAATTAATAGCTGACTAGGGCCCCTGGCTGTATCTCAAGAGTATGATGGCTGGACAGTTGAAAAAATTTCACTACTACACAGATGATCTATATTTCTATAGCCACTATATCAACAAAATACTAAAAGCAGAATAAAATATGTATATAAAGAGCACTTCGTGCGTCCGTCTCGCCCTTTTTGGTTGTGGGACCTTTTGACTCCACTGTCCATTCGTGCATCTGTTCCTCCTTCTGTCAGTTAGCGGGTCGTATCTTATGAATTATAAAAGGTAGACAGTTGAAATTTTTACAGAGTGTGTTTACGATTGCTTTTAGAACAAACTATAAATAAAGTGGGCTCCCGTATCCTATCTATATTTATTGATTTCTCCATCATCATCGTCTCAGCGTATAATCCCGGTTGCATCCGCGGCTTTCGCGTTGGAGCCCAGGGTCCGCTTTCTACAATTACTCCTCCATTTCGCACGATTTTTGGCAGCATATCTATTCATTTTTATACTTACTTCTTTACTAATATTATAAATGGGAAAGTGCTTGTTTGTTTGTTCCGCTTTCACGCCGTAAATATTGAACCGATTGAAGAGAGAGTGAGAAAAATTATGCAGACGTAAAGTTCGAAGACCGGGTTTAATAATAGGGTACTTTTTATCCCGGAAAAAATTGATATTGCCGAGGGAAATCTATAACCGAACTTCACGCAGGCGAAGCCGCGGGTGGTTCCCACTCTTGGGACACAGGCTCATCTCAGTGAGAGGGAGTGGGTAGTGATCTACCACGAAGGCCCAGTGCGGGTTGAAAGATGTCACATGGTTTCGAAGGTTTGCCTCTAGCCGGTTTTCTCACTAGGTATATTTTCCTTCACCGTTTTGAGAGCAGTGGTGATGAAATAATTTACACAAAGTAAAGCGCCTGACGGAGTACGAACCTACGACCTACAACTTGTAAATCGCAGCTGATACCACTAGGCCACCGCTGCTCTCACTGTATACTGAAGTTATCATTTTTGATATTTCAAAACCAAAAATTCAAAAGGTTCGATTTTTCGATCGTGTCAATAATACCAGAGCATATAACCTATACATACTTTCACCACACAAATGCACCAAAACTCAGAGCTATTCCTGATATTTCTTTCACATTTACAAAACATTTAATTCTCAATCCAGGAATACTGATGAGTATTCCACACGTCAAAGAAAACTAGTTAATAAATCAGTGAATTAACATCAGACTGGACGTCGCTCATCGCTAGCCGAGTTCAAGTCGCGGACGGGCCCGGGGCCAGGAGCCCGCAATTACTCGTCGCAAACTGCCGCACCAACATTATACAATTTAGCCTAATTAACTACCGGATTTTGTTGTGCTACCCACAACGTAATTGCCTCCCATAACATGGTGCTACCACTATTATTAGCCCCAAGTTCATTTTGTTGCTAATACAAGGGAGAAGTTGTAATTGCCTCTGAATTTGTTTAGTTGCCGATCTCGTGTTTTGGTGGGAATCGTAAGTGTTTAATTTACATGGTGTATAATTGCTGCGAAGTTTTGATTAACGGCTTCTTTGATTTGTGGTTTTTTTATGAGGCGAAGAGAAACTTTTGATGACCGTCAACAGGTGGCGGCGTTTTTTTAAACGGTACATTTTTAATTGTTGGCATGTTAAAAAAATAGATAAATTATACTTTTGTCATATTTGTTTCGTAGGTACGGTGAATATGCATTTAAAGTTGTTCTCCTAATGACATCAATAAATTACGTATTGAGAAGTTTGCCTTCCGGCATCACCTTATTGAGAAGGAAAATGTAAATCAAAGGTACTTATATAGTGCCATAGTAGTGTAAATCATCATTATTCAGATCTGAAGATCTAAGTATGATTTACATACACTAACGATATTGATAAAATCAAGATTATTTATCTGGAATCGCAAGGCGAGAGCGCTTGGGCCTGCTCAATCACCTACTTGCTAAAACCTTAACACATACTTACCGTTATTCAAAAATAGAATAAGTGGATATTAATTCCGCTTTCTAAAGAAGACCTCAAAATTAAAAGTCCTGGTATGTCAAAACATTACGGCACGCGACATTTTTTTAAAGAACCAAGCTCTCATGGTGTTTCCGAGGTAACATTAAGTAAACCGTCATTACTCGGTGCCCTCATTCGGTGCGAAATTATTTAAATGTCAGCTAAATTGCTTTAACAGTCCGAGAGCAGTAATAAGGTGTCCATACAGCCTATAATTTGCTCTCGCATTCAATCACTCAGGCACAGGAGGCGCGCCAAGCCATAGACTAGGAGTTTACGAAGTGTATAACCTTTGTGGTTGCTTTTAAATCGTCACTGTCAGTTTGCAACAAAAGTTTAGATCTTTTTGCATTCTGGGCGAGGATACTTCTAAGTGCAGCGAGAATTTAAACGAAAAACATATTGTATCAGCTAGACAGAGCCTAATAAAGATCTGTTAAATATAATTATTTCTACCTTGCATCTGTATAAAATTGCAACTGTATAATAAACCGTAATTGATGGCCAGGTAATTGAATTATACACGCCAATACACGGAAAACCGTTTTAAACGGTACGAGACGAGAGTCACAACACTTTGGCTTCTTTATCGATTCTTTGGCTATACAGCATCGACTTTCATCTCGTTCGACCTGTCCAGTGGTGTTGTGATAACTTTTAATAGAGCCCGCAATCATAAGCCTATTAATAAAACTTGTGGCAGAGGCGTCTTCTCGCTTTAATCAACATTTTCAATGAGATTATTAAATGCCGCCAGTTTTCAATATGGCGTCGGTTTGTGCCCACTGATGAGTTTTATGATGTGATCATGTTCGGCCACAGTCACGTGTTCACGATGATATTGAAGTCGTTATTCTTTCGTTTGTTTGACGTATAATATTGTGGATGATTTACTGGAAAATATGTTTGTGGCGGTAATATTATCGTTTTCTTCTAGGTGCGGGCTTTAGTTGTGAGGGTGATGTGTTTAGCGATGAGCTTTTGCTATTGGTTGAAAAGTATATAATAGACAGCTTTTGTAACTGACAGCTTTGTCACTGACAGCTTTTGTAACTGACCGCTTTTGTATTATAAGTTACAATTACATCAGTTATCGCAGTGGCCACCAATTTACCTACAGGGAGGCAGTGCAATATTTTCGATCGTTTGAAGAACTCTAAGTACCAGTGGCCAATCATTTTGACTCGTCAAACATTTTTAAGTCAACTCTTTTTCATCTATCTTTTTCTAGTCACATTTATTACAGCACTGTATTTATAAGTGTCGGCGACCAGTGTTTATTTACCTCCATTGGTAGAGTGTGCTTATTCTTTGTGTTTTTTTTTTCAAACCATCGTTTCGTATTAACAAACCTGTGTCAAATTGAAAACGGGTGAGGTTTTTTTTTTACCAATAATCGAAGGCTTTGATCCATTTGTAAAGAATCGCCAATATAAAACTTTCGTATTGAAGGCACGAGCGTCAATCGGGAGCGCTCGTGTGTCTTCGGCGCTGTGTCATGCGCGCGCAATCTGCCCCTGCTGAGATGCGTCCGCGCCGACACTGTTTCACTTGATACTGTCATAGATTAACATATGTAAGTCATAGTAAGTATGTTTAATTAATGAGTTTGCACTAAAGATTTTCACAACTCTAATGAAGATTTTATTGGCACAAGAATAAACGAGGATTTATTAATTTGTTGCAAGGTTTTATCCTACGGTTGGAGTGCTTATTATTTTTATTATATAATCTTTTCTTGGGGATTTGTCGATCCGTTCTTGTTTTGAAACTATATAACCAGTCTCATCCCAAAAATAGATATGACACTATACCCAATCTTACTCCATTTATTCTTTACTTTTAACTTTCTTTTCATGGTCGTTGGCCAGCTTGGAGCAAGTGAGCTTCCAATTCCGTGTGCAGTTTCTGGCCTGCCATCGGACACGTTCCTAGGTGGCGGTTAGGGGAACGGCCCCCAGATATGTGGGTTACCGGTTTATCGGCGCGGACCAAAGCCAGACGCGGGGATCGTTTCTGCGGTCACACGTGCGGCAGGTTAGCCACCACTCCATGTAGCTGACGTGACCCGAATTCCGGATCACCTTCGGACAACCCGGGCTCTTCATTGAGAGGAGCTGGGGGCCCCGTTTGCATTCGTGCAAACTAGTGGGGTCAAGAGGAAGGACACCTCGCTAAAAAACTCTTGGCTGCTTCTTCTCGCACAAGAAGACGTACTCAGCCCGACCCCTCCCTATGGAGGGACCACTGTGGGCCCACCTTTTAGGGGGGAATCGCCGGCGGGGGTTTGGTAGCTCAGGCTCTGCCGGTTTCCCATGACCCCGCTACTAAGGCGACGTAGTTGTGCCGCTGTGTTTTTTAGTGGGTGTACCGGGAGGCTATCTCCCGGGGAGTCCCACATACCCCTCGGGGATGCGTAATTGTCATTTTCCACAGCGACAAAAAAAAAGTAAGCTTTCAATAATTTTTTTTGTAATAGTTCAAGAAGATGAGCAGTGCTTTAAAAATTCTATCACTGATCCAACAGCCAAGAATTTACTTCAGTACAAGTTAAATCTTTTGACTAATCCTATCTACTAGTCAACATAGTCTGTGGACCATCGGCAGCTGACCCTTTGCTATTATGATTCCTAATTGAAATATATCTACAAAAAGTAGCAGAAAATAGTCTGTAGACGATACAACTTCATTACAAGCCGGCAGAGCTTTGATTGGTCGCCACAAGGCGCCATTGTGCGTATAAGTCAAATAAAAAACCCAACGAAAGTCATGATCTAATTTAAAACGTAATGAAGATGTCTTGATACATTTAGCTGTGTTATTGCGGTACTTTGTAATGGTATATAATGTAAATAAATTGATATCTGAAGTAGTGACAATTGAAAGTCAATTCTCGCAAAGCGTTCAAATTCCAGTTCCATTCATCGCTTCTTGACGACAAGCAAATATCAAAATGATCGAGTATCAAGAAAAAAATAAAGAATTCGAAATCAGAGAAAGTTAAAAGCATTTAATCTTCTCTGATTTTCTAATTCGTATATTTTTTTTCATTATGATTGGGAACGTTTTTAAAATGACGACGAGAATTTCCTTCTGATGTGTTTAGACCAAGAAAATTACACCTAAACTGGAATGTGAACTTGCATAAGTCTCTTATTTAAACGGAGACTCTATTGCAAGAGCAATAAGGTCGATCGGAAATAAAATCTTGTTTGAAGAGAACACGGTCCGAGGGAGTAAGCATCCCAGTAGCCCTCTGTCCCTTTCTAAGTGTTACTCGTGTTTAATTTTCGTAATATTGTTTGAAATCAACAATTTTGATTAGAAAAAGATGGTGAAGGGTGTCATTAATGGCTGTAATAGTGAGTATACCCTGGATGCGGAATATCCTTCTTTAAGTAGGTTTTTTGCGGTAATCATATATAAGTTAGTTTTTGTTTGTAGGGTGACCATACATTTTGGAATAATTAACAAATGTGCACTTAGTCATTGTGTACATAATAACTAACTGACTTTTATTATTACAATTATGTTAAATTCTACTTTCTTATAGATACTTTATTTATTTAACAGCATAATCAAGCTACTACAATCTGTCAGATTTCCTTATTAGATTTTCAACTTTATTTCTAAATTATTATAGATTCAAGATTGATTAGGAATATTTGACAGTTTATGGTAGATTGACCTGGTGTCGTCCGTACATCATCAATTTATTCATCTATATTTAGAATAATAAAATTAAAAAGGTCGCATATAAACATTCATAAAAAAACTCAGGTAACATAAGTAAAACAATATTTTACGTACATTCCTTATAATTTCCACTAAAATAGTTACCCTACACAATAAGGACAGAGGGCTGTGAAGCTATCTCCCTCGGACCGCTTTTTGATCGATAGTGCACATTCCAGTTTAGGTATAAGTTCCTTGGTTTAGACTACCTTGTTGCCTCGTAGGTCTAGTGGTCGCAATTACCAGTGCTGAGCATGAAGATCAACAGGATAATTGCGTATCACATTCAGTAGCAATCGTGACAGCATCCGTGGCGTAGCGGTAGCGAACGTGGCCGTTGCGCAAGGAGGCGCGGGTTCGATCCCCGCACAGTGCAAATATTTGTATGCATGAATATGAGTATTTGCACTGGTCTGGTCGTGCCTCGGAAAGCACGTTAAGCCGTTGGTCACGGTTGCCATGCGAACATTTAGTGGCAGTCGTTACGTTTTATTGGAGCCCTCAAAAGTCTAACAATTGTTCTAACTGCAATGCTTAGATATCGCCTTCGGGTTGTGGAGGTCAGACGGCAGTCGTTTCACGGAAAATATCGAAGTTTAGCCAAAATCAGCATTTAGACTGGTAAAGCGGACCCCAGACTCCAAAGCTGAAAAGCTAGGGATGCGACTGGGATTAACGCTGAGATGATGATGATGATGACATTCAGTAGCAATCGTGTTATTTCGTTGAGAAATAGTTATTTATGCCACTGTCAAGCAATGATAGCTATTTTTCAATAGCTGTGTGTGATCGTTTGTTGTTGTTTTATTTGAATCCATTCACTTTTGAATTTAGTTGAGTGAGATTTGAGTATTAATTAATTTTGGTATTGATCCGGGGTAATTAAGTTACGCACTAACAGTAGGAATTGTTTTTATTTAACAATATTCATTGCGTTTATTATGTTGGTGGTCACACAATATTTTAGTGCATATGAAGCAATGATTATGCAAGATTCCTTAGTGACACAATAGGTCGCGAGTTTGTGCCACGAAGCAATGTTTGGTCGTGACGCAAATACGCGCGCTTTTTGGCATAATCTTATGTTGGTTTTTTGATACCATAGCCATAAAAAATTAAAAAAGTTTCATTGTAATACGTATGTGGAAATGGTTATTGTAACAGGAATGCGTACTATTGAGATATGAATTATGGTTATGTATTAAGCAAATTACCGAATGGTCGTAGAATAAAAACTTTTTTTTACAAAAAAACAACCGACTTCCAAAAACCACTACAAAGTGAAAAATAACTAATTTCGGAAGTCGGTGTCAAAAAACGAATATACAAAACCAAAGACTCCGACTTCCGAAATTAGTTATTTTTCACTTTGTAGTGGTTTTTGGAAGTCGGTTGTTTTTTTGTAAAAAAGTTTTTATTTTACACTTTTTAGTTGTTAAAAGTACTATGTATTCAGTTGCATCCGGTCAAACTGGAAGCTGACGCAAATATAGTTGGGAAACGACGTAATTTTGTTTACTTTAATTTTTACCCGTACCTTAGTATTCCCTCAACTGCCTGTGGTCTTCATCATCAAATTTACTGCAGACCATTATTTTAACCCAATGGGTGCGAAGGTCTCATCAATGTAAATGAATGAAGTCCAACTCCAAAGTAGCTACTGTAAACCGTTGAGGAGTTCCCGGAACTGGCCTTTGTCTTCATCATGAGAGCTCTTATGACAGTCACAACCCATCTAGGTGTCAAGTTCTTATCAATACAAATTAATCGAGCCCAAACACAAGGTAGCTGCTGTGAATTGTTGAGGAGTTCCTTCGACTATCTCCCGGCTCCATCATCAGATCTACTCCAGACCTTTATTAAATTGTAGTGCTTTAAAATACCTAATGAAAATGCTAAGAAATGCACTAGTCGCCCCTGCAATTTTTGAAATTTACCCTTGTTTTCTCTGGTCTTCCACCATCAAACCCTGATATACTTCTCATGGGACCACCTTGGGAACGTCTTCTTTCCAACAGAATAAGAATTATCAAAATCGGTTCATAAACGACGAAATTATGCGCGAACAAACATAAAAAAAAAGAGAAGAGTAACTCTCCTAATATAAGCACCGCAGGATATACATAGACCCAATTTACAAAATGGACGAAAGAAAATTGGATACGTCAACACTACTAAGATTGTCATCGATTTGTAAGCAGGAATTACTTAGATGTTAGTTATTTGTAACTAAAGCTTATTTTTGAGCATCGTGCACTACGTGTCCTCTAGACAGATTGGTGAATTTAGTCTGGATTGGTCCAGGTTTTCTTATAGTATTTTTTTTTTTTTTACATATTATAAACCAGCGCTTGACCGCAATCCTGCCTGATGGTAAGCAGTCACACAATCGTTGATGGTAAAGCGCACTAGTTTATTAAGAGGCTATTCACTCTAGCCTTGAAGACACTCAAATTGTAGTCCGACGGAAACACCGCCGCTGGCAAATTGTTCCAGTCCCTCGATGTACGCGGTATAAAGGAGGAGGCGAAACGCTTCGTCCGGATCATAGTAGTGTTAACAACGTAAGGTATTTATCTTTCATTTGAATTCGCTGGATGCGCGTTCAACGCGTCGGGTCGATATGGCGATGTTTGGGGTATCTCAGGCCAGCAGTGGACGGTTTTCGGCTGAAAAGTTGATGAAGTCAGTAATCTCAAAGATAAACTCAAAAAGCTTAATATATCCTATTTTATAGTTTTCCCCCTCCTCAAGTCGTTCTCCTCATTACTGAGGGTCGTGATGTCCCTGTGGAGTTATCCTCTTCTTCACAATAGTTCGCCATTTGTTACGATCCCTGGCCGCGAATATAGCATCATGCAGGCCGGTGTCCAGGGAGGAACGAATTTGGTCAGTCCACCTTATCCACCTTCCCAGTAACCATCAGATGTTCGAGGTTGTCTCTATCCTTTCTGGCAATATGGCCAAAGTAGTCTAAAATTCTTCGAAGGCAGACAGAGAAGAGTCTTATTGTGACACCCAGCTCTCGAAGGATTGATGCATTTGTGCGGAATGTTGTCCAAGGAATCTGAAGCATCTTCCTCCAGCACCACATCTATTTTTTCTTTTTCTCGTTTTACTTTCTTTCTTTTTGTCGTATATATTATTGTGCAGGCGAAATACCAACCATACCTACCATGAGTTGTTATCAACAACTTACTAGCTAGAGTTAAACTCGCTAGCGTCTTAACTGGATCGAATCGATTTCGTTAAACTATGAGTTTTACGAAGTCATATGCAGGCGCTAAGGTAAATTCAATCGTGTCGTCTTAGGTGTTGTTTCTTTACAACTGAGAAAGAAAGAAACATTTTGAGCATATAATTATGGAATTATATGCTCAAAATGTAGTGCTATAGCCTATGCTAAACATTTTATGACAGTCAGTAATCCGACTAAGTAGAAAAGCTGGCGGTTAGTAAACTACTAAAGGAAATATAGTTATTGTTGAAAATTTATTCTTTATAATACATTTTGTTTGTTGTTGACAACCTGATGATAAGCAGTGATGGAATCGTTGATGGTAACCACCAACGCAACAGGTTATTAAGAGCTTATCTAGCTTTGAAGACACTTTAATTGTAATTAGACGGGAAGACCGTCTCAGGCATATTGTTCCAGTCCTTCAATGTATGTGGTAAAAAAGACGAGGCGATATGCTTATTCCGTAGCTGATAGTAGCTGTCAATAATATAAAGTGGATCTCTTCGACTCGCCGTACGACAGGTCGTCTGATGGAACTGTAATTGCGGAGTTCAGTCATGTAATTCCCGCGCACACTCTCCAAAATACATCCAATAGAATACCGAAAGGCTACTCTACGCTGGTGTTCCCGGCTTTGGAGTTTGTTCTTTACTAGATCTTGATCCCAATATGTCACTGTTGTAGTAGCCTTAGTCATCATCATCTCAGCGTTTATCCCAGTCGCATCCGAAGCTTTTTCAGCTTTGGAGTCTGAGGTCCGCTTTTACCAGTCTAACTGCTGATATGGCTAAACTTCGACATTTTCCGTGAAGCGACTGCCGTCTGACCTCCACAACCCGAAGGCGACATCGAAGCATTGCAGCTGACCAATTGTTGGACTTTTTGAGGGCTCGAACAACCCTTTTACGACTGCCACTAGATGTTCGTATGGCAACCGGGACCAACGGCTTAACGTGCTTTCCGAGGCACGACCAGACCAGTGCAAATATTCATATTCATGCATACAAATATTTGCACTGTGCGGGGATCGAACCCGCGCCACCTTGCGCAGCGGCCGCGTCCGCTGCCGCTACGCCACTATAGAAAACACGACGACACGACACGTGACTATAGAAAAAATAACGTTAGATTTCTTACCTATCAAAATCTAGAACTTCATTAAATAGGTAACGTTAAAAACAATAAGTCACTGTCAAAATGGAATTCTTTGTTGAGACGATGTATATCGCTGAAAGGCCTATTAAACAGAGACACGCCATTCGTTTACTAATTGCAGAAAACAACAGTGAAACCACAAGACAATGCGATAACCCTACCCATTCTGACGGACCAGTTTTGCAAGATATTCCTTACGTTTTATAAACTAGTGCCAAGTTGGCAACAGAGGGGAGAGTTGATACATTTCCAGAGATCAAATTAGCCTGGTGACGTTAGTAGTTAAGAACCAAGCTGGGAGGTCTACCGGTCATCCAGCTAATTGAATGTGTCAATCATTTTAACAACGCAAATGAATAGGGCATAGAACTTAACGCATCCGTTTTACTAAGACCCTTTGTGAATGCTACTTTGCATATGAGGGGGAGGTTTTCGAGATTGGTTGACGAATGCCCGGGGCAGGCTATCGCTCACTGCTGTGCCAGGCCTGTTTATACCGGACAGCACTAATTGTGTAATTTTCTGTTAAACTCATTAGTTGGCACGTGTGGCTTTAAGTTTTTAGTAACGAATTTGAGTTATGACCTTCGAGAGGGGATTTGTTTAAGTATTTCTTCTTCTTCAGCCTACAGAGGGTCCACTGCTGGACAAAGGCCTCCGCCAAGGCCAAGGCCGTAGTATAAACATATCTCCTCAGCCAGAATAGTGAGAGCAGTTGTGGCCCAGAGTAAAGACTTAGAATTACGAATTGATGGCTGTGGTTTCACACCTAGGCTTTACTTTGTGTAAAAAGTAAAAAATAAAGTTATTTCATATAATTTTGACTTACATTGCATGTCAAGAAGTCTCCATTTAGGCATAAAATGCATGTAGTTGAAGGCTCCGCTCTTTGTGTAAATAATATAATCACTGCTGAAGTTTCTTTTTTTTAATTATTATAAACACGTGCTTAACTGTAATCCCGCCTGATGGTAAGCAGTGACGCAATCGGTGATGGTAAAGCGCGCTAGTTTATTAAGAGCCTATTCACTCTAGCCTTGAAGACACTCAGATTGTAGTCCGACGGAAACACCGCCGCCGGCAAGTTGTTCCAGTCCCTTGACGTAAGCGGTATAAAGGAGGAGGCGCAACGCTTCGTCCGGATCGTAGTAGTGTTAACAACGTAAGGGTGGAAACTCGCCGTACGACGGGTTGTCCGGTGGTGGAACGGAGATGGGGGAATTAAATCATGCAATTCCCTTGCACACTCACCAGAATGTATCCTATAGAAGACCGAAAGGCTGGCTACTCTACGCCTGTGCTCCAGGCTTTGTAGACCGCTACGTTTGTACGGCGGAACCCTCGCGCGCGGTGCGGTGCGCGGTCCTTCTGCGAGGACGTGATGTTGCAGAAGGAAGCTGCGGAACGGGAGAGGGAGATCTCAACTCCCTTCCCGAGCCGCAGAAGACGCACCGGGCGCCGAAGAAGGGCGGATAACGCCCTCTTCCGCCCCCCATGAATGGGTCCAGGGGCGAGGGACATTTGGAAGTCCCCGCCCCCTATGGACCCCGAGGCGGAGGCGCGCGCGAGTGTCGGCGCACGCCCCTGAGGCGATGCACGGGGTAGTTTAACACCCCACTACCCCGTGCAGGAGACGGGGCCCGGACAGACCGGGCCAGCACGAGGGTGTGGGGCCGTGGAAGAATTTAGACTCCCGCGGCCTCACGCGTTTGCTCGTGATAGAAGAGACACCGGGGTGGTTTTAGTCAGTAAAAGTCTGACAGACCCCGTCGCCCAACCCAGGGCGGCGGACATCCTATGAGGATTTCCACCCCGAAAAAAAATAAAAAAAATGGTCACCAATTAGCCTCTTCGCACGCCTCTCCACCGAATCCAAAGTAGCCAGGTGACATTTCGCAGCACCAGCCCAAATGTGGCTGCAGTACTCCACACACGAACGGACCTGTGCTTTGTACAACATTAGAAGCTGCCCCGGTGTGAAGTACCGCCGGTCCTTCGCGATGACGCCAAGTTTTCTGGTAGCCACCTTGGCCTTGGACTCACTGGGAATAAGAACAATAAACTCCACATCACCAAGCTGTCTGATCAGTTAGAAACACTTTCTTATATAGGTACAGACGACAGCAGGTCAAGCTACCCAAAAACTGTGAAATATTCCCAACTAGCGGCCGCCAGCGACTTCGTTCGCGTGGAATTTGTTATGCTCCGCTCCTTTTGGTCGCAGCGTGATGTTATATAGCCTAAAGCCTTCCTGGATTAATGGGCTATCCAACGCAAAAAGAATTTTTCAAATCGGACCAGTAGTTCCCGAGATTAGCGCGTTCAAACAAACATACAAACAAACAAACTCTTCAGCTTTATATATTAGTTTAGATTAATATTGAGCCTTAATGCTTTAGCGACAAAGATGCCTAACTAATAAAGAAATTTTACAGATTGTACTAGCTTGGTCAGTGTATGTGATGCAGTTAAACGCAATACACATAAAAAAAAGTTAAAAAAACTAAAACCCAACTACGACAAAAAACGACGCTGAAAAAGTATAAAATAAGATTTTCAGAATACTGAATTGAACAAAGTTGCTAATGTAGTTGCAAGTAAATGGACACAGTAGTAATGTCATACAATACTATTCTGAAGTATGCAATATTCACTATGTAGAGATATATTTTCATGTTTGGAAAGGCGTAGTCACACGTTGTCAAGGTGCTACGGTAGGTAGGGATATGTAACGTGTGACTACGCCTTTAACCAGCGGACAATTAAGACGCTTCTAATGATATATCATTTGTCGAATTCTGATAAGTAGTTTAGAAGTTACGAGGGAACAGATGAACATACATACATACATACATACATACATACATACATACATACATACATACATACATACATACATAGCCTGTCAAAATCATAACCCTCCTTTTGCTTTGCCGTAGTCGGGTAATAAAATAAACAAAAGCAAATCAAATAAACAATTATATTGATCTCATCTCCCTATCACATTATTATTAAATCAAACGCCAGACTTTATTTACATTTACAGATGAATGTGAATGGAGAAAAAAAGATAATATGTTACGATAAATCATAGACAAGTCATATTTCATCGTCGTCGGATTCGAGTGTCTGACGTGTCTCATTACAATGTTAAATTAAATGAATATCTTTGCCGCCGTAGTAGATAGTTTTAAGTAGTTTGTATTAATAAAAGAGAGCCCTGAGTTATGTATTTTAAATTTAAAGCTTGGAACATAAAACTAACAGGGAGAAAGCATTATTCTCGCCTATCATCTTCATCAACCTTTTTATCGTCCTATTGCTGGGCACAGGTCTCCTCTCATACAGAGAAGGATTGAGCGTAATCACCACGCTTGCTCAATGCGGGTTGGCGATTTCAGACTTAAAGTCCACGTTTCCTCAAGATGTTTTCCTTGACCTTGTAATCAATCATTGGTGTCCAAGATATATTCAGAAAGTACATATAACTCATACTTGAGAGGCTGGTGTTTTAACCACTATAATTTCAGCCGAAAGACGCCCATTGCTGGACCTATCTGCAGGGTCAGTTGGTCAGTTCAGCGGGTCATCGTGAAGATACTTGGGGAGGCAGGACCATTAAATTTGTGTGACAGACATGCAGGACCATTTAGTGGACGTGTGCGGGTGCACTCTGCACGTTAGACGCACACTCTGTTGCTGGGTTGGTGGAAATAACTAAATAAGTAACTATGCCTCCCCAAATGTCTTCACGACGACCCTGTACCAGCCGCATCCGGTGGTTTCCCGCGAACTTCACTAGGTCGTCGGTCCACCTTGTCGGGGGCCTACCCACGTTGCGTTCTCCGGGGCGTGGTCACCACTCGAGAACCCGTCGGCCCCATCAGGCATCAGTCCTACGGCAATGTTCCGGCCCACTGCCACTTAATACTCATTCTTCTGCGGATCTCCTCATTTCCGATTTGATCACTTCCATCTACCTAGCCTTGTACCAACTATCTTGGGGTCGGCTTCCAGTCTGACCGAATTCAGTTAAATATCAGTATCGACTGCCTATCTAACCTCCACAACCCAGTTTTTTTTTTATAATTTTAAAGTAGTACTTGATCGCAATGCCGCCTGAGGGTTAGCAGTGATGCAATCGTTGATGGTAAAGCGCGTTAGTTTATTAAGAGCCTATTCACTCTAGCCTTGGATATACTTAAATTGTAGTTAGACGGAAACACCGCTGGCAAATTGTTCCAGGCCCTCAACGCGGTACAAAAGACGGGGCGAAACGCTTCGTCCGGATCGTAGTGGTGATAACAACGTAAGGGTGGAAACTCACCGTACGACGGGTCGTCCGATGATGGAACGGAGATAGGGGAATTCCCTCGCACACTTGTCAAAATGCATCCTATAGAACACCGCAAGACTGGTTACTCCACGCCTGTGCTCCAGGCTTTGGAGACCGTTTAGAGTTAAGTTAGCTTACTTTCATACATTTATTATTATTTTTTCTTTCATACATAGCTTCATTTGGTCTTTCACTTACGATGACAGCGAGTAGGTACCTCGTATCTGACCTTTCCCCAGAAAGGTCTTATATTTTTTATTCAAGCTTTTATATTTTTCGTTTAAATAACCTGGAAAATTTACACTAATATAAATATCTAAAGTAATTGTGTTTGTGAGATTATATATTGTTATCATCATCATTTTTTTTTATCGTCCCACTGCTGGGCTCATGTCCCCTCTAATACAGAGAAGGACTAAGCGTAATCACCACGCTTGCTCAATGCGTGTTGGCGATTTCAGACTAAAATTCCGGTTTTTCTCAAAATGTTTTCCTTCACCTTTTAATCAGTCATTACTTCGTCAGAAATTACATATAACTTAGAAAAGTTACTTTGGCCTGACCTGGAATCGAACCCGCACACTCATACTTGAGAGGCTAATGTTTTGACCATTAGGCCACCACGACTTATTGTTGTTAACTCTTTGTTTGTTATCCCTGAAAACCCATTAACATAGATTTCGTCGATATTGATATCATATTTCGTGCAAAATATATCGAAAGCGTTTCATTATATTTTTAATCATTTATTTCATCCTTAAAAATAATATCACAGGTCATCAATACAATACAATACTTTTATTAATAAGTTATCTATATTTATGAAATAATCATTTCAATCTATTAATATTTAATATCATTATTAAGCCTAAAAAATGTCCGAAAAAGTATTGGAGAGAGTTTTTTATCGATAAGAAATATCATTATTTGCACCTGCGAATCATAATCGATTTCGTCTGGGCACATCTCTTTGAATGTGTAGCGACATGAGACGTCACGCGGCGCGCGGCGCGGGCGCACCCCTACCGTTACACATGAATATTAGTTCTTTATTAATACCGCATTGATAGTGTATCGATCTACGTTTTATTACTGAGTAATAGAAATATGAATGGTTCTCTATTGATGTAAAATTGACAATAAAATAATCAATGGTCCTCATAGCTCTACATAGCTCTCATAGGTCTACTTTATTTTTGGTATTTTTCTTACCAACTGATTTATAACTGAATGGTAAAGCGGACCCCAGACTCCAAAGCTGAAAAAGCTTCGGATGCGACTGGACATTAACGCTGAGATGATGATGATGAGACATTTTAGCGGACCCCGGGCTCCAACGCGAAAGCCGCGGATGCTACCCGGGGATAAATGCTGAGATAATGATGATGATGACACGTGTACAGTCCATTTAGTCAATATTTTCTCCACAGCGTGCCTTCAGTTGAATAAAGAGAAATATCAAACAGTTATAAAACCAAATACATAGAATCTTATACGTAGATAACATATGACCTTACATAACGCCCAAATTCTTCACCCACGGATCAAACAAAAACGTTAAAATTATAATACAAATCTATTTTTTGTATGGACTCCTTAACTTAATAAGTGTAATTCATCACTCGCTTGGGAGCCAATCGGCTACCTACAGTCTATTCGAGCAGGCTGATTGAATTAGCCTGATCAATCATTTAAATGAGGCCCTGACCTTACCTGGCCATGTGCTGGGGCCTTAACCAGTCTTTGTTGTGTTATTGTTTTTAGGCGAGGAATTTTGAAGCATAAATAGAGAGGTAGACTGCATTTTTCAGGAAGCTATTGACGATTACAACGAAATATTTAGTTGACTTCCAAATCTTCAATGTCTGTGATCTCTGATAAAGGCTGGAGCAGACCAGATGCTTGCACAATGTACGCTTGTCTACGTTACACAAGCGGTGTGTCCTGTCTCAATCTTTTCTTACATTACAACCTATATGTACGTGCACGTCTATGCTTAGATCTACGCATACGCATCCGGCCTGCTTGAGTCTTATATGACGTTTTCTGCCTTCGTTATTCAGGTAATGGATTCTGATTGCCTTATGGGCAGAGCTCTTTACTATAATCGATGGCCACATAATGAATGTCGGTTATGACATTTTGTTTTGCGTCCAAAAGTACCTAATTAGGTAGATCAAAGCGCAGAGCTTTAAAGAACAAAGATATTTTGAACCACCAAACTCAGTAAGAGCTTTCATAAGACCATTAAATGATAATAAAAAATATTTAGTACAATAAGGCAATTAAAAAAAAATAGCAAGATCAATCAGCGAAAAAGAGATTTATTATTAAACAAATACTGGCAAATGAAACATCTAGAAAGCTGCACTAAAATTAAAAGAAAAAGAAGATAAAATTAAATGGCGCTTCGAACAATACAAACATTCGGAATTCAAATTTGGAGCGCGAAAACAAACTGCCAATAACATTGATTAAAAAACAACAATAGCGTGTCCACGTATCGTAAAATTATTTCGGGACAGTATTATAATAAATTCTGGTGTTAATTATATCGTGAGTGGGTCGTGCGGCGGAACAAAGAGGGCGCGGCGCGGGTACGCGTGTTGATTTTCAGTTTATTTCATTAGATCTGCGCAGCAGGGTGCGCGGGAGTCGACGCCGGGTTGTAGGGTGAGTATACGTGTGGCTAGGCTTGGTACAGTAGGATTTCTATGGTTTAAATATTCATAACGAGGATTGGACTAAGAGATTTCAAATAAAACTAAATTACTGGGATCACTTTATAATAATATACTACTTCTCTTTTCTATTTTGTGACAAATAATTTAATTGTGAAATAAAACAACATACCTGTGATAAACTGAAATAGGCTTCGAAGTAAAACTCTTTAAGGAAAAGACATAAACGGGAGCCATAGTCAGAGTATTTCTTTGTATCCAACTGCTAAAAGTTTATTGAGTTTATTTTAACAACAATAAAAACCAAACTAATTTATACATATTCTACATAAAAACAATAAATCTCCACGCTCAAAATTATGGTCACCCTTCACACCGCCGTAGGGTTCACCTGCCCGTTTAAAAATTGTAAAATATAGCATTTTTAATGAAGTAACCTTTTCAATTTTCGGCTTTACGGCCTTTATCGGCGTGACATCGGCCCTAATCAAGCTCGTTTGCTTGTTTCTAAATGTTTTTGTTGATTTTTTTCATGCATTATTTAGTACCAGGGCTGATTACCTTTCTTTTTTAATTTAAAAAATGTACGTGCACCAAAAGTATTGGATAATTGAATTTTTTTGATCGTTTCACGAGGTGTAATACTTAGAGTTGTGATACGATATATATGACATAATATTAGGTTTTTTATATGTCGTTAACTTCTAGGGTTGTAATAAAATATTTGTTTGAGATCAATGTTGATGTTAGCTTCTTTGATTGCGTGTAATAAGCGCGTTATTATTTTTTACGCGTTTGATTTTTAACGAACATTTACGTTGATGAGGAGGACAATGAAAGACAATTTTTCTGTTAGAAAAAAAATAATTACCTACAACGGAAATGTAAATCTCTATCATATCTTTAATTATTGTCTATGGACTATGATGGACGCAGTAAAGGCGACTTTGTTTATGCTTTTAAAAGTTGTAAAACAGTGTATTCTTTATGTCAGTAATAAAATTAAATGGAGCTTTAAAGTTTGATACGAAGGAAGGGTCATAGGTTGGAATATATTCAATTTGATGATCGACAGAAGGGTAAATTATTAGGAATTTATTCAAATCCTGTTACTGATGTGGGCGGGCGTGTCGTTGTGGGTTGTAAGAACTGATGGGGCTATGTAATGAATGAAAGAAATATGTATGTATGTTTCCATGCACTCTGTTCCGCTTCCATTATTTAGGCTACCTACGTAATTATAATAATAATAATAAATAATAATAAAGTTTTATTGACATAAAAAGGAGTTACACTTAATTTGAAGCCCTGACTCCCGTGCTAGGTGGTACCTGTGTTACAGGAGTCAGTGTCTTCACCCGATTTTTTGGACAAATAACTTTTCATGCTACAGTATTAACATAAATATGTAGTTATCATTAAATGAGTTGCATGCTCGTGTGTGGTGTGTAGTGTGTGTGTGTGGTGTGTAGTGTGTGTGTGTGGTGTGTAGTGTGTGGTGCGTCTGTGTATGTGTGAGTATATGTGTGTGTGTGTGTATTTCTTACATTAGATACTAATGGGTTTTCCCGCTTAAACTTGTTTAAGTAAATTTTCGGTCTCTAGGTAATTTAATGTTTGAAGCCATGTGTTTAACTTCAACTTGGTTTGTTTTTTTGTTAGTGGGTTGATGTTTTGGATTTTGTTAATTTTATTGTAGATATAGGCGGCTAGGTAAAGGTGTTGCCGTCGAGCGGATGCGGTCTTACATTTGAATATGCGACACACATTAGGGAAGGTTCTTCTATGTGTGGTTGCGGGACTTACCGGTGTGAGTTCTTGCTGTTGCATTATAAGATTGAGAAGGTAAAGTTGCCTCACTGTGAGTACTTGGCAACTCTCATACAGGGCTTTTGTAGGATATCTGTATGGCTTGAAGGTCATTACTTTTAAGAGTGATCTTTGAGCTCTCTCGAGGTGTATCATGTAGGTTTTGCAAGCACCTCCCCAAGCCGTGATGCAGTACCCTATAATTGACTGTGCCAATGCCAGGTAAACCGCACGGAGAAGCTTGAAATCAGCTACTTGTCGTAACCTCTTAAACGCCCAGATAAGCTTCCTAACTCGAGAGGTAGTCTGTTCAATATGGGGGCGCCAGCTGAGCCCCTCATCCAAGATCACACCCAGATACTTCATAGTCTTTTTTTGTGTAATTGGAAGACATGAGCATGGAAGATTGTCGTTGGAGTCACCACATGAGTGGACTTTGAGGTTTATTGTTGGAGGTTTAGTTTTGGCGAAAGTAAATTGCAGAAATGAGGTTTTCGAGATGTTTAGAGTCAACAGATTTGCATCTAGCCAGTGAGAGATTTTACGTGAGCCCGTCTCCGCAACCTGTTGTGCTGTATCCCAACTCTCTTCATGAAATACCAACACTGTGTCGTCCGCATAGCTGAATATTTTCCCGTTTGTAAGAGACTGCTGGCATAGGTCATTCACATAAAGCAGAAAAAGACTCGGGGAGAGGCAGCTACCCTGAGGCACACCATACTCAACACTAGCTTCATTGCTAATGATCTCCCCAATCTTTACCTTTTGTTTCCGGTCTTTGAGAAAGTCTGTAAAGATACTTAGAGCCCTCCCCCGAATTCCGGCGTGTTCTAACTTGGTCACAAGGGTTGGAATACAGACCGTGTCGAAAGCCTTAGCTAGGTCCAGAAAGACACCCAAACATTTTTGCTTTCTATCCACTTTTTCGGTCACATAATCAACTAGTTGATTAACTGCGTCTGTGGTGCTTTTTCCGGTCCTAAATCCAAATTGTGTGTTCGAAATTATTTTAAAGTGCTCTAGATATTTCATGAGTCTACGGTTTAACATTTTTTCCAGTATCTTTGACAGTGCTGATAAAACTGAGATAGGCCTATAATTTTTAACATCATCCTGGTTTCCACCCTTGTGAACAGGTGTGAATAGGGATTTCTTAAAGATTCGGGGGAAAACTCCTTGCTCAAAACAGGCCTCAAAAAGCTTTGTGAGAGGCGGAACTAACGCGTCTTGACTAAGTTTGAGAAGCTTAGCCGGAATAGAATCCCATCCTTTGGCACAGTCATTTTTTAGGTTGTTAATTTCTAACTTTACTTCCGCTTCGTCCGGAGAGAGTAGGACCATGGAATCCCGGGCAGATGGTGTATTCATTTCATATGGGGCAAGACAGTAGTTTTTCTTCTTGATAATGTGGTCCGCCAGCAGTTTTCCGACGTTCGAGAAATACCGATTTACTTGCTCAATAGCATTAGCTGCATTCACGGAGTTGGACATTTGCGAAGAAGTAGGTAATAGTTTGTCAGCTGATGTTTGTTTCTTGGGTTGGTTGGTGATGGATTTGATAATATCCCATGTATCTTTGTTGTCCTTGGAGGTTTTTAAAGCGGAAGTTTCGTGTTCGTTTCTTAGTTTTCTAAGCAATAGGTTACAATGATTACGATACCTTTTATATGATAACTCAATAATTCCGTTTTGTGGGTCTGCTAGGAGTTTTCGGTGAAGGTTATCCCTGTGTCGAATACATCGTAAGAGACCAGGTGTGATCCAAGGTTTTAGAACCACTTTACGGTTTGAGATTTTTACTACTTTTGAGTGTTGAGTTACCGTGGACATAAGACATTCAACAAAATTAATATATATTATTTTTTGTTGTTTATCATTCACCTAGCTATCCGCCCCTGCTTTGAGCGGGTGCAGTGGCAACATTGAGCACAGGCGAAGAGTAGCCAGCTTGTCGGTGTTCTATAGGATGCATTTTGGTGAGTGTGTGAGGGAATTGAATGACATAATTGCCCCATCTCCGTTTCATCATCGGACGATCCTCGTCTTTTATACCGCGAAAATCGAGGGACTGGAACAATATGCCAGCGTGTTTTCGCTGACTACAATTTTCTGTGAGAATAATAAGTGTCTTCAAGGTTCGAGTGAATAGGCTCATAATAAACTAGCGCGCTTTACCATCAACGACTGCATCACTGCGTGCCATCAGGCGGGATTGCGGTAAAGCACTACATTATTTATTTATAGTTAGCTAAAACGGTACAAAACCAATTACATTAACTAACATAGAGACAAAAAAATACATTAATTAACTTAAAAACTACCACTAAAACTAACATGGAATAGTGGACTCTCTCGCATACTTTCTTTCACAGAAGATCAAACCTACACGCATAAGCTTCTTCCATTCATCCGCAAACACATTACATCCAGGGTTGGCCATGAGAAGGGCATTCAGCACTTTTAGGGTACGACAGACCGGGGATTCAGCTCTGGCTACCGTTTTTGCGGGGAGTTGCGGAGAAAGACATATATTATGATTAAAAAAAAAATCATTATAGAGTTTAGATAACCTGTGATAATACTGAATAGATTCACTCCGATTATATTCCTCCAACAAAGTATTTTCTCTACTGCTAATCTAGTCATCATCATCATCCCAGCATTAATCCCAGTCGCACCCGAAGCCTTTTCAGCTTTGGAGTCTGGGGTCCGCTTTACCAGTCCAACTGCTGATATGGCTAAACTTCGACATTTTCCGTGAAGCGATTGCCGTCTGACCTCCACAACCCGAAGGCGACATCGAAGTATTGCAGTTAGACCAATTGTTAGACTTTTGAGGGCTCCAACAACCCGTAACGATTGCCACTAGATGTTCGTATGGCAACCGGGACCAACGGCTTAACGTGCTTTCCGAGGCACGACCAGACCAGTGCAAATATTTATATTCATGCATACAAATACTTGCAGTGTGTGGAGATCGAACCCGCGCTACCTTGCGCAGCGGCCGCGTCCGCTACCGCTACGCCACGGAGGCTGTCAAAACTACTGCTAATCTTAGTGTCTTACTAATATTATAAATGTTTTTTAGGCTCATCGTGAAGCCATCAGTTAAATTAAACATACGTTATTCCAGTCTCGACCCCTATTACATAAATATTATGATACTTAAACATAACTCTTGAAATGTTTATGCACAATAGTAACACTTCTGTCTAACCCATCAAGAGTACTGGCGTGATGACTATTCTTTTTTTTTTTCTTTAGAGTGAATACTACTTCAACTCTTCAATGGCCACTGTGGTTAGATACCACAATTTTGCCAATAACAGATGTAACAAATTATAGAAATTCTTTAAAAACATTATTTCACAATAATGGCGGATATCGCCAATGACAGTTGAAAAAACGGCCGCGTTAGCCGACTACGAGGAGATTTGATGCAAAGCCATGATGATATTATGATGATATTGCACTATGCTGCGATATTTCAATGTTCTTTATGAATTAGTCACTGAATGCACTTTTTACTACATAAATCACGCGCTTTTATTTAGTAAACGACACTATGAATAATTTAAAAGTTCAATGAAAAATAAGCGTGACATTCATCTTAGCTATCCTGTCAAAACCCCGCGTGATGACTATGTTATGTTGATTGCATGATTAAGTCTATGATCTATTCCCACTATTTCTATGAAAGCCTTGTCACACTACCTAATCGCAGAACAGACTTCTTCATCTACCACAGATAACATACATCATAATAATTACTCGCACTGTACTTAGCAGTTTTTGTTACTTGTACCTGATAGCTTTCTTGACTACCAGTGATTATACTGTAATTTTCCATTTGGTCAGGACACGGGTGAGGCAGATAATCAGCCTATTCTCACTCCTGGGACACAGACCTCCTCTCGGTGAGACGGAGTGGGCTGTAATCTACTACGCGGGCCCAGTGCGAGTTGGTAGACGTCACATATCTTCAAACTTTAGGACATATGCATGTTTCCTCACGTTGTTTTCCTTCACTGTTTTTAAGAGCAGTAGTGAAGAAATGATTTATATAAAGTAAAGCGCCTGCTGGGGTTCGAATCTACGACCTACAACTTGTAAGTCGCGGCTACTAGGCTGCTATACTACTAGGCCGCCAGTGCTCTGTGTGAGGCGCGTATGACGAGAAAGCTCTGGGCTTACATGTGATTAGGATATAATAAATCTACACTTGGGTGAATTTGTCAGTGGAATACTGTAACCACAGATTACAGAATATTCCATACAGATACCTTAACGTGAACAACAAAATGAGCCCAGCTCAAGTCGAGCAGACGGTCGAGCAAAAAAAGTTTCTTAAAGAGATCACTAGATGGCCACCAAAGAGCGCTTGACCGGTCGGCCACTACCGCCATATATGTCTTGTCTACATTGTCATATATACATCCATGCGTCGTGCATCGAGAAATACGCATTCGAAAAGAAGATAACAGCAATATAATGGTTAGAAGACATCTTATCTTAACCTAAAAAAATATGTTATGACAGAATTAATTGAGTACACTGCCATTTATTGTCCCGAGTGTAAAATAAAAATCATTGTCAGTACTGAGCCCATTTTACCGTTTTGTTTAATTACGTTATTTATGCGTGTATAAGTAAATTCAAATTGTTAAAAATATTAAAAAAGCTACAAACTGCACATAAGAGGTTTAAAATCGTTCCTAAGTTTTGGACCGCAACCTATGCTGCCATCTATTATGTTTTGATAAGAACTGAGAGTCCCTTGTACGGGATGATACCCCATGACTGTAACCAATCTCACCGTGAAAACTGAGGTGAAGTGAGTGTGGAGTGAGTTGTCATTCCAATTAATGACACTATTGACAGCTCACTTTTTTGTTTTTGGAGTGGAAAATTCTCATGGATGTCCGCCGCCCTGGGGTGGGCGACGGGGTTTGTCAGACTCTTACTGACCAAAAGCCACCCCGGTGTCTCTCCTCGCACATGCTCGTGGGGCCGCTGAAGTCCAGATTCTTCAGCAGCCCACACTGGTGCTAGCCTGGTCTGTCCAGACCACGTCTCCTGCATTCAGAGGCGTGCGCCGACTGTCGCGCGCGCCTCCGCCTCGGTTCCATCCAATAGGGGGCGGAGACTTCCCCATGTCCTTCGCTCCTGGACCCATTCATGGGGGATTGACGGCTCACTTAACCTTATTTTTTGCGCTAATATTTTGCAGATGCGATCAGTGAGATGGTGTCTATTAGACCCATGCTTGTGCAAATGTTTTGGCCGTTAGCATGCACATGTTATTCTTGCCGTGAAAAATTACGGTTGATTCGCCGTACCCTAGGGATGTTCTCCAGGGTTTCTTCTACAGCGTAGTGTATACGCAGTAGGTACCTACTTATTTACCGTAAATAAATCATGCCATGTACAAAGGGCAGAGCGAACCTGGTGACTGCTGCCAGAACCCTATGCTCATATCAGTAAACCTTTTAAAACGAAATGGATCATCCCGTAAAATACAGTGAGCGAGGTGATGCGATGTTAAACCACAACAGCATGACCAACAATGCGCCAGCGGGAGATTTATTTGGAGACCCTCCAAGACCTCCCGACACAACAACATTTGGGGCATCATACCCCGCACACATCGTAACACAACTGCTTAGATCCGTCCTCCGTACGGCTTCACCAGACATCATGCTGGAACCCGACGAATCGCTTGGCAGCAAGACTTTGTCTGGTGGGTGGTAACTTCTGCCGGCAGCCGATGTTATGGCCTACCACCGAGTAAACCTAGTGACCTCCTGATACACAATTCGTATTTTAAGTCTGATGTAGGTACACAGACTTTCAGTGCTTGGTGTCTATGAGATGGGCAGTCGCTCGTTGTAAAATAGTGCTATTTAGCTGCACCCGGTTATCATCATTAACCTTTTTTTTATCGTCCCACTGCTGGGCACTCCTCTCATAGAGAGAAGGATTGAGCGTAATCATCATGCTTGCTCAATGCGGATTGGCGATTTCAGACTTAATGTAAAGTTTTCCTCAAGATGTTTTCCTTCACCTTATGATCAGTCATTGGTGTCCAAGATATACTTCGAAAGTACATATAACTTAGAAAACTTACATTGGTACTTGCTTGCCCTGGAATTGAACCCACAAACTCACTTGAGAGGCTGGTGTTTTAACCACTAGGCCACCACGACTTCACTAACGCAGTATAACATCCGGTTATACTGACACAATATTAGTAGTAGCATTGGGCTTCATTTTGACAGTCCAACGACATTCATTGCATTATTTACATTGATAAAATATTAAACAGATACGATATATTCTAACAAACTGACCAAAAAAAATGTGCCGAACACAGCAGCAGCACAAATGCATATTTTTATTCGGCATACATTGGTACAGTGTGAGTGAGATGGGGCGCAATCTAAAGCATAGAGAAGAAAAAGATGGCTAGTGTTTGTCGTTTGCGCTATTAGTGTTTGTCGTTTGTTTTTACGAGTGTATCGAGAGTGACTAAAGCGAGATACAGGACTTACTTCCTTTTGTACGCTTCATTTTTGGTGCGCTAGTGACATATCTACCTTAGTTTAATATTTTATCAATGGTTACTTACGTTAATGAGCAGACACAATTTTCGAACATATAGAGCAACGAATTACCAATTTGATTAAATATGATGCCAATTGATAGTAATAGTGTGTTAGGCAATTAGGGTGCTAGAAGTCGACCTCAATATGGTCGGGAAAAGGCCAGGCAGTTGATGGTAAAGGCCAGCTAGCATAGCTGAATGGTGATGACTTAGTGAGACATTGGCCCCGATTTCCTTGTTCACGAACTAAATTAATTTTAAGTTCAGTGTGTCTCTTTCTTTATATTTCATTATGAAAAGGACAGAAGAAAAGTTATTTTAGACCTGTCAAATTAATCCGCTCCTGACGTAAATTAACGTATTTTTGGTCGCCATGTTTATAATCGCGTCTAAACTGTCTATGGAATATCTTAATTTGACAGGATTAAACTAAAATGTTGTCATTTATCCTTTTCTCAAGGAAATAGAAAGAAACAGATGCACTCAAATTAATATTAGTTTAGTTTGTGAACGAGAGAATCGGCGCCATTACGCAAGAAGGGCCAGGTATAACATCTGTACTGGAGTCTTTGGCGGGAAGCTAAGATGAGTGCCACACTCATTTTTCATTGGACTTTTAAATTATTTATAGTGTCCTTTACTAAATAAAAACGCGTGATTTATGTAGTAAAAAGTGCATTCAGTGAATAATTCATAAAGAACAGTGAAATATTGTAGCATAGTGGCCATATCATGGCTTTGAACCAAATCTTCCTCCGTGTTTGGTCCGCGCGGCCGTCTTTTTCGACATGAATAATTCATTACGTGACATTGGCTAAATGCACAAACCGTGCGAAGCCATAAGAGAAAGAAAGAAGAACTCTTGAAGATTTTTCTTTTACTTGACATTGGCACAGAGTCATAACTAGTGCCACACTACAAAAAAAAAAAAACATCTATACTTGTATACGCAAAGTCTATTCCAAAATGTTTCAAATCTATGTTACCGCAAGTTAAACAAATAACAATTTTATTTTAATAGTAATTAAGTTTATTTTAGAGTGATTAGCACTCATGACAATATTGTCGTGGTGGCCTAGTGGTTAAAACACCAGCCTCTCAAGTATGAGTGCGCGGGTTCGATTCATTCAGGCAAGTACCAATGTAACTTTTCTAAAGTTATATGTACTTTCTAAGTATATCTTGCACACCAATGACTGAAGGTGAAGGAAAACATCTTGAGGAAACCTGGACTTTAAGCCTGAAATCGCCAACCCGCAATGAGCAAGCGTGATGATTACGCTCAATCCTTCTCTGTATGAGAGGATACCTGTGCCCAGCAGTGGGACGATAAAAAGGTTGATGATGATGATGATGCACCCATGAAAACGTTAGAAAAATGTTTGAAGTTGTACACTCCATTAATTTCTTCAAGATGCTGTAAGCATCGTTTCATTCTCAGTCATTTCCCCACCCGTTAGCATTTCTCTAGTCTCACGTTTCTCTAATCTTATTCATATTCCGCTGATGAGATAATTCATCCTTATTATTACTAATATTATAAATGGGAAAGTGAGTTTGTTTGTTCGTTCCGATATCACTAACTACTGAACCGATTGCTTTGAAATTTTGTTGACGTAAAGTTAGAAGTCCGGATTAAACAATAGTGTAGTTTTTATCCCGGAAAATTTGATATTCCCGAGGGAAATCTAAAAAGCGCGATATAGCCGAACTCCACGCGGGCGAAGCCGCGGACGGAAAGCTAGTTATTCATAAATAAGTGAACCCGTAATTAATAAAAATTAACTTTTCCAAGTTCTAATGTTGACTGGTTGGGATTTGATTCTAAAGTATCGATTTTTCATTTGGTTACTTCGTTTGCTTTACTTAAGCAACTTTAAAGCAAATTCGTGAGCTGGGTATATCAGCAAGAGAAGAGTAACCAGCCTATCGCTCCAAACACCTCGCTCAAAACAAAAACTAACTTAACTCAAAACGGTCTCCAAACCCTGGAGCACAGGCGTAGAGTAGCTAGCCTTTCGGTGTTCTATAGGATGCCTTTTCGTAAGTGTGCGAGGGAATTGTATGACTTATTTCCCCCATCTCCGTTGCACCATCGTGCATCGGACGACCCGACGTACGGCGAGTATCCGCCCTTAAGTTGTTGAGACATGAGACCACTACGATCCGGACGAAGACTTCAGCTTCGTCCTATATACCGCGTACATCGAGGTACTACAGGGAGGAAACAATGTGCCAGCGGGGGTGTTTCCGTCTGACTACAATTTAAGTATCTTCAAGGCTAGAGTGAATAGGCTCTTAATAAACTAGCGTGCTTTACCATCGTCGTTTGAATTTCGCTTTCGCCTTCTAACGAAGTTCACACATTAAGCAAAGCGCATTTCCTTATAATAATCCTTACGTTCACCAAAAGTTGGCTGATAACATAAAGTAAGGGAAATCAGTACTTAACAGTAATTACGGAGGTTTTACGATTCAAATTACACTCAGATGCAAATTAACGTTTATATCTTGACACACTATAAACATAGGTGTAAATATTAATAAAATATTGATGGAACATTAAGCTGTTAGCTGTAAAATCTGTGTTTAGGTTTTAGGGTTAATAAAATAAAATAGGTGAATAAGCCATTTTCTTGATTATTTTTCCCGCCAACAAACATGTCAAACGTCAATTTCTATTCTATGAGTAACTGTTTTCTTTTAATTATTTTCCTAATTCTTGATTTTGATCAAAAATCCTTCCTTCACCACCGAAACCTAAAAAACTCTTAATTTCGTTTCAACATTAATCCTCAACTCTTCAAAACTGAGAACATAACGACATACCGATGCATTCCCTAATCGCCGAGGATCCCCAGCTGTGAGGAAATCATTAATTAGTCCAAGCCTTCTAACCGATGAAAAAGTCTCGAATAATTTAAAACTCCATAATTGGATATTAAAACAAAAATATCGGATTTAAAACTGGCCCATTCAATTTCAACCGACCTCATTTGTTACTGTTTGTCTATGGTAGTTTTGTTTTAAAGTCTAAGTTGTCTCTGGTATGAGATATTGTTGGCCATTTGTTATTTTAATTTAGTGAAGTTGCCGTATTAATATTTGGATAGATGATTTGATTTATTTGAAGGATGGTTTGTACGTAATGTACCAAGTGGTTTGTTAAAACAAGAATGCAAAATTGTCTAAGAATAATGTATAAATACCAAGATATGTCATCAAGAGAGAAACGGTAGCGATATTTCCTCAGGACAGCAACAATTATTCAGACGATACTATATAATCAGCCTTTTGGAAAAGCAGTTTAAACTAAGACAACATTGCTTAGATGTCACGCTTTGATCATTGCTTTCTATGCATCTAAAATATGGAGGTTGCCAAAGCAGACTCATCTAAAAACGGTAAAGCTACATTAATTACAAACTTATTAATTACTTACTCGAATTAAACAATTAATTAAAATCGTTGTTCTCAAAACTCTTTCATGAAGTTCCCACAATTATATTCCCAATCAAATAATTTATTTACTACAAAAAAATCTCAGATCTGAGTCGTGATCAGCGCCATTACGCGCCCTGCTCTGCTGACGCACCGCTGATAAATCATTGTGGCGCTTCTTGAGGTATATTGGATGCAGCTTTGATTGATGGAGGCTGGAGGTCCAGTTTATCGACTCTTTAAGGTCCTGGGCACGCGTAACACGGTAATGATGAGCGCTGATGAATTTAAGAGAAATTATGTGAGCCTGTTATTAGTAGTATTTTCGAGATTTTGCTTTTTTTGGTTTTAATTTTACCTACACAAAGAATTTTTTAAGTAGACCATTTTTATAGCTTTCATTAAACAATGCAAGTAGCATCATTTTGCTATATCATTTTCGCTCTCGTTGAGCAGTGTACGATTCAGTCCAATACATTTCAGTGTCAAACAGTTTTAAAGGTCCATTTTGAAGGCAACACAACCCAACCATGTTCTTCGCTGCACAATGTAATCCAGATACTTCTTAGCGTGTGGATGGTAAATAAGAAAGTTGTGTTAATTGGGTACTTAACTAAAATAATCTAATAAGTCTATCAGTTATATTTCCAAAAATATTGGATACGTATTTTTTCTTTTTTCACGTTATCAAATAATGACGAAGATACAGTGCGTTGAAAATTCGCGAAACGTCACATTTCATTACAATTTATATCGACAGTTGACATCACAAGCCTTCACTTCCGATCTTTGATGCTTTGTATCTTCGTAATTTTTTGTTGAATTACTATAAAACAAAAATATGTGTCCAACATTTTTGATAATTTAATTGACGGACCAATATTATAGTAACTCCAAACAGCTCCACGCGAAGTCCAATAACTTGAATATAAAGTCCAAGTCACATTTTTTACATAAAAAGGGCGCAAAAATGGGATTTTTATAAGGTATATTCGTATAGATATAAATGGGGAAGAAACTGTACTGTTACCCTTTTAAATTGTTTTATAATAAATCAAATCAAATCAAATTATTTATTTCAAATAAACCAGTTACAGGCACTTTTGAATTGTCAGAAGGTCGGTCAGTCAATAAGATGAAGCTAGTCGCCCATTCCAAAAAGTAGGTACCTATGGAGAAGAACGGGCAAGAAACTCCATGGACACTCTTTTAAATTTTCAAGCTATTGTTACAAATATTTGATTACATCATTCATGTTGAAATCAACCGTGTGAGAACGATGACACAAAAAACAATTCAGAAATTAAAATACGCCGTGGCAGCTAAGAGATGACCAGTCCCCTCCGACGGCTTCTGTTCACGAACATGACGCATGGATCAGCATCATTCAGCTCAACCATATCGAAGGGAACCCAATGACCCAACACGCACGCCACCATCAGCGAAGACATTTGAGTGAGCATGACATACTCTCAACAGCCAGAGCACAATCAAGTCAAAAAAAAAAAAGACTAACCCAACAAATAAATGCCTTACAGCACATTCGTACATTGTGCTCTCACGTTTGCCATGCAATTATACAACACTAAGAAATTGAATCTACACAATGCTAAGATAGTTTTTTCCAAGGTTCAGCAGCTCCAACAGTGTTCCCGAGTACTAAGTTCAGCTCCTGTGCAGCTGTATACATAGTTATTACACAAGTTAGTTATACAATATACTTAGTTATTGAAACAGAATTAATCATTCCTGTACTGGATACCTATTTACCAACTAAATAATTTGTAGAGGTGAAGGTTACATTGACTAGTCCGTATCCAATACTAACAATGAGTAATTAAATAATTCTGAATCAACAGGAACAAAACTCATTCGAAAGTTAAACTTTACTGTTTTAGAATCAGCAACGCTTACTTTTATCGGCGATTTTTTCAATAATATTTATTAATCGTCAATAAACTTTTATTTCATCAATCCGCCACGGTCATAACGAAGCGTACAAAATCTATTATTTCGAATTAATTTTATTGTATAAAATCACCCATCGTTTAGTTAACGATTCGATACGAATTATTTAGATTCGCGACGTCGGAATATTTTAATCGAATCGCACGCGCATATAATACTTTATTTGGTTGCTAACAAAGCGTTCATTATGAGGATTTCTATCGATAGTTGTAACCGTTATTTGTAATCGATATTCGGATGTTAGTATCGTGATCGGGCGTATCGATTAATTATGAGAATTGATTAGGAGTGGGCGTGGTTCGGCTAACGAGACCGGCCGATCTCGTGTTTGTTTAATTACTCGAGATTCCGCCTCCCGCGTCGCCGTGGTGCCCTGGTACTATGTAACTGAACGTTTGCTTCTGGTCTTCAGATAAATTACTTTTGATGTCTGTACTTAGTAATTACGATATCCATGTACGAGTTATGCGTCTATAAGGGTTTGCGATAGCTAACCGTATACAGTTTTAGATTCAATTATATTAAGTAATTTATCCTTCACAATTGCGTGTTGGATGAAATTGATTCGTGTTCTTATTTAGTGTTCACACACACGACTGACGACGGCCAAACGTCGATGACGGATGCAACTAGTGCCGCCGCAAACGTGTCGCTCGTATACTTGGGTACTGTGCATTATATACGAGTGGCATGCTATTTGGCGTCAACGGGCGCTATTAAGTCTGCCGTCGACGTGTGTCACGTGTCTACCTTTTCTTTTTTAATGGGTCAAAACCCGCCACACATTTCCCACCCACGGCAACTCCTGAAAGCCAGAATCAATAGTGGAGACCGCCAGAAAAACGCCGAGCAATGAAGCTCGACGAGTCCCGGAGAAACGATTCAACTGTCTTGGGTCCCGCAACAAAATTAATCAGAAAAGAATAGCGGAGGAGTAAGAAAAAAGATATTTTTTCACTTCCCTCCATAACGAGCAGGAGACAGAATAGAACTAGGCCAATCGGCACAAAGGGACATTATTGCAACCGGGAGAAGCCCAAATTGCCAAGCAAAACGGAATAAAATTTGATTAAGTTAATGGGTCCTAAGTAGGTATGTGCCTATTATTACAATTGATTCTAATAATAGGTATGGCAAAAGCGCCTGAACGCATGTAAATTGGTTCTAGATTCTACAAGGTCCGTATAATAAACGACTCCGGATGTAACTTGTACAGTATCCAATTCACGTGTCTATGCACACTTACTGGAACATATGTATTTAATTTCACCTTTCTACAGACCTTCAGTGAGTCGACTAGCGTCACTTTAAAACCGCAATACATGACGGCGTATTGAATTCAGTGTGTTAATTATAAGAAGTATAATTATTAAGATACTCACAAGGGACCTTGTTGCCTTTTCATAGTCCTCGCACACAGTAATAATGGGCTGTCACAACAGGCAGCCGCCTGTTTCACACGGGCAAATTCTAGGATAACATAAAACATACAAAAATGTTGTTTTCTCTCTTACTTTTTGTGTGGTTTCATAATTAGATTTGGCGAGGACCCACCCTGTATGGTAACTGTGAGTTGGATTAACTTATAAGCGATTGATAAGGGGAATTCTTTTAGTTTTGTTCTGCTTGTTGCTTTGAACACGGAGATAATTAAAAACGATTGTAATTAATACCAATCATTGTCTTCGCTTGTACTTATTTTATTTATTTATTTATCCATTTATATCTGGCATCAATGCCCATATAAACTTAATACAATATGATATATATAATAGTATACTAGCTGACCCGTGCGAAAAATTCGCACTATATAAAATAGTATTCCATAGTACCAGGGACGAATATCTGTCGATTGGTGGGTCGGACGTTCAGATTGGTTCGATAGAAAGAGAGAAAAAGGGAGAAAACGGTTTCAGACCCTTGGAGAAATAATATATGTTGATTAACATAAAAACTTAAAATAATATCATCATCATCCTTTTTATCGTCCCACTGCTGGGCACAAGTCTCCTCTTAAACAGACAAGGATTGAGCGTAATCACCATGCTTGCTCAATGCGGGTTGGCGATTTCAGACTTAAAGTCCCGGTTTCGACAAGATGTTTTCCTTCACCTTGTAATCAGTCATTGGTGACCAAGATATACTTAGAAAGTACATATAACTTTAGAAAAGTTTCATTGGTACTTGCCTGACCTGGAATCGAAACCTCACACTCATACTTGAGGCTGGTGTTTTAATCACTAGGCCACCACGTCTATAAATACATATACTATAAATATGTACATACTTATAATTCACTACATCTAATTTACACGAGGTGTCGGCGTCGTGTTTCGCTGACTGGTGTCACGTAGCTGGAGCAGCAGAACTCTTCTTTGAGGAACTTCTCGAGATGGTGTGTCGGAACGTGCACCACGAACGACTTGAAATCGTGTTGTGATGCAGTTCTAACAAGTGGCCGATCGATTCTATAAAAAACTCTTCTTCCTTTTTCAAGGTGAGTTTCAACCTCAACTCTTGATGAATGGCCTCTGTGGAATAGGTATAACAATTTTACCAATAACACGTGTACAAATCATAGAAATTCTTTGAAAATTTTATTTCACAATAATGGCGGATATCGCCAATGACAGTTAAAAAAGACGGCCCGAATATGAGGGACGTTTGAAGGAAAGTATTTACTGAATGCACTTTTTACTACATAAATCACGCGCTTTTATTTAGTAAACGACACTATAAATAATTTTAATATCCAATGAAAAATGCGCGTCACACTCATCTTAGCTTTCCTGTCAAAAACTCCTATAAAAAACTCACGGCGAAAAGTGTTTTGAAGTGAGTTTAGAGTGAGGTGTCAATAGTGACAATCCCTAGTATTAGTTGGAATGACAACTCACTCCACACTCACCCCACCTATTCTTCACTGTTCTGCCAATCAGCGCCTCACGTACTTCTCCATTCCCCGCTACCGCGTACAACATGAGCCATCAGATAATAAGCGGCTGTCGGGAGGCGTGCCCTGCAGATGAGTTCGGGAGGATAAAAATTCGATTACAATTAAATTAACCGAACTTATATTTATTTTTCATTTATATCTGATTTTGGGACTTGTAGTATATATTATTTACTAGCAGCCGCCAGCGACTTCGTTCGCGTGGAGTTAGTTATGCTCCGCTCCTATTGGTCGCAGCGTGATGTTATATAGCCTAAAGCCTTCCTGGATTAATCGGCTATCCAAGGCAAAAAGGATTTTTCAAATCGGACCCCGAGATTCCCGAGATTAGCGCAAACAAACATACAAACAAACTCTTCAGCTTTATATATTAGTATAGTTAAGGCTATAAATATTCTTCCTACAGCGTTTTGCCAAAATTCCAAGTGTATAGTGTATTTGTTACAATACCAATACCAATTTAGTTTTTTGACAATTTGTTGACGGGGTTTACATATTACTTGGTTCCTTTAGCTTATGAGTATGTAAAGTGAACCACTATGATACTTACTCATTTATGGTACTTACTCATTTATACCACTATGGTATAAATGAGTAAGTACCGGGAACAAATGTATATCACATCAACATTTCATAGTGTAGTTAGTCATCCGATCCGTTTTCGATTTCTTTCTTTAAGAAGTCTCCAAATTCTTCATTCGTTTTTAACCTTTACAAAATGGAGTCTACTGTTGTCGCGTCCCTGTAGAAACATCTGTGTATATAAACTCAGTTGTAGGCATATGAAACAGCTTAATTTGGGCCGAAGGATCACCTAAAGTTTAGGTCACAAATGGCACAAGGTTAACCTTGAAAATCAGGAGCTAAGATACCACGGGCTATATCCCAAAATTAGTGACTTTGATGCTTCTCACGGTTTTTAGTACTTGAGAAAAGTTCGATAATAGAAAAATTATGTATCATCATCATCATCATCATCAACCTGTTTATTGTCCCACTGCTGGGCACAGATTTCCTCTCATACAGAGAAGGATTGAGCGTAATCACCACGCTTGCTCAATGCGTGTTGGCGATTTCTGACTTAAAAGTCCAGGTTTCCCCAAGATGTTTTCCTTCACCTTATAATCAGTCATTGGTGTCCAAGATATACTTAAAAAGTACATATAAATTAGGAAAATTACATTGGTATTTGCCTGACCTGGAATCGAACCCGCACACTCATACTTGAGAGGCTGGTATTTTAACCACTAGGCCACCACAACGACATATGTATAGGTATTATTGTATTGTACTCGTAAACCTTCCGAAATAATTTATCTAATTAGGTCAAAACTGCATCAAACTCCCTTTCAGTTTAGAAGAACGACACGGTCATACGAGAAGCGATTTTAATTTGTAGGGTGTTTAGGAAAAAAGAAATATTCGAAATGTTATCATAATTCGTCATCATCATCAAAATATTCGCATTTCCGCAAAGAAATTCGAAATACACATTGCTTTATAATTAGACATAGCCAATTTCTCCGCTGGCAATCAGAAAGCAGCTATTAATTAACATTTTAGTAGAAATTAAGAAAAACTAATAAACGTGAGTCACGGCTTTCTTTCAAACGATGTTAAATCATGAGATAATTGAATTTCAGATTACTAGTTAATCATAAGCCAATCGGAAACGTCCCACGCACCGATCTACCCACGACGGCATCCAATGTAATTGCATGTTATTGAATTACAATTTAATTGAATTCGATTATGTAATTAATGTGCAGCCATTGTTGTAACGTTCTGTGATGAATGACCCGACCCTCAAACGGTAAGCTGCCATATTTTTCAAATTTTGACATGTAATAAGATGGTGATTGATGATAGAGAACGTTGAAAGGTGAACATTATATCTCTGAACGAAAGTTGTTGAACGAATTGAATATTTTGAATGGTTGTTTGTTCGTGTGTTTGATCGACTTTGGCGGACTACTACAGTACGCTGTGTAATTACTGATGTGATTGGAGATTTGGAAACATTCATGGACTCATTTATTAGTGAGATGAAATGGCATTTCAAAAAGTTATGCAATAGCTTCTTTTTTGGTAGCGTAATAATCCGATGAAGCAGTATTATATATTGACTAGCTGACCCGTGAGAAAAATTCGCACTATACTAATTAGAATTTTTAAGTCGTTTTTATAAATAAACAGTGAAGCGGAAGAATTTGAAAATAGTATTCCATGGTACCAGGGACGAATATCTGTCGATTGCTGGGTCGGACGTTCAGATTGGTTCGATAGAAAGAGAGAAAAAGGGAGAAAACGGTTTCAGACCCTTGGAGAAATAATATATATTGATTTGTTTAATTTGTATTGTTACTTAACAACGCCTCATAAGGTGAACCAATCATATTATCAAGGCCGCAGGATTCCGATGGATAAGAAAAGCATACTGAACCTAATTTAACGTAAGCAATATCAACCCCAATCTCTGTAGTAATTGCGAAACACACTATCAGTAGCAATGGGTTTCATTTTGACAGTTCAACAACATTCATTGCGAACATATGGAGCAATGAAATAGCAATAAGCTTCAATATGATTCTAACTGATAGTAATAGTGTGTTACACAATTAGGGTGCTGGATTATTTTGAAGGATACTAATCCATTCCTTCATAATTATGTTTGCTTGTTTGCTTAAAAGTGTAAATAACGCAATGAAATTGGTTGAACTGCCAAAAACAAACTATTCCTATTGTTAGGGTATATTAGGGCGTCGTAGTGGGCTATCATAATGACGTCAGTCAAAGTGGTAGTATCATGACCAGCCCCCTAATCGGCGAACATTTGACAAAAATGTGTTCGCCGATTAGGGGGCAGGTCATGATGGAAAAACGATCTTTTCCTGATTGGCCTGGGTCTTAGATGTTTATCTATAGATGTATGTATTTATTAGAAATATAGTTGAGTTAGTATCCCATAACACAAGTCTCGAACTTACTTTGGGGCTAGCTCAATTTGTGTGATTTGTCCGTTTATATTTATATTTATTTATATCTTACCTTAGTGGTTATAGGTGTATATAAAAAAAGAAATACGTAAAAGGTTTTAATACTTTTATTTTATACAAGATAATCCATAATGATGTTTTTTAACCTTTTAACAAACAGTAGAAGCGAAGACACTGTGGTTTGTGCAGCTATTAAAATTTTCTCTTAAACCAGAACGTTGTGGTTTACATTCAATCCTCTTTGGTGCAACTTAATATAACTTACTTTTTCCAAAACAATACAAAAACGTGTCAATTTTGAATAGTTATTTGATTAAAATGGCAACCGACACCACACCGAAAACATAGGTACCCCGATATTCACGCAAAACTCATACTATATTAAAGAAAAGTATATATTTTTTATGTATAGACGACAGCAAGTCAAGCTATCCGAAACTGTCAAATATTCCTAATGCCTTAATGCTTTAGAGATAATGTTGAAAATCTAATAAAGAAATCTGACATATTGTAGTAGCCTGACGTGCTGTCCTCTGTACGAACCGAATATTTTTTTAGTGTCATACCTTGTGAATTAAGTAAAAAAAAAAATCTTGCGCAAATAGTTTATCTTCAAACTTTACAAAACAAAAATAAAAAAAAACATTTATGATATTTTTTTTACTAAATCAGATTTACACCAGAACTAATATTTACATTAAGAATAAATACTGTTACCTCTTTATTGTCCTTACTTTTTACGTATACAAAAACAATGTTTAATACTTTTTCTTGAGTAAAGGCACGAACAAGGCTTGAAGACTTCCCTCACACATTCATCACTTGAAAAAACTTAAATATATAAGTACTTATCCTACAATAAATAACAATAAGGCCTACAATGGACGGATTTGAAGTAACTACATCTTACATTAAAAGTATTTTAATATCATATAAATGTACTATTTTTTACTACAATAATTATCTTACACATCGTTTAGCCAAAATATAGTAGATATACATATGTAAATATTTTAAAGTATTTCTCACTGAAATAGGTTTTATTCATTCAATTACTTTACATAAATCACCAATTACCCCTTTTGTAAATAAGTACCTAAGCAGGTACTGTACCATTTAATTTTACTGTCACTTTTTGTCATTATCTTGAAGAAATATTTCAAGGGATCTACCAACCGAGTTTTTAATTACAATTAAGATATGGAACTGGTTCTCGATTTTATTTATTTATTTACTTGTCTGGTAAACTACTTTTTTCTCGCCACTTCAGAGTTTAATCTAGAAATGTCATTACATTCTTGACATTTGAGACCCTGTGAATTAAGCATCATAGGTTCTAAGAAATACAGCCAAGTAAATGATAAACTTATATGGACATACATACATATACAATATGTAAAGAAAACCCTGTCCGGCCCATAAGGATAATAAAGGTTAGGTAAACACATGACCAAATATGATATAAAATTTTACGTAATCATCTTATTACCTAACAATACTAATTTTAAAATAATCTTTTTTTCCCGCGAATTGATTCCAACTTCCCCGAAATTTGGTAATTTTTAAAAAAGTGACAACGTCATTTTGGCGGTACGCTTATGCGATTCGAACACGCGTCGCGTGCCCTGTCCCCGGTCGCCCGCAGAAGAGTGTCCTACTGCACATGTATTAAGTTATCTCTTTTTACAAAATGATATTATTTTTTTTTAGGGGGATTTTTTTTAAACTTTAGTCCGGCATTAGTGAATCAGTTATCGATTCCTAACAATACCTTCACGGATCGGACAGGGTTTTCTTTACATATTGCATACAGCCAAATAGAAGGAAATTTTATGATGATAAATATCAACGGCAAAGTGACAAAAACTAAGCAAAAACTCAATTTAAGTTATTCTTCGATATCATAACAACCTGATTCCCGACATTTTACAAATAAGTAACATTCAACATCTCTTTATTCGCAGCCCAGCCTTACCGAAGGTTCAAGCTTCAATTAGGAAACCGGATTTGAGTTCTCCGAAACGGAGGGCAACGCAGCTCAACTAATCAAGTCGGTATGATGCCTCTGTCTCAATATTTCTAATCTCAATTCATGTTCTCTTGCGGCCATTCGCAAAGCAGCAATGCTTGAGCTTCTTCTTTCTATTTCTGGAGCCGAGGGTTGAGTTGGGGGAGACTCGCTGCCAGGTGAGATTGGGGGTGAGACTTGGGGCGGGTCGGGGGACTGTCGGGGGTGGGCGGCCAGGCCGGCGAGGAGCGAGGGGAAGGGAGGGCTGCTGTAGAGGTTGTGTGGGGCGCTGAAAAGCGGCGGGCGGGGGAGGTGCCCGCCGAGGTACTGCGCGCCCAGGACTGGTGCGCCGGAGTATCTGTTGACAGAACAATGGAGACAGTTAGGACGGTGTTAATTTAACAACTTTAATAACTAGCTTTCCACCCGCGGCTTCGCCCGCGTGGAATTCGGTTATATCGCGCTTTTTAGATATCCCTCGGGAATATTTTTCAATAAAAGGTAGCCTATGTCCTTTCTCAGGGTCTAAAGATTTTCTGTGCCAAATTTCATCAAAATCGGTTGAGAGGTTAAAGCGGGAAAGCGTAACAGACAGACAGACAAACAGACAGACAGAGTTACTTTCGCATTTATAATATTAGTATGGATAGTATGGATGGATTATGTGATTAAATATGTTGGATTCTTTTATGTTTGTCGGAAATTGTACTATAATTATCTTCTTTATTTGTGACCATAGCTGTTCTATAAGTCACTCTTATCAGTCGATCGATTCTGTAAAAATCTCGCCTTGAAATGTAAGTGTGTAGTAAGTGAAATGAGCTTGGGGTTGCGGAGGCAGTGTTCGTTCTTGCAACCCCTGGAGTAGATGTGAGATGGAACATTGGGGTGGTTTTTAGACAGTAAGACAGACAGACCCCACCCCAGGGCGGCGAACATCCATGAGAATTTTCCACTCTCCACTTTTGGCTACAGGAGCGCACATCTGGTACTTAAGATTTTGGTGGTCGTTCAATCAGACAGGTCAGTCCATCAGACTTTTGCTTCATTACTGAATCTTAGCGGAGAAGTAAAACTAAGTGTGTTCCAATCCAACCATGTCTGTTCGTGATTTGACTACAATGTTACTTGTTCTAATTTCCATCTCAAGATACAATCTCCTCATTTGAGAGTGGTAGTCCAAATTGTTTCTTATTCTTCTTGATCCATACTAATATTATAAATGCGAAAGTTTGTCTGTCTGTCTGTCCGGCTTTCACGCCAAAACTACTGAACCGATTGTAATGAAATTTAGTACATAGATAGTCTAGAGCCTGAGAAAGGGCATAGGCTATATAATATCCCGCTATGACCAATAGGAGCAGAGCAGTAACAAAAAATGTTGCGGAAACGGGAGCCAACGCGGACGTACTACATATTGCTCCCATTATTTTAACAGGCGCTTCTTTTATATCAACTGAGATCTTTTTAATTTACGGGACCAAGCGCTGTAAACTGAAGTCCACGCGGACGGAGTCGCGGGCAACAGCTAGTTGTTAATAAATACATAACACCACGCATGAAATAGGCAGCGTGTTAGGCAGAGGTGTACATATAGAGTTCCTCTATTTTCCCTAAGGACACAAATATAGAATCCAGGCTGCTGCTGAGACATTTTTGATGGAGAAACCATATTATCTTTGACCTGATGAATCTGACCTGAGAACTCAAGCCCAGTAATTTATGCTCAGAACTAGCGCGTGCAGCCAGAAGTACTACATTTTTTTATATAATTAACGCCATGCAACTCACCTAAACTGAGCCAAAGCGTTGGTATCAAAAGGCTTCCGGAAACCAAAACCCAGCTGTGTGAAAGGGTTCGGCATGGAACCCACGACAGACGGCGGGGGCGCTCCTGCCGCCCCTCCCAGGTACGGATTGTAGGGGTGGGCCTGAGGACCCACCTTCTCTTGTTTGCGCCACTTTGCTCGACGGTTCTGGAACCAGACCTGTAAAAGATGGCGAGGGTAAGTATTTGGAACACGATTTTTATCTATTTGCATGAATGAGACGAGATTAAAGAAAAATATTTGTGGTCATAAGGTCTGTGGTAACATAAATATTTTGTATGTATCGCTGTTGGCCACGTAAATAAATAAAATAAATTAAAAAACAGATGTAAATAGTGGAGAGGCCCAAAAATAAGTTCTCCAGAAGGGTAAGGTGCGTAGCAATTGTTACCAGTGTGAATGTAGATAATTAGATAACTGTATGAACGTAAATGAAGAAGAAGAAATTTGAAAAAAAAAAAATAACGGAAGGGTCGTATTGTAGCAGGTGGCGAATTGTGTAGTTTCTACTTAGTCCCATGGAACATAGGCGCAAGTTTGCGTAAGTTTCTATGTTGCATGTGTATTAGATTTTGTTAGGGTCAATTTAAAGCAAATTAAATGCGAAGCATATCATGTTTATCAACTTTTATTGCTGACCGTACACCTCTGCCTAACCCATCTGGAAGTACAGGGGTGATGTTAGATACGATCTATTCGTGGTTTTTATTTATTTATACTTAGGTAGTTCTCAGAAAGGAAACGTTGATAGCAGGCGGTATTCACGTATACTTAACAGCGAAGCATTTGGAGCTTCGCTATTTTCTGTTCAAATCAATAAGCTTCTTATCAATCTCATTTGCCAATTTATTTGAGATCTTAGCAACATGTCTGTTTCTTCCATACTTTTTTATCTCTCGTTATTTCGGTAGTCACCACCTTTTTTATAATTGTAAACTATTGCTTGACCGCAATCTCGCGTGATGGCAAGCAGTGATGCAATCGTTGACGGTAAAGCGCGCTAGTTTATTAAGAGCCTATTCACTCAAAAAAACTGAGTGAATAGGAAGGAAGACGGCAGTTGAGCGAGGTGGTGTAATGTTAAACCCAATAACACGACCAACGATACTGCGCCAGAGGGAGATTGATCTGGAGACCCTGCACGACCAAACTCCGGACACAACAACATTTGGCGCATCGTACCTGGCACACATCGCAACACAACTTGTCAGACCCGTGCTCCGTACGACTTCACCAGGCATTATGCCGGGAATACTTCTAACCATATCATGATTCACATAGACCATCCAACATTTTTTTGGCAAATCGGTTTCTTTGTAAGAGATGACATGCGTGTCAACAAGCTCTTACCACAGGATGCTAAAGATGAGAGAGAGAGAAATGAAGGAGAATGTGCAGGAAAGCGGACCCCGTGCTCCAACGCGAAAGCCGCGGATGCAACCGGGATAAACGCTGAGATGATTATGATGGTTTCTTTGAACAGTTAACTAGATCCATAATTATTTAAACAGATTCCGTAAGAATGTACCTCTCATTTCTTGGAATTTTTTGAGTTAGATATATGAGTAACTTTAGCTACTTATTTTCTTTTGGTTTGCCAACCACGCGTGGTTACGTTCTGTAATAGGTGTTAAATGCTTTTAAAGTTACAGTTACCGAACACGCATATAAACTACTACTCCATAAATAACGATATAAGCTTCACCATACGTCATAATCAAACAGGCAGGAGTGTTATTTTTTACAAACTTTTATTGTAGGTAAACTACATTTTGATATAAAATATTACAGGCATTGCTCTAAAAACGGTGAAGGAAAACATCGAAACATCGAGCAGAAGTCACTTAGAAATTCTTGGTTCTAGAATATGACAGATCATATTCTAGAACCAAGAATTTCTAAGTGACTTCTGCATACCCGCATTGGACTTACGGCTTAATCTCTCAGGAGAAGGAGGTCTCGGGAACGTTATCAAACGGACACGACCCAGTGTCCAACATTAGATCATTATAGGCTGATTAACCTAGCACGTATAAATAATAAATATGCCCTCGAAAGCAGACATCTATAAAATAGAAAACGACTGTTTCGTCAATATGTGTCCTACATTACCTTGAATTTCTAATATGCCCAATTTTGTTAATACGCTCCAGTGTACCATTCAATAACAATAAATGACTAACACAATAGGAATGAGATCATTCAATACATTTTATTGAATATTTCTATATTACAATGTATTAAAACATGTCCAACAGATCTTTAAACTGTCTCTTACATTGTAGCTCCGACGACATATGTGTCGTAAAATATGGCAACCCAAAACGATATTTATTATATTACAACAACAATAAATTATTGTTAAACAAACTCATGTTTATTTCATAATTTTGTCAGATGTCTTTAACAAATTATTTATGTGCTGGTTTTGGAAGAAAAACGTCGATGCTTTGCGCTGTGAGTCTTAATGAAGCAAAATGTATGAAAAAAAAAACGATGTCTTTTACTTTCGATTGTATCTAGTCTTATCCTAATGCGAATTAACTAAGTTAAATGTGTTTTCTATTACGAAATAGAACCATTTACTAAATATAAAGACGTAAGCTGCGTGTCGCGAACCTCGCTAGATTTATCGCCCATTCAATGAGCCAGTCGGAATGTAATACCGACGCAATCAACTAGAATTTTTAGAATTATACTCCACAGTGATATTAAATTTTAATTGCAGCTTCAAGCTGTCAGCCATCATATTTTATTGGCAACAAAAATCTAGCTTTTTACAGCGAAATTTTACATTTCAATACTTTAGCAAAAGGTCGATTATCATAACATGAAATATTTATGCACGTACAAAAATGTTGGGACACGAAAAAAAATCGTCACGAACCGTACAGCCATTATGTAAACTGTTATTTTTATGGCAATTTAAATTAATTCACTTATGATAAATGGTGTATTGTAAAAAAATTAAACGCGTTTCTGTAAATGTCGATGCGGTTTTAGCGGATGCTGTGATAAACAAGAAACGTTTTATATTTACGATGATGGTTGGGGTTTTATATTGAGCCTTAATGGGTAGTGTTTATGGTTGGAATTTGTGTATGGTGGTATGATCTATTAAGTTTACAATGGCCATTACGGATATGACTTCATACGGCGTTGAGGCCGCGAATTTATAAATGTTGTAATTGGTGTGGAGCTGGCTGACGGTATGCGGGTCCGGTGGGTGCAAAAAGGCACCGACTGCGTCCCAGGTGCCGTGTTTAATAGCTTAACAGAGTCGCGCATTAAGGTAATGACTACGTCGGTCGGTCGGCGCTGCCATCGAGTGTGCTGGTGCGCTAAGACTACGCTGGATGCCGATGGGTTATAAACTCGTTGCCCAGCGTGGGCGCGCGTTGACTCTACTTTTGGGAAGAACTTTTGGAACTTTGTACAATCTTAAACAGATTATCTACTTCTTCTTTTCGAACAGTTTATCGTAAAACCAAAAATGGAAGGCGAATACCTAATTAACTGTAAATTATCTGATAATATAACCTAAGTACTATACGTAGATGTCATAGATACTTGTATTCTCAACTTATATGTAACAGAAATGCTCATATTATATTTCAGTTTGATTCGTTTTAGTCACAAATAGCTTCGTTGTGTACGATATTCTAGCATTTAAAACAAGGTAAATTAGAAATTACAAAACCTAAGCGAAAAATAAAAGATTTGTTGATATAGTGCAAGCTTATTTTACAGATTCCTTTCCACTTTAGCAAAGCGCCATCTTAATTCCCAGCCGCGCCATGATCGAATCAGCTGGTAATAATACAAGAAAATTGCTAATGACCTCATTTAATAAACAAGGGTTTGAAAAATACGCGCCTATAACTTAAATGGATGGTAGCTGTTTGGTCGGAAGACGTTGTAATATCTTAAGAGCGCTGTTTCGTGTAAAGTGTAAAGGTATTAAAGATGTCGCCGCAAAAGTGACGCTGTATATTCAAAGGACTTTTGTGTATAGCTTTAAAATAATTGAGCTTGTCTCTGATTGTCTGCTTTAAAATAAATGTCTTTGAAGTTTCCAGTACAGATAGTGCAGTTTAGTGGTTCTACCAAAGAGACGTAGAATTAGTTCTATAGATTAGGATTTAAACACGATAAAAGATTAGCGTAAGAGTATAATCAGATCCGGTTCTTTTCGGGATAATTTCATTTATGATTTTAAAGCAACTTTGAGCATAGCCCACGAGATGAGTTATCGACTAGTTATATATTCAATGCTTTTATACAATAATGTAAAGAAAACCCTGTCCGATCCGTGAAGGTACTGTTAGATATCGTTAACTGATTCTACTAATGTCTACCAACTCGGACAAAACTTAAAAAAAAACCCCGTAGAAAAATAAATATTATTTCGAAAAAGCGAGGTAACGTTGTACGGGTGTAACGGGTGAAGATGGGCAGGGCACACGGCACGTGGTCGCATCGCTATTCGCTCCGTGACAAATGTGGTTATTACTTTTTAAAAAATTACCTAATATTGGTGAAGTTGGAATTAATTCGCGGAAAAAAAAGATTATTTCAAAATTAATTAGTATTGTTACTATGATGATTAAGTAAAATTTCATATTTTATATGGTCATGTGTATACCTAACATTTATTATCATTTTGGGTCGGACGGGGTTTTCTTTACATATTGTATACGGGAATTGGCTCTTTGGTACTACAACTTTTTTTAAATGTTATAAACTAGTTCTTGACCGTGATCCCGCCAAATGGTGAGCAGTGATGCATCGATGATAGCAAAAGTTTATCAAGAGCCTCTTCACTCCAGAAAAAACAATGAAATCTAATAAAACAAAGTGTTTCTTGTAACTAGACAGGAAGGCCGCCGCAGGCAAATATTTCCAGTCCTTCGAAGTACATGTCTAAAAAACTAGATAATATACGCCATGTTAGACAAAATATTTGTAAATAAAATGAAGGGAACCCAATAAAATGTAGTCGGAAAGACACTGTCCACAAATTATTATGTTAATTACCTAGTTATCTTATTATTGACACCTACAATACAAATTAAGGTAACAACATACTAGTCACGAGTTTTATATCCTTAAATAAGTGTTCGTTTTTCCTATAATAGGTACTTCAAATAATTAAGACCAATTAAAATTTCCCGCTATACAAAAGTAAAGATATGCAACATTGTATGTATGAATAAATATACTCTTTAGTGTCCATAAACACGGTAATTTTAAAGCATAATTGACTGAAACTTTTGTAGTGTTCAATTCAAATCTAACTGGTAGGCACTAAAGATGCAAGGATGCAAGGGTTACCACGACTACATGTTTCTACTCTAACTTTTAGTGAAGGAGCCGTTCTTCAATCAAAGTGACTGTAGACAGCTTTTCAAGATGGCTTCTTACTCGATTAAGCAGGTATTTTGAAAATCCGGCTACCTATTGCAGCGGTTAGCTGATAAGGACTAGGCCCGGGTCGATGGCGCGTTGTGTTTCACGCGCGCCTCAAAGAGATGTCAGGACATCGTGATGGGGTCCACGAAGTCCGATGCCTTCTGGGCCTGGGTTGCGGGTGGGTCAAAAGAGAAACCGTGGCTCTGGTGTTCAGACAAGTGAAGGAACACGGGTGGATTTTAGTCAGTAAAAGACTGACACGGGCGTGTCAGTCTTCTACTGACTAAAATTCCTCTCTATCCAAAGCGGGAGAGGTCATTTCACACCAAAAAAAGGGAATATCTTTTAATAGAGGGGTTGGAAGTCCTGTACCGACGTACACAATATGTAAAGAAAACCCGTGAAGGTATTGTTAGGTATCGTTAACTGATTCTAATAATGCCTACAAAGCGGGGTTAAACTTAAAAAAAAATCTTCCTAAAAAAATAAATATTATTTCGAAAAAGCGAGGTAACTTAATGCATGTGCGGTAGGCATCACGGTAGGCATACATGCGTGGGTGAAGGGGGCCAGGGCACGCGGCACGTGGTCGCATCGCTATTCGCTCCGCCACAAATGGTGTTGTCACTTTTTTTAAAAATACCAAATTTTGGGGAAGTTGGAATTCATTCGCGGAAAAAGGAAGATTAATTCAAAATACATTAGTATTGTCACTTTGATGATTATGTAAAATTTCATATTTTATTTGGTCATGTGTATACCTAACATTTATTATCCTTTTGGGTCGGACGGGGTTTTCTTTACATATTGTATAGGTACCTACATACATAGCTTGTGACAATGAGCAGCTGGTACATAGAATAAACATGCTACAACACACGCTATTGTAATTCTTAGAGGTTACAAAAACATTATTAAATTACGTAGTTAATAAAATGTCAAACGCCAAAACGGGTGACTAGGTAGTTTGTAGTTTGAGCATTTTACTAAACTGCGCCTGCGGCTCCATTCTAGTGTCCATTATCATCATCATCATTAACCTTTTATCGTCCCACTGCTGGGCACAGGTCTCCTCTCATACAGAGAAGGATTGAGCGTAATCACCACGCTTGCTCAATACGGGTTGGCGATTTCAGACTTATAAAGTCCAGGTTTCCTCAAGATGTTTTCCTTCACATTCAGTCATTGGTGTCCAAGATATAATTAGATAGTACATATTATAACTTTAGAAAAGTTACATTGGTACTTGCCTGACCTGGAATCGAACCCGCGCACTCATACTTAAGAGGCTGGTGTTTTAACCACTAGGCCACCACGACTTCATTATTCCATTATTATTAGGACATAATCTACCTATGAAAATCATCACCAACCTTTTTATCGTCCCACTGCTGGGCACAGGTCTCCTTTCATACAGAGAAGGACTAGGATTTCGTCCAAATTATTTCAATTTTTACAGAAACAAACCTGTTGATTATCATGCGAACATTTTCGCCTCTGTTAACTTGTGATCACAATATGGGCTAAGTATTATAGCTTTATTTTTTTTTTATTAGTTATAAACTAGTGCTTGACTGCAATCCCGCCTGATGGTAAGCAGTGATGCAATCGTTGACGGTAAAACGCACTAGCTTATTAAGCCTATTCACTTAAAAAAAAACTGAGTGAATAGGAAGGAAGACGGCAGTTAAGCGAGGTGATGCAATGTTTAACGCAACAACACGACCAACGATGCTGCGCCAGAGGATGATCTGGAGACCCTCCACGACCAAACTCCCGACACAACAACATTAGGCACATCGTACCCGGTACACATCGCAACACAACTGCTCAGACCTGTCTGTCCTCCGTACGGCTTCACCAGACATCATGCCGGAACACGACGAATCGCTTGGCGGCAAGACTTTGTCTGGTAGGTGGTAACTTATGCCGGCGGCTGATGTTGTTGCCTACCACCGAGAAAATATGCTGAGCAAGAATATGTTTGTTTTCGGGTGGGTCGAAATGTTATTGCATTTTCCATTAGGAATTTCTCAGGAGAAGCCCGAAGTATGGATTTGAACCTGATTGATTACAATTACTATAATACAGGACTTCATCATCCACCTTTTTATCGTCCCACTGCTGGGCACAGGTCTCCTCTCATACAGAGAAGGATTGAGCGTAATCACCACGCTTGCTCAATGCGGGTTGGCGATTTCAGACTTTTTTTTTAAAGTCCAGGTTTCCTCAAGCTGTTTTCCTTCACCTTCAGTCACTGGTGTCCAAGATATACTTAGAAAGTACATATGACTTTAGAAAAGTTACATTGGTACTTGCCTGAAATGGAATCGAACCCGCGCTCTCATACTTGAGAGACTGGCGTTTTAACCACTAGACCACCACGACTGTGTACGTACTATAAAAAGTGGCTGACTAATTTATTTGTCTGTACAGGTTTACTGTTTTGTTATTTTCGCCTTTATAACAATTATTGAGAAATGGTTGGCGTTCCAACCAATATTTTCATTCTCAATGCGAATTATATATGGATCCATTGTATTACTCGATTACTTTATCCTGTGTACCATTAATTTGTATACGAGTAATAGCATCGATTGTGAACAAAATTCACCGTTACGACAAATAAGTGTAGGTTTCGACCGATTATTAAAAGATCTCGGGCAACAAAGAGCGTGGAAAGTTTGCGAGGTCTTCCAAAATGGATGTGCTATTTTAATATTTGCAAGAATTTGCGGGTTAATGGTGTAACACCCATTGAATCATAATTGATCACTCAATAGGACGATTGACTTGGCAACAGTGATAGTAAATGGGGACAAATTCATTATATCTGACACTTAGTTGTGTTTTATGTGCCGTCAATCAATTATTTTAATGAGGCGATTGCAAACCGGTAATTTTATAACAGAAACCATTCAGGAATGCTTATTGAATTTTATGACGTCCTAGATTCCAGTTTAAATACTTATTTACCTTATATTTATTTAAATGAATAGTTAAGCTCGGTCTTTTACGACAGAATCTCGTGTGATTTCTGTTTTGTGGGTTTAATAAAGAATATATTAACTATGCAAAATCATCAAAATTTATTAAGTAAAATATCGTAAAAATTAAAAATCAGCCAATAGCACAGCGGGGGTCACCTAATCAACTCTGTAATATCGAATAAATAGGCATTTTGTATTAATATCAATTAATATATAAACATTTATTCAAACATTTATGTCAGAATCTACATTTGTAATTGAATATAACATAACAGCGAGAATATTAAGTTATTTATTAACATAGAACCTTAGATAATAAAATTGTTATTTTCTTAGTCTGTTGCAAATGAACATGTTTATGAGGTGGGTATAAAAATAATAAATTGTGGTCCTCCAGACCGAGGTTTAGCGATCATCTCAGTGAAGAGTAACTATTTACGCAGTAGATTTGATAGTGCTTAGCAAGTGTGTGTGCAGACATAGGTCAATCACAATCTTTCTACACTGTCAATGTCTCATGGGATGGCAATCCGACACAAACGAAGGGAGATTAGGTACAGGATCAACGGCTTAACGTTCCTTTGAAGCTCACTTCAGGTGCCCGGACTTTGGAAGTTCGCGGTCATATACCCCTGTATTACACTGCCAACTTCTTAACTCCGGATTGTTAATGAGAAATACAGAGGTACGAGACCAATGAGATTAATTCACACTGACTGCCTCGTTTGTCCAGTGGCCGCAAATGCTATTCTGCTGAGCATGAAGTTCCATGATCGTTTACGGTTTCACACACACATATACACGTCCTGAATGGAGACTCGTCCATGCTCGGGTGATGGGAATAGGCTTTCCCCCTATTTCATAAGACTATGGGATTTAGACGGAAGTGGTGAAATATGGACGTATTAGGTCATTTGGGGTACATATGCATGATGTTATGTTATGGTTGGCACTCGTTTTATTAATTAATAACGCAACGTTCATTTGCATAATTATGAATATAATTATTTTATGATACTACGTCGAGGAATTCATCATAAGGAAACTGATAAAAAGTCTGACACGTGCAAAGATTGAATTAATTAATGATCATTCATTATGTGTGGTTGGAATACTACATCGTACTTGGTCATAGGTACTCAATGGTAGCCGTCTTTGGTGATATATTTCTAAAATAATAATGAGAAAGCGATCATTTTTAAGCGCTAGCTTCCGATTTGGGTAAACTAAGTAACAATAATAGTAATTGATAAATTATTTTTATTAGGTTGTCGTTATAATTTTTCATTCTGTAACAAAGGGATTGATTTTCGTGTACAAATCCTAGAAATATTTTTTCTTTTCAAATGCTGGAAAAGATTCTTATTACATTGGAGTCGGTTTCCAATCTAACCGTATGCAGCTATTTTATTATATTATTGCAGCTATTGAAAGTCACATAAGCAGTCGCTTCATATATGCAATGAAGCGACTGCTTATGTGACTTTCAAAACCCAGTTACTGGGTAATATGATACCCCTTCCTAAGAATTAATTTTATTTTATTTTTTATTTGACAAATCACACAGATTGAGCTAACCCCAAAGTTTTTTTTTTTTATAATTGGCAGGAGTGGGAAATCCTCATGGACGCCCAAGCTGCCTCACTAGTGAGCCAGTCTGGGCAGTGCCGGACTATACCGGCTAAAACCAAACTCCTGCCTTAAATGTGACCTCTCACATAATCAGAGCTCTTTGCTCTACAAATTCTTTCATTAACAATTGCAATTTCTTTCAAGCTCTTATTTTAAAATAAATATATAATCTTAAATTAGCTAACACTATCCATATCACATGATATCACAGATTTTAGACTAGGTCATTGGGCTTACAAGGGGTGTCAGACTTCATCGACCTGTATTGTTATTATGCTACTGTTTAATATTTATATACAATCCCCCAACCCCCTTGTGTTTTGGGATACTAACTCAACGATACTATATTTATAATAGAGATATATATATATATATATATATATATATATATATATATATATATATATATATATATATATATATATAGATAAACATCCAAGACCCAGGCCACTCAGGAAAAGATCGTTTTCCATCATGACCTGGCCGGGGTTCGAACCCGGGGCCTCCACGTCCCAGGCAGGCGTGTTGACCGCTGCGCCACGGAGGACGATAAGATTGGTTGTCAGATTAGTCTTCTGACTACCCGTAACTGTTAAGTTCCATGAATAATAGTCGAGATCAATGATTTAACGTGATTTCTGAAGTATGGATGGCCTTGGTATGTAAAAATGGTCACCCATCCACTGATCCACCGCGGCAGCGTAGCTTAACCTGATTAATCGTTGTCATTATTTAGCCATAGACCCCTCCTAGTAGTAACTACAAGCAAATAAAACCTAAGCTGCTCGTTCTTTTAGATGCTTTTTATTAGTTTCACTTGCAGGTATATTTGTTTGCTTGTTTGTCCGTCTCTAACTCTTTGGACTACGAGTAAGCGGCTCATTACTGTAAAGTGTTTTCAATACGTTCGTTGGCCGAGCGGTATTAATTTGTGCAGGCAAAGTATTTAGTTTAGATTTAGTTTTAGATTTAATTACTTTGGTAACGCATCATTATGAATTTTAGCACTTGCTATTCTGTCTGTTGGAGATCAAGAAAAATTTGGTAAAAACAAATGAGCACCACTTAAGCGTTCGTGTTATCCGTATATTATTTAAAAAAAGAATATCGAACTAAAAAGTTGAAAATAAATATATATTAATTCTATAATAGTTTACACACGCACTTATTTTCATATAATATATTATATGCGTAAGTATTTCCAATAAGTGCACTAATGCACCGTGCAATGTAGGTACATAATATGTACCTATGGTGATTCTACCAGTGCATGTTTTAGAAAAGGGTATGCCCCACTGGGAAAGAATAATATCTATGATAATGATGAGGTAACTAGTTATGTAGTAGTAACGAGTAAATGCCTCCTCCATTCACGAGCACACTTCGTTTCTCGACTCCATGAACGAAGTAGTTTATTATAGTTATCATTGAAGTCGTTTCTGTGTCTCATTCGATTCGGTCTGGTCTGATTGAAGGTTTCGCGACAGATCCTCGGAACTACGGGTATTAGTTCTGTTCTCTGAGACCGTTTTATAAGGGCTCGTACGGATTGACGCGTCTTCAAGTGATTAAACGAGATATACCTATACTACTATTTACATATTTAGCAAAATAAGTGATTTTGTCGTGTTGGCCATTTTATACAACGTTATGTTTTTTTTTTTTTTTATAAGAAACCTGAATAAAGTTTGTTTAGAATAATAGTCGGTGGTAGGCCTCAACATCGGCAGCCGGCAGAAGTTACCACCCACCAGACAAAGTCTTGCCGCCAAGCGATTCGTCGTGTTCCGGCATGATGTCTGGTGAAGCCGAATGGAGGACGGGTCTGAGCAGTTGTGTTGCGATGTGTGCCGGGTACGATACGCCAAATGTTGTTGTGTCGGGAGTTTGGTCGTGGAGGGTCTCCAGATCAATCTCCTTCAGGCGCAACATCGTTGGTCATGCTGTTGGGTTTAATATTGCATCACCTTGCTCAACTGTCGCTTTTCTTTCTATTCACTCAGTTTTTTTTTTGTGAATAGGCACTTAATAAACTAGCGCGCTTTACCATCAACGATTGCATCACTGCTTACCATCAGGCGGGATTGCAGTCAAGCACTAGTTTATGAAAAATTAAAAAAAAAAAGATTAAGCTACTGAATCGATTCCAATCATTCTGCCGTCATAAGGAAAAAAGACGCAGCTAACATTTTTTTTTCTAAATTGAGTTACATGCATATTCTAAATCAGTAAAAAAAATGGCATGACACCAATATTTTTATATTTCGCATAAAAAAAAATGTTAGATGCGTCTTTTTTCCTTATGACGGCAGCATTTATAAACCATGTTTTATTTATTGCCAAATACATTTAGAAATAGTTTCAGTGTCGTTACCGAGCGCACACAGCTGATGGTCATAGTGGTTCCTAGGAGCACAGTGAGACAGGGCCCCCGCCGCGCGCCGCTTAGGGTGCGGGCGGGTGAGTAGTGCGTTGACCATATTTTTTGTTGGGACAACCAAGCAAGATAACTAGCTCATAACTTTGTGGTTTTTCATTATTACTTTTTGAAATTTTGTACATAGATTCTTTACTTAAAAATACTGGACACGTGTTTCGGGTTTCGCATAAACAAAAATCAATGTTGTATAACTAACTGTCAAAGTTTGACAGTTGTGATTTGCATATACGAATCAGTTACATACAAATGGGGGGTTTTGACAGGATAGCTAAGATGAATGTCACGCTTATTTTTCATTGAACTTTTAAATGATTTATAGTGTCGTTTACTAAATAAGCGCGTGATTTATGTAGTAAAAAGTGCATTCTGTGACTAATTCTTAAGAACATTGAAATATCGCAGCATAGTGGCCACATCATGGCTTTGCATCAAATCTCCTCGTAGTCGGCTAACGCGGCCGTTTTTTCAACTGTCATTGGCGATATCCGCTATTATTGTGAAACAATTTTTTTAAAGAATTTCTATAATTTGTTACACGTGTTATTGGCAAAATTGTGGTATCTAACCACAGGGGCCATTGAAGAGTTGAAGTAGTACATACAAATGATTTCCCTTTCATTTAATTTTACTGTAGTATTTTCGATTTTTATCAATCTCTTCTAACGTAGCCCTAATGTATCGTTAATGGCTAGATAAAAAGTTCTTCCTCTTGCCTGTATTTTCCACAAGTGCCTACATATCCCTTTGTCTTCCCTATAAACAGGTAACCAGTAAAAAATAGAGTCTATTAAAAACAAACTACCAGCTGTTGTAATGCCCGTTGTTTACAAGGAACAGGTCTATGTTTATGTAACTGATTATCTACTCAACGCTGATTGAGGTAATGTATTCCTTGCTGCGCCTGCGCCTTAGGTGCAGGTGTACCTTAATAAGCGGGAAACTAGCCTTAGATTCAATAAATTCTAGATTTCTAGAACATTTGAGACTAGATTAGTGATAAAATTAAATCTAGCTGTGATTACGGCCCCTTTAAAAGGGTGCTTGAATTTGTTGTTTATTTATTTTATTCAATTACTCTTGTTTGCATATCAGCTGTTTTGTGCAATGTAATTGAAAGATATTAGGTATATTTAAATATCTTGTTTAAGGTCTATAATATTCTTTTTCTTCTCATTCTATAGAGGTCCACTGCTGGACAAAGGCTTCCCCCAAGGTTTTTATTCCATTTGCATGGGCATTGCCATAATCCCCACGCTTGACAGGCGGGTAGGGGATCGCAGTAATTTGATATTCCACAGGAGAAGCCCTGCTGCCCGCTACCCTGGTAAGAGTTCCCTTATGCTCCTCTTACGACACCAACGGGAGTGTGGTACCGGGCTTAGAATAATACTAACCCATATATAATATGCAGGGTCATTAGAAAATATTAGCAACCTCATTGGTATAATTGTTACTCTCAATATTCCCATTTTCCAAACTTCAGAAAATATATCAATCCAGTCAGTAGATAGAGGTTTTTTCCTAAAATGTTTTCAAAACCTCAAGATTTAGGCTGTCCATAATTTTAATATCTAAGATACCAGTTTACCTTCAATAATAAAAAAAAAACTTATAAGACTGCAATTTTTCTTGCAACAGCGTATTTTTTGACGTCACGTCATCGCGTCAGTCTGCCGCTCCCCTTACCACGGATAATTAACAAACGGAATAGGTAATTTTCATTAAAGCGAACATGTACCACCACAATTATTGTCTCGTAATGAGATACCAGCTGAATGTTATTGTGTGTTAAATAATTATGTAGGACACTTAATTTTATGGGACTAACAAGTATATTTTTAAGTTATTTGGAATTCGACCTCGCTTTTTTATTGTAACATGGAAGACTTGTGACGAGTTTATTATGGAGTTGATGATAAGTGTTCTATACTTTGAAAAGAGGAGGTTGCCTACTATAATTTACTGCCTTTTTGGGATCAAATGCCAGTGTCATGCATCGTTTGTTTTAGCTGAATGCTAGCTTATGAAAATTAGGTGGGAGTTTTGGTGGGAAATTTAAGCTGAGTGTCACGCTCATTTTTCATTGGACTTTTTAAACTATTTATAGTGTTGTTTAGTAAAAAAAGTGCCTGATTTATGTAGTAAAAAGTGCAATTAGTAATAAATTCATAAAGAACATTGAGATATCGCAGCATAGTGGCCTCATCATGACTTTGCCTCAAACCTCCCTCGTAAACGGTTCACGTGGCTGTCTTTTTCGACATAAATAATTCATTACGTGACACTGGCTAAATGCACAAACCGTGCGAAGCCAAAAAAGAAAGAAACTCTTGATTACTTCAGAAAAAAATATTTACCTTTTACTTCAAATTGGTACAAAGTCATAACTAGTGACACAATACAAAAAAAAAATTGGTGCCGAAGTGTAATCCCAAATTTTAACTGTAAAATATCGTATAACAGCGCCGTGTAAACAGTTACTAAGCTGTACCATAATTATGATAAATTAAGTTTTCTCGATAAAACATGTAAATACAGACGTTTCCAATGAAAACTAAAAGTTGTCTATGATCTGGATTCCATTATTAATTTTTTTTTCCTAGTTCAAAGTTTCACGTTTCAAAAGACAATTTATTAAGGTATGTTATGTTACCTGTATTCGCGCTTCTGTCAGGCCGATTTTCATAGCGAGCTCCTCTCTGAAACAAAAGGATATTGTCAGAACTTATCACAATGTTACATTTTTTTAGTGTTGCCAAGCTATAAACTGGGGAATATCCTCATCTAGTGTAAACAACGGCTGGTAAAATGGTAAAAATAGAAAAAAACGTTTACATTCATCTTTGCATGTGGTTCATCATGTAAACATAGTAAATACCTATGTATAGTTGCAAGTTACATAATTAACTAATTATTACCTACATAGCTACATACTTACCTGCCCACTAATGAAATTGTTAACTAAATATATGTTGTCAGTTTATTTTGCCGTGCAAGAATGTCATCCTGGCGATTAAAGCGGCAAAAATGCCAATACAGTTGTTTTTTTTTCTGTAGGTACCATAGATACAAAAAAAAAACTGAATAGTTATCTCTTATAAACCATGTGTAACCTATTTATGTTGCTATTGTTGTTATTTAAATGCATGTAAATGGATTATAAAACGTTATTAACTTCAATTCATTTTACTATGGATTATGATAATCCTGTAGCAATTAATTTGCTGAAGAACGCCTGTAAAGCAGCCATTTTGTCTTCATTATCCTATAATCAAAGAAGGAAAAGCCGGATTACTTGATTGATAAATATGTTTGATAAAGTAGAAATGTTTTCACCGCTTTTGTGGTTTCATTCATGAATTCATTAATTTTAATAGGATTGGTTGGCGATTTGATTTTTTTATATGTATTTTTCATATCAATGTAATCTAGGTCAAGTACTTACACGTCTTTTTTTTCATAATTTTTGTTTTAAGTAGTTGTAAATTTGTATCGATGTAAGAAAAAACCTATTGAAATGTCAAATAAAACTTAACTTAGCCAGTGGTGGCTAAACCTATAAATTCTAAACCAACAACGAACATGTCCAACGAACCAGTCTTAGGTTCATCTTCTTTATGATTATAAAACTAACCTCGTAAAAACATCAGGATAATGTGTCCTGGAGAAGGCCTTCTCCAACTCTTCAAGTTGGAAACTGGTAAAGGTGGTTCTATACCGTCTCTGTTTCCTCTTGGGTGCGAACTCATCCGCATCGTCACTGTCTGCCGACCCTGGAGGGGGACGCTCAGAAGGCGACTGGTCAGCTCGGGATAACTCGGGTGTCGTTCGGGGAGAATCGTCCTTTGGGGGCTCTGACACCCCCATGGCGGATGCGTACTTCTGGTACTCTTGGCTTTGGGTGAAGTAATCTGGAAAAGGAGAAGACATGTGTTAAAAACGTTTTGGTAAAATAAAAAGATAGGTAGCTATAAAGCTTTACTTGATTTTAGTTTAGTGATGAACGAGATTTTACAAATCATTCGTTCGTTTATAACTTTTTCACTCTAAAATAAACTTAATTACTCATCATCATCATCATCTCAGCGTTAACCGCAGTCGCATCTGAAGCTTTTCAGCTTTGGGAGTCTGGGGTCCGCTTTACCAGTCTAAATGCTGATTTTGGAGAATCTTTTTTTTACGATATTTTCCGTGAAGCGACTGCCGTCTGACCTCCACAACCCGAAGGCGATATCGAAGCATTGCATTTAGACCAATTGTTGGACTTTTGAGGGCTCCAATAACCCGTAACGACTGTCATTAGATGTTCGTATGGCAACCGAGACCAACGGCTTAACGTGCTTTCCGACCAGACTAGTGTAAATATTCATATTCATGCATACACATATTAGAGCTGCGCGGGGATCGAACCCGCGGCTCCTTGCGCAGCGGCCGCGTTTGCTACCGCTACTATGATAGCTAACTCTCATTATCATTAAATAATTCATTAAAGTGATAGCAAATCTAATTATTAATAGAATTTGGCTGGTGTTTTGCATTATTTTGTCAGAATGATCAATACCATCTCTTTGTGATCATTTTATTTGTAGTTTTAGGAGGTATATGTTCACTCCGGTAGACATAATACTCTTACTCGAGAAAAGTCTACTCCATTAATTGTTTAAGAAAGCATCAAGACATTTAAAAATAATTAAGTAGTTATCTTGATAACGGACGGAATGGTTAATGTTTACACATTTTTCAAACCTCCTATTAATAATTTCTACAGAAATGACGCAAAACAGAACTAAGATAAATGTGGATTAACGTCACATTGACAGTTTTAACATTGTATCTAATAGCCCGTAATTTATAGGAAGGCAATTATATCAGATAATAACCTAGGCTTGTGAACCGACAGCTACAGGCAACAGCTTACTTAAGCTGTCAAGCGAAAAAAGTATTGACAACCGGCTATAGAGTTCTAAACTGTCAAGTTTTTTTTTTTAAATAATAGACAAGTAATGTTATCTATAGTGTTTTTATTATACCTTTGGGACAGTTTCACACTTATGCACTACATATTAATGGGCTTGTAGAACGTGTAATGAGTTGTGTGCAGCTAACTTAATTACTACAAACTTGTGATACGAATCTGAAGTGAATTAGATTCAGGACATATTTAAGCCCTTTTTATTAAAAAAAAAAAAAAAAAAACTTATTGTCGACTGTCTAGCCTTTTCCGCAATCCGCACGAGTCAAGAGTCATTTGGGAATTACTCTTGTCTCGTGCGGTTGTTATTAGATACTGCTTTTCTGTAAATATTGACCCAATATTTGACAAAAATATATATCGATACAATAATATCGAATATAACGATGGATGGAATGTGTGAAGGATGATATGGCTAAGAAGGGGGTGACTGCCGAGATGGCTTCTGATAGGGATGTATGGAAGAGAAAGACGTGTTGCGCCGACCCCACATAAATTGGGATAAGGGCAGGAGAATGATGATGATGATGATGAATATCCCTTTAAAAGGATCTCTGATGAAGTTAAAGTATGTAACTTTAAACGAGATGGAGATTTCATCATTCATCATCATCATTTCAGCCGAAAGACGTCCACTGCTGGACATAGCCTCCCTCAAGGTTCTCCACGACGACCGGTCCTGCGCCTCCCGCATCCAGCGGTTTCCCGCGACTTTCACCAGGTCGTCGGTCCACCTTGTCGGGGGCCTACCCACGCTACGTCTTCCGGTGCGTGGTCGCCACTCGAGAACCCGTCGGCCCCATGGAGATTTAAATAATAATGTACACACATAATTATTATGTTATGATGTTATAACCTACGTCATATTCTTTACCCGCCTGCATATAAAACTCTTCTATTGTGTGGACTAGTTAGGTTAGCGTTGGAATCAATTTGTTTGCTAATTACCGGTGGTCAGCTTTGGTGCCCCGTGTCACAAGCAGTACAAACGCGGCAATGAATTATAAATAAGGTTTGCACGCAACGAAACTGACGTGTTAATCTTCAGGTAAATGACACTTGTACGGAGTTTTCGTTTGGCGAGTAAAAGATATTTAATTCAGTGTTTTTAGACGTGGCAAATTAATATTTTGCTACGACATTATTTTTTTGTGATCAAAGATTAAAGTCATGTATTTTTGATAATAGAAGGGACTGCCCAAGAAAGAGGTTCTTTTAATACAATGTAACCTATACCGCCTTGTTTAGTCTGGTTTATACACAGGGCAATTTTACACATTGTCTTCTTCATGACAATTAAAAAAAAGTATTTAAAAAAAGAATTTGTTTATCAGAACACACTGTCACATCATAACGTCACAACACGAGCAACTAAAATCTATTTATAAATCCTACATAAAAAATACCTATCGTGATTTCAAACGATTACCGATAATTCCGACCTCCTTTTCTAGTAATCAATTGTGTCATTTAATTCATTTAATGGCATTAAGTTAATTGGTCGCTGATTATGGTGTTATGTCTATAATTGACCAGTTATAATGGAGCTGGAAAAGAACAACACGTTGTTAATTGCCCAAGTAATGATTTTGCTTGCTCTTGTGTAAGTGATTTTATTACTGTTGACTGATGGGTGAGTGGAAAGTGAACTGAACACTGTAGGTAATCTTGAAGTATGGCTGTAAAGCTACGGTGTCCTAGCAGAGCACTGGCCGCAATATAGCGTCCCCAATATACCAGCGACGACACACAAATGTTATTATCAATGAAGCAAAGTTTGTGTTTTCTCTGAGAATGTTTTTGACATGCGAAAATTTAACCTCGGTGCCATAATTTTCCTGTCCGTTATGAATATGGCATCCATTGTGCCGCTCTTTGTGTACCCCTTGGTAAAATTTCAAAAACAGGTTCAATTGAAAATCAGCGTCAAGCACCAGTTGTCTGTGATTTTTGCTAAACTGGGCCTTTTTGGTGCAGCCGCGAGGCACACTTTGCTGCTATTTTTTACATCGGGCTTTATAGTTTCTTTCTGATTTTTTATTTGTTGCTCTTTTAGGTCTAATGTGTGTATTGGTTCAAAGCGGTCTCCAAAAGAATGGAGCACAGGATATTTTATAGGATGCATTTTAGAGTGTGCTCAATAATTGCATGTCTTAATTCCCCCATCTCCGTTCCATCATCTGACGACCGCGGCGTACGGCGAGGACCACCCTTACTACGTTATTGACACCACTACAATCCGGAAGATGCGTTTTGCATCGTCTTTAGAGACTGGAACAATTTTCCAATGGCGGTGTTTCCGTCTGATTGCAATTTAAGTGGCCAGAGTGAGTGGGGGAAAAGGCTCTTAATAATCTAGCGCGCTTTACCATCAACGATTCCACCACTTGTTACCATTAGACGGGATTGCGGTCAAGCACTATTTAGAATTATGTAAAATAACTCAAGTCTATGCTAAATAAATGTATTTTCTTTCTTCCTATTTGGGTTTATCTGTAATTTATTTGGTATAAATAATAATACGTATTCAATTCTATGTGGTGGACGCTGCTATTCTATGAAACAGAACCTTAAGGGGATTGAAAAAAGAACACAATTTATTTGTAGAAGATCAATGATGCAATACCTCGATTTGAAAACATTCTGTTCCATTAGGTCCGTATTACAGAACGTCACTCAAAACACAAGTTCGTTTCAAGCCATTTGATTGGTTGAAACTAGTTTTAAGTCATACTTAAGCAGAGATCAATGCTTGAGTTTCGTTCTGGAATACGCACCTTAGTCTTTGGATTATAAGTTCAGATTGATGGGAGAATATAAAGCAAGCAAAACAGTAAGAGTGGGTGCGGGAAACCTTGAAGATCGACTATGATATCTTTTTTGGATTGAAAAGAGAACCCTTTTTGTTAACTACTTAAGTATAATTTATTTTCACGTTTTATCGTCTGCTCAATATTGTCTTATAACAAGAACAACAAAATCCTAATAAAAGAGATCGCGTGAGACTTAATTAACAAATTGCAAAAATAAACTTGCAGATCACGAGGTTTATGATGAGTTCAGTGGATGAGCGATCGACTACTGAGTCACGCGTTGCGGGTTCGATTCCCGCACGGAACAAATATTTTTATGGCCTACAGGTAGTTGTTCCGGGTCTGGCTGTTTGTGTATGTGAGTTTGTTTGTAAACGCACCTACGTTACAGGAGTAATTCCTAGTATGGGGCAACGTTTGTTTATAAAAAGGCTTTACTTTAATAAAAATAAGTTTTAATTTTTGTGTTTAATTTTAATAATTGAACTGCTGGAGGAGACTGCTGCTTTCTGTAAGCGGCAGTGGGGGTGAGTGACTGGTAGAGATCAGATACTTGTATAAGTATTGGTGTGAAAGGTGTTGGAAAGACCTATCTTCAAATTTTTGGTTGGATATGTATGGGTGGATATAGGCCTAAGAGAAGACCAGGCTGCAGGAAAAAGGGAAATCCCGGGCTTGCGGGCGTCGAGCAGTGGGCAGCTAGGTAAGGACCAGTCCCGGGTCGACGGCGCGTTGTATTTCACGCGCGCTTTTAAGAGATTTCAGCACATCGTGACGGAGTCCACAAAGACCGATGCCTCCTGGGTCAGGGTTGTGGGCTAGTCAAGAGAGGAACCATGGCGCACAGATAAGTGAAGGAATACGGGTGGGTTTTAGTCAGTAAAAGTCTGACACGCCTTTCCACTCCGCCCAGAGCGGGAGAGATTATTTGATGATTTCCCATCCATCACAAAAAAGGAAGGAGGGAAATGGAACTGGAAGCAGATTCACAGGTACCTACCTAAATAAAAATAAATACTAGATAGAGTCCACATTTATAAGCTGTTAAGACAAAGGTGGATGGTCCTCATGTGCTGTGGTCAGTGATAAAAATGGATTGGTTTACTTGCACCCTAATTGAAACCCATTGTTAATGATAATCTGTTACGCAATTACCCTGCTGGATTGACACGTTTTCCATAATTAAGAATATAAATAACTTAGGACGTCTGTGATCAAATTAAATTAGGTGAATAAATCGAGGATATAGGGAAGAGATGCCGTTATATTTAATTTTTAATGTTTTTTAATCACTTGAAAAATAATAAGCAATATAGAATTAATTACGACATACCTACTTCCTCCGACAGTAAAATTAACGTGAAATAAACGATTAATCACCAAACCTTGCTTGCTAAAAAATCACAGAAACGTTAATCACCGTATGACATCACCCATGTCATGAATCACTCACTTTCACTCACTCCCACGTCACTTTTCTGTCTTTCCTGCACGATCCTTCTAGACGTAGAACTTTGGTGTTGGCCGGTCTCTGAATGAGCATGTTCTATGAAACAATGTTGCGATAAGCCTTGATATTGCAATTCCTTTTTTGATTTTATCATAGTAAATTGGTGTACGTATGTATGTATGTAGTTGTTCTATTAATTTATAATTGCTTATCGCAATGACTTACGTAATTTGCGCGGTTAAAATTTGTGAAGAGTCTATGGTGTCTATCTGATGAGTTTGAAATGTGTTTGTGACGATTTTTAAATGTGTTCGGACGAGTTTAAGATGTGTTTGTGCCGAGTTTAAGATGTGTTCGTGACAAGTTTAAGATGTGTTTGTGACGAGCTTAATGATAGGTGACCATTTTATAAATATTTTCTGCTCTGGTAAACTGTAAGCTCACGTAGTTGAATAGATCATCTACAGAAAAGACGAACAGTAGTCAGTAACTCCTGTTCGTCATTTCAATTTTTTTTAAATTGCAAGGTCAACTGACCTTGCACTGGATTTCCAGCTTTCGGTGTTAAGCCGAGCATTGAGAATTCAACAATGAGCATCCCAGCGCGTCAAATATAAGTACTGTTGGATTTTCAGCTTTTGGCGCTAAGCAGTGCGTTCTAAATTCAGTGCGCGAAAATAATCACTGTGGAATAACCGCGCCCTATTTGAAGAGATATACTTAATATATTTTTTTTTTGTAACTATAAACTAGTGTTTGGCTGCAATCCCACCTGATGGTAAGCAGTGATGCAATCGTTGATGATAGGCGTAAAGCGTGCTAGTTTATTAAGAGCCTTTTCACTCAAAAACACAGCTGATTTTTTTTTTGTAGAATTCAATATGTATCTAATGTGACGTCACTCCTTGCGAGAAATGTTAATGACCTATATACATAATAATGATAATGTTTGCACTGATGGGACACAGGCCGTCCTCTCTAGGCCACCACTGCTGACATCATCATCATCATCAACCTTTAATCGCCCCACTGCTGGGCACAGGTTTCCTCTCATAGAGAGAAGGACGTTCGTAATCATAATTATACAATATGTAAAGAAAACCCTGTCCGATCCGTGAAGGTATTGTTAGGTATCGTTAACTGATTCTAATAATGCCTACAAAGCCGGACTAAACTTTAAAAAAAATCCCCCAAAAAAAATAAATGTTATTTCGAAAAAGCGAGGTAACTTAATGCATGTGCGGCAGGCAACCCGATAGGCATACATGCGCGGGTGAAGGGGGGCGGGGCATGCGGCACGTGGTCGCATCGCTATTCGCTCAGTCACAAATGGTGTTGTCAGTTTTTTAAAAATTACCAAATTTCGGGGAAATTGGAATTAATTCCCGGGAAAAAAAGATTATTTCAAAATTCATTATTATTGTTACTATGATGATTATGTAAAATTTTATATTATATTTGATCAAGTGTTTACCTAACCTTTATTATCCTTACGGGTCGGACAGGGTTTTTTTTACATATTGTATATTTCTTTATCATCGACCATTTTTTTTATCTCGCCCAATTAGTAAATTTGATACTGAAACTATTTGCCCAAAGGTCAAAGTAGATAGGAAAGTATTGCCATATTGGCATTAGCCATTTTCTTTGGTATTTTTTTTCTCACTACACACCTTCCACCTTCGAGATCACGCGTTCACATACTTCTTCCATTTTTGACGCAACTTATTAGTTCGTCTGTGACGAACTGGATGGGTTGCGATCAGAGGCGGCGTAAGCCGTGAGCGACGTGGGCGACGTGGGCCACCACCTACGGCCTCGGGGAATCCCTAGTTTTATTTGTTTATGAGGCAAGTCAAATCTTTAGAGTGGGTAATCTTTGTGCGCTATAGTCGCACGCGGTTTCTAGGCAATTACATCGTACATTTTGTTAGTGTCTATTGCGTAGTTTATTTAAAAGTTAAAGATCAGTCCTCGTTCATACTTTGTTTAGTAATTAGAGGAGTTCATACATGTTCTACGAGATTTCCTGGGGACAGCTGCCTCTTCCTGGCTCCACCTGGGTACGCCCATGGGGCCTCGTGAAATTTGTCTAGCCCACACCAAAAGGTCTTGCCCCGCCTCTGGTTGCGACAAAACTGATTGTGTGCCGTACAACCGCAGTCTGTCATGATCCTCGCGTTACTGTCTCAGTGCACCAATTCTGCTACCCAAATATCTTTGTGTCCATAGCTTGTTTGATGCAGTAAACATTGGCCACTTGAACCAAGTTCGTCACCTTGTTGCGCGACGCAGTGTTTTGTTTTGAACACGATCCGTTGTTTTAATGTATAGTATACTGCGCTCTATTGTGTGTTGGCAGACCTATTTCGATGGGAAAACATCTAATGACCTCTCCCGCTGTAGGCGGAGTGGAAGGGCATGTCAGACTTTTACTGACTAAAAGCCACCCGTGTTCCTTCATTTGTCAGTACATCAAGGGCCACGGTATCTCTCTCGTCACACACGGTTCCTCCCGGTTGGTGCCAGACCTTTTTTTTTGTTGGGATGGGAAATCATCAAATGACTTCTCCCGCTCTGGGCGGGGCGGCAGGGCGTGTCAGACTTTTATTGACTAAAACCCACCCGTATTTCTTCACTTGTCTGTGCGACGGCCACGGCTACGGTTTCTTGTTTAACCAACCCGCAACCCTGACTCAGGAGGCATCGGTCTTCGTGGACCCCGTCACGATGTGCTGACATCTCTTTGAGGCGCGCATGAAACACGATGCGTCGTCGACTCGGGCCTGGTCCTTACCGGGCGACAAGCTGCCCACTGCTCACCGCTCGCAGTTCCGCGCTTGGTGGCAGACCTTGAGTTTGGATTTCTACATTTTAGTCAATTGGGAAGAAGAAAGTACACATATCTACAAACGATCCTTCATTTAGTGCCATAGACAACTAACCCTTGAATAGTTCTTGATAATTATGTTATATAAAAATACCTAGACCAACACTTACGACTGTACTTCTAATCGATCTAAAACTAATTCCATTACATTCAATGAATAAACAGCTCATAGATTCGCCAACAATAGATTACATAGCCCATTTAAAACATAACATAGTAACAATGCTTGTTCAATTTAGATTTATTGTAGATAATCCATTAACAATAGTTTTTGTTTAAATCAACACACGGAACTCTAAGAGATGTAGCCATTATCAATCAAGAGGCACGTTGTTTATCTGGCAAACCAAGTTTGTGTTATCACGATATTGATTAACCAATTAGGCACCGAAAAGATATCAATCTAGATTATCAATTTTATGATTATGTTTATCTGGGTAATGCAGTATTCGATCTAATTAAGTTTACAAACAAAATCTGATCTGACAACAAAAGTACCGAAAGATATGATGGTTTGATAAGATGACAATACCGACTGTAATCGGCGATAACACTTTTCGGATATATCGAGCCGTTTTCCAACGTTTCGAATCTTGAAAATAATAGAATCGACTCCTGATATAGCGATTGGGGGCCGATAACTGAATTAAACATTTATTTTTATTTAATTTACATTTTGTATTTCGGTTTCCATTTGCGATATCATCGGGGAATCGGGTCGATTAGAAAAATCAATTAAAAAAAGAAAAATCTTTTGATAACTAATTACGGTGGCTGATGTCAGATTTTTATCAATACGTATAATGGATTTCCTGTTATATGTACAGTAAACCAAGGAGGAATGAACGGAGTGTGTGAAAGATGATTAAAAGAGGAGACTGCCGGGATAACAGCAATGGGGAAGTTGGAAGAAAGCCAAATGTTGCGCTGATCTGTGTAATAACGCATTCAGGGTGCTCTTGGGGTTGCCGTGGCGTTGTAGCGCGTCAGGGTTGTTCGCGGAGGTGAGGGTCGATGGGTTCGCCACGATCATGCGGAAACGTTGTGCTTCCATGATGGCGCGCTTGCGCTCCTCCTCCAATGTGTTTTCAGACCGGTGGGACTTTCCTCTCTTACGTTGGTGGATAAGAGACCAGACCGTCTTCAGTTATTACTAACATTACGTTAAGCTTTACTTATACTAACATTATATGGATATTTATATATTTTATCTGAAATAAAATTATTGAATTTGAATAAGGTCAGGCGTAAGTATAATGATGATATGGTGGAGGCTATTAAATTTAAAAAGTCTACTCATTGTTATAAATAAATTTCAGGATTATATTCAGAACTTGGCACCCATTTAGATCTTAATACTTTTGTCGGTGAAGTCGACAAGCAATGGTGTGGTTGTACCATATCATAATATTGAACTTAGCTTCCATTTTTTGCATTTATGGTTTTGGTGGTTCACAAGAATACTGCTCACATGGTGAGCTGCACTCTGTTGTAGCATTTATTTCACTCAAAAATTTAGTAAACTCAGTCAAATTCTCAAATGAATCGATCGGCATATACCTACAATGTCATTTTTTGTATAAATGCGAAACCCGAAACACGTGTCCAGTATTTTTATATAAAGAATCTAAGTATGTACAAAACAGACGAAACATGAACAGACTATATTCAGGTTTCGTTTAAAGATAAACCAGCGTTGTATAATGTTATTTGCTAAAATGGACCTATCTTTAACTTTACATACACACTACATAGTGGTGCTGACAATACGACAATAAATTAAACATCGTGTACCTCAACACATTCTCAGTCTACCCATAAAAATCATATAAATATGTCCATTAGTTTATTCACAGGAAATTATTTCTCATTTTTCACATTTTCTACATGATGTACATGTTGATAAGGAAGTGCTTACAGGTTAATGACCGCCGCATCCTGCGGTACCAAACTTTAATAATAATGGCGCGAAAAAAGCAAGTCGATATAGGATCGCGCTGTCGCCGATCGGAGGTCAGTGAACCAATATTTTTAAAGGATGTTCTATTCTGTAGCACTACTCTGTATAATCGAAACTTAAGAAAACATAGCTTTCTCCACAGCAGAGCAATCTCAGCACACTGGTAACCTCTAAAAAATCCCGGTAGACGTATGGTTTCCCGATAGAATTACTGGTGCTAATGAAATAAATAAATATTACATTAAACATAACATACCTATAGGTATTTAATTAGCCTTAAATACTTTTGAGATGATACTTTAAATACTTTTTATACACGAAATGTGTCTGAAATGTATTTCTAAACAAATTCAGGTTGAATTACAACGAACAAACTCTTAGACAACCCTTTGCATGCTACTGTCATGTGCATAATGAATTTATGACATCGAGTCTACAATACATTGTGAATACATTTTACTGACTGAGATTACATCGCCGACGTGGAAAAAGCATTGAAGAATAATCGTGATTTCCCATGTTCCACAAAAAGTAAGTAACATATAGGTAATTGAGTTTCCATTTAATTTATATAACAGAGAGAAAGTGTTACATTATTGAACATTAGTGAAGTGTTCATCGATACGTAAGTAATACAAAAACCGCTAAACAAATTTTAATAAAGCTATGTAATTATATCTATTTATGGAATGAACTTGAATGTATATTTGCGAAATATCGCAAAATGTAATGTTATCGCAACATTATAGAAAGTATTTTTTTTAAATAATAATTATAAACTAGTGCTTCATTGCAATCCCGCTTGATGGTAAGCAGTGATGCAATCGTTAATGGTAAAGCGCGCTAGTTTAATAAGTCCATTCACTCAAAAAACTGAGTGAATAGGAAGGAAGACGGCAGTTGAGCGAGGTGATGCAATGTTTAACCCAGAGGGGATTGATCTGGAGACCCTCCACGACCAAACTCCCGACACAGTAACAGTTGGCGCATCGTACCCGGCACACATCGCAACACAACTGCTCAGACCCGTCCTCCGTTCGGCTTCACCAGACATCATGCCGGAACACGACATGTGTGGATAATACCTACAGAAAATATCGTGAAAACATTCTCTCGTGACTTTTCCGTAAGCCACTTCTGTCTGATTTAATGTGAGGTCATCATCAACCTTTTTACTGTCCCACTGCTGGGCACAGGTCTCCTCTGATACAGAGAAGGATTGAGCGTAATCACCACGCTTGCTCATTGCGGGTTAACGATTTCAGTCGTACACCAACAATTTAATCCACCCGATTTGTCCTTCCACTTTCTATGACTTGTTTATTACCATACCAAATTATAAATTAATTTCAGTTTTACCGAATAAAACCAGTTTTAGTGGCCATTACAAATAACAATATAATATTAGGTAAGTTATACGATATGTAGCTGAAACACACGGACGAACTTTCGTATGCCAGAAACTTACCAATCTCTCCAGCCTCCTTCCATCAGAGTAATGTAATTGGGTAGCAATGGGTTTCATTTCGGCAGTTCAACAACATTCATTGCGTGCGTTGTGGAGCAGACACATTTCGAGCAAGCAGGCAAGGAGCAATGGATTAGCAATTATCTATGCTTCAAAATGATTCAAATTGAGGGTAATAGTGGGTTACGTAATTATTTTTATTTATTTATTCTATCTTATTAGTAAAATGTCCTTATAGCAAAGCGTCCAACTATCAGATGGCATATCTGTATAGCAAAATATCTATGCCAACCTAACATAGTGCCGTAGTTATTAATAGTTTTGCTTACCTACTTGATTAGTATGACAGATATGACGTGTGTTGTAAACAGATGTGACAGGAAATGCCAAGAGGAGACGTCCTAAGAGGACGTATACCTTATTGGCGATGCTCTTCAGAAAGTCAGATGCGTAGTGTGCTGTATGATCAGTATGAAACTGAACGTGGCAAAAGAGTATGTAAGATCGTAGCAGGTGGTGTTTTGTAGTTTGTAGTTTCCCACCTGGGATTCCTTCCCATGAAAAGATTTCTTTCATCCTTCTGCTATTGTCCCAATTTAAGTTTTGCATGTCTTCCTGTTCCATAGATTTCTATTTACAGCTTTCTCGGTATCCTTTTTCAGCCACATCATCTTTCCACGTTTTATTCAACGGTTCTCTGGTTTTCCCCTACATTTTTACATCATGAAGTATTGATGGAGTTGCGAACAACTCCATCAAATGTTTCCGCAACTTATCGATGAGGGACCGATAAGTTTTTTATCTTTGTTCACCTGGCTCATATTTCTAGCAAATATAGTCAGTGTGGTGAATCAATGTTATACCTACATAAGCTACAATCTTGAATACTTAGTTAATATAGGTAAACACCCAGTCTGTCTACTTCAGTTAATAGCCGTCTGTGAGTCATAACCCGTAACCTAGTTATCTACCTAGTTTGTTCATTAGATTGTACTTCCTTTATGAGTGATACCTGTCGACAGTTATCTGTTCATAAGTTGGGAGCGATACAGTTATGATTGCCAATAATTAGAGTATTATATTATAATTAAATGGATAAATTATTAATATAATCACCCCTTCCAACATTGGACTTAAAATGTGTGTGAGGTGTACCCCTGTCTGTCCCTTCGGGGCAAACAGACATGATCATCATCATCATCATCTCAGAGCATAATCCCGGTCGCATCCGCGGCCTCCAAGTTGGAGCCCGGTGTCCGCTTTCCTACTAATACGCCTCCATTTCGCACGATCTCAGGCATCCCGTGGTGTGAGATTGTTGGCACCCATATCATCTCCTACAGCGTTAAGCCAGCACTTCTTTGGTCTACCCCGCTTGTTCCGGCTCGGCGGAGGCGCCATGGCAAGACATTTGTTACCCACGTAACATGCCGGTTTACGTAAGAAAGACGTGACCGTACTAGCGCAAGTGAATCTCTTACAGTTTGTCTGCAATGTCACGGACACGGAAACTGCCATGGATGCGGGAGTTCCTGATGCGGTCTTTCCGCGTAACTCCACACATCCACCGCAGCATATTCATCTTCGTGACACGCAGCGCCTGCTTGCTTCGCTCAAGCACAGGCCACGCCTCACTGCCATACAGAAGGACAGGTCTAATGATGGTCTTATAGACCTGTCCCTTAAGCTTAACCGGCATTTTGGGGTCACAAATGACACCTGTCACCTCACGCAAACAGACATGATGTTACGTTAAATTAAATAGATATACAATATGTAAAGAAAACCCTGTCCGACCCATAAGGATAATAAAGGTTAGGTAAACACTTGACCAAATATAATATAATATTTTACATAATCATCATAGTAACAATACTAATGAATTTTGAAATTATCCTTTATTCCCGGGAATTAATTCCAATTTCCCCGAAATTCGGTAATTTTAAAAAAAGTGACAACACCGGTATTATTTTGAGCGAATAGCGACGCGACCACGTCACAGGTGCCGCGTGCCCCGACCCCCGCCGCCCGCGGAATAGGGTTGCTTACCGCACATGTATTAAGTTACCTCTTTTTGCGAAATAATATTAATTTTTTTAGGGGGATTTTTTTTTAAGTTTTGCCTGTCTTTGTGGGCATTAGTAGAATCAGTTATCGATACCTAACAATGCCTTCACGGATCGGACAGGGTTTTCTTTACATATTGTATAGTCAGCAATTTACGGGTAATTGCGTTAAACACTAACAATAGAAATGGCTTTATTATTTATTTAAACTTATTGCACAAAATAATACACAAAGGCGAAATTAATGCTTACCTACAGTTTAACAAAATTCATTGCATAGGTAGTATAGGTACCGCAATGAATTTTGTTATATACCTTGTTGAGTAGGCAAATTTTTCAAACATGTGATGCAATGGTATGCAAAGCAGGTTAAGGAATGGAAACGATATCCTTCAAGATCATCCGATTGTGATCAAAAGAGTATTTAGCAAATATGGTTGTAAATGTTATGACATCTACATCTTTTGAGAAGGGATAATACTTAATAATTATATTGTACAATGATATGGGGACATTTTTAGTCGGAAAGAAGTTTAAAAATCATTGTTTGCAATCAACTGGTTGATAAAGAAATATTAGTTACCTATTGAATAGTACTTACGTCATTCAGATAAAATCTAGCCCGAAACATACCGCGCAGTAACGTATGTGTCATTATTTGGTATTAATTTTGGCTTCAAATAGTAACAAAACATAGTTTAGGTGCTTTTTGAAAGAATTGCCAAAGTTTTGTAATAGAGGCTCGGATTGCAGATGGTTGATGGGGCTGAAAGATTCTGGAATGGAGATTATGATGATACCTACCGAAAAACGTAACATACGCCTACCTGAAGTATGCGTATAAGATATTCAATCTGTAAACGTAACTTGGCTAATGAACAAATCAACCCATCTCCGTTCCACCATCGGACGACCCGTCGCACGGCGAGTTTTCACCCTTATGTCGTTAACACCACTACGATTTGGACGAAGCGTTTCCCCTCCTCTTTCATAGCGCTTACATCGTGGGACTGGACCAATTTGCCAGCGGCAGTGTTTCCGTCGGACTACAATTTGAGTGTCTTCAAGGCTAGAGTGAATAGGCTCTTAATAAACGAGTGCGCTTTACCATCATCGATTGCGTTACTGCTTACCATCAGGCGGGATTGCGGTCAAGCGCTAGTTTATAATTTATAAAAAAGAAAAACCTCCAACTCTTGCAAACAAAATAAAAGCTGTATAGAAATACAGTCACAAATGTCAAAGCCTGCCCTCATTCTTCAAATAGATGTTTATCTCTCTATTTGGATTTAAATTTTAGATATATGCAATTGACCTGATAATGCACCTGACATAATGTGGGGCAATTTGTAGCTAATAGCGCCACAATTAGTGTTTGATTATATTCCTAGTATCCAGCTCAATCGAGTACTATCTTACATAGTATTAATCTTGTTTGTTCTCTGTATTTTATTACTGTAATTTATAGCTGACTATCATTGCTGAATCATTAGTCTATTTCCCAGCTTTGTAGAGAGGTTTCATTGTAACCAATGTGCACGTGGATGATGCTGACCTTGACTCTCAGCTAAGGTGTTATAGTGCAAGACCATTCCCCACTAATAGTCCATTGACCATTTGCAATAACAGTGGTTGCAGTGAATGAGCATTGGTCGTCGTGGTAACGGCCGCGACTCTTGTCCGTGTTGTAGGTAGCAGGTTCGAACATTGGCATGCACTTTACTTTGTGCAAATATTTTTTTTTTTTTGTTTAATATATATACCTGCCATCACAGGGCATTATGAGCTATCCTACATGATCTCCCCAGATATACTTTCTAAGATTTTAGTGCAGGATTGGTGGGTTTTCTAACCTTTTTTTACTGTGGCGGCTAGCCCGTCTTATTATTTATCTTTATTTATTTCATATTTCTTACATCTTATATACTAAAAAATTCATATAATCTACTTATTCTACTGGTCTTTAGGTAACAGTTCACTTCTTATTTCTAATTGTTTTTACTTCTAAGCATAACTTCTTTATTATTGTTCCTATTTCTATTTGCTTACATTTTCTTTACATTTTCTGTGCAATTGATTTAATGACTACCATCTTAATTTAAATAATAATCTAATCACGATCGTGAGGAAGCTGTATGTACTAAAACCATTTTTTTTATTTACACATTTTTTAGATTTCGGCCCACTCCCTCTCATAATGAAGTGGCCTGTGTCCCATGAATGGGATCGTCAGATTCAGAAATGGAAGTAGCTCATTGAACTGAAAAACGTTTATATGTTTTTTTATCTCAGTTTTAGTCTGACTTGCACTAGGTCTACAATTAACTATTTGTGTCATCATAATATTCCATATTCCAGAACCTTACTGCAGTAAGGTTCTGGAATGGCGGCCACGTACTGGAAGACGCAGCGTAGGGTGGCCCCCAACACGGTGGACCGATGACCTGGTAAAGGTCGCGACCTTTAGGGAGCCGATGGATACGGGCAGCACAAGACCGGTCATCGTGGAAAGCCTTGGGAGGAGGCCTTTCTCCAGCAGTGGACATCTATAGGCTGAAGAAGAAGAATAAGAACAATATTCCATATTTAAATTAGGAATAGGTTATGGACGTTTCATGTGCTAAAAAGGTGTCTTTCGAAACAATAAATTGTTTGTAACGACTCGTCCCGACCTTCACCAGGTCATCAGTCCACTTAGTCCACTTATTACAATTCCACATTGTTGTAGCAACTTTACATCGAGATAATTATATCATAGCGATTTTATATCGAGTTTTCGAGAGCAAATCGTCGGGGTCTTTGTCGGATGCGCGTGGGCAACGATTATTTATAATTATTTAATTGCGAGCGTGCGGGTCGTGACACCGGTTCGCGAACACCATTTTCCTTTGGGTTTTTACATAATTACAGTTATTTCTAGTAGATTATACATTTATTTGCAAATTTTTCCTTTATTTGATATAATTTAATTATATAAAATAGTGCGCATAGGGTAAATTGTTATTTATAATAGCCTAGGTATAAAGTTGGTAGCACTTTTTCATTGTTTTAACTTAAGGCGCGTGTTGAGATAAATATTTAAGTACCTATACTTTATGTAGTTAATAGTTCTAGAAGTTTTATTGGCCGACTATTCTGGCTATGGCAAAGTAGGTCAGAAAACTGCTTACAAGCTAACAAAACTGGAATCGTGACCGTTTAACGTAACAGAACTTGGAATGAAGCATACTAACATATTTTTGTGCTCTGATTAAATTGATTCTAATTATAGAATCAATGTAGAGACGTCAGCACAACAAACTACTACCACTATAGGCACACTCCTTTTTTTGCTGTAGTAATCCTCTTGGGCTTCAGTCGTGGACGTGACAGCGGGGTATGCCGACTATTACCTCTAAAACTACCGTGGTATTTCACCTCTATCTATAGCCGAAGGTACGGGATTCATACAAGCATTCACCGCACGCCTAAATATGTATATTCCTGCGCAAATTATTATGATCAAAATCAAAGCATTTATTTCAAGTAAAGCAGTTACAGGCACTTTTGAATTTCCAAAGGGTTAGCCAGTCAGGTGAAGCTAGTATAGTTTTTGATCCAAAAATTAATCTCAATTATCCACAAATAGTCTTACTAGACAACTAAACGATTCGTCGTCATCTAATAACACTGGTGCATTATAAAATTAACAAATCGCCATCATTTCCATAGTAAATTATGCTTTAATAATATGCGGGCTTATCTCAGCCTAAGACATCTACCGTTCACCAATCCATTTTGCTGACAAAGTTTAAGTTTATTACTCTTAACTCTACAACAACAGGGTTTAGATTTCATTGTTTTTTAGTTGCAATGGTTTGCTGGTAATTTGGTATCTGTTTGTAATAAAACAAAGGGAATGATACGTGCAAGTTAATTACGCCCAGAAATGTAATTAGGTTTAATCAAATAACGTGATCTTTTTATACGTTTTTTATTTATCGTAGAGTTTTTGTTAGTTCTGTGTGTTCTGTGTTGTGTGTTAGCAGAGGTAATAACGTTTTTGTGCGAATGTCGTAATTGAAATATGTTATATTAAAATAATAGTTAGTTTATTTATATCAATCAGGATAACGATAGGTCTGGGTTTATGGAAGATAAAATTAAATAATAATGCTGCTTTTTGTTTTGATTTAGATAGATTTAAGGTTGATGCAATTCTCTTATATTTTTTGACATGAATACGTCTCTGTTTGACGTGAATTGCTTTTATGAGTATGACCTGAGTTTGTTTCGGCTATTTCTTCTCAGTGGTAGTCAGTTAGGAAATGCAGGCTACATCTTGTTTAAAAAAAAATATGACGTGTAAAAGTGATCAGTGATCCTACTTGATTAATAAACGATTTCATTTCATATCATTTCATTTTATTTCATTTACACGGAGGCAATCCAAAAAATGAATGATAACTAAATCGGGGGATACAGTTTGGTGTTCCAGCTTTATAACTATCATTGCTATAGAAAATTAATTTACACCACTGGATAGCTAAAGAAAGAAACAATTTATAGTTGTTGTCATCGTTGTTACGTCGGTAATACATCGCATGGGGTGGAGGTCGAAGCGCCGCCGATTTTTCATGATGCATTTGTAAAGTATGTTTCCCAATCCAATACAAAGTGGAAAGGGCAATAAATTAAACTGCATCAGTTACCCTCCTAGCCTGCTTCTAGAGATATTGATAAGCTTCTAGTATACGAACGTTCGTCCGTGTGTATCAGCTATATAGACTACTGAGCATATTTTATTGAACTTATAATAGAAATATAACGTAAATTTATGTTCTTATTTGTAAAGGACACTGAAATATAATTTGGTATATGCATGATTTAATTCCCCCATCTCCGTTCCACCATCGGACGACCCGTCGTACGGCGAGTTTCTATCCTTACGTTGTTAACACCACTACGATCCGGACGAAGCGTTTCGCCTCCTCCTTCCGACTGAAACAATTTGCCCGCGGCGGTGTTTCCGTCGGACTACAATTTGAGTGTCTTCAAAGCGAGAGTGAATAGGCGCTTTACCATCAACGTTTGCGTCACTGCTTACCATCAGGTGGGATTGCGGTCAAGCGGTAGTTTATATTTTATATATAAAAAAAAAGTTGCAGTGGTGGCCTAGTAGTATCGGCTGCGAGGCGACTGACGAGTTGGATGTCGTAGGTTTGAACCCCAACAGGCACATTACTTTGTGTAAATTATTTCATCACCACTGCTCTCAAAACGGTGAAAAAACACATCGCGAGGAAACCGGCATGTCCTAGAGGCAAAACTTCGAAAACATGTGACATCTACCAACCGGCACTGGCCCAGCGTGGTAGATAACGGGCCGCCCATGGGCGTAGCCAGCCTTGGGCTCAGGGTTTCATTTTTGGGTTATTAGGCACCTCATAGATCAGAGTACAGTTAGACATCTTTCTAAGTATATCTTGGACACCAATGACTGATTACAAGGTGAAGGAAAACATCTTGAGGAAACCTGGTCTTTTAAGTCTGCAATCGCCAACCCGCATTGAGCAAGCGTGGTAATTACGCTACGATTAATTATCTGTATCAGGTCTGTAGGAGACCTGTGCCCAGCAGTGGGACGATAAAAAGGTTGATGATGATGATGATAGATCAGAGTCAGGGTGGGGCGAGCGCCCCAGCTTGTCCCAGTGTGGTTACGCCCATGCTACGGCGCACTTCCTCTCACCGAAAGGAGGCCTGTGTCCCAACAATGAGAACATTATAGGCTGATTATCATCATCATCATCTCAGCGTTTATCCCGGTTGCATCCGAGGCTTTCGCGTTGAAGCCCGGGGTCCGCTGCAAGGCGCGGCATTATAGACTGATTATGATGATGATTTTTTCTTTGGTTAATGATAGTGTGTAAACATTTACGTCTCTGTTCACGATAAATATCTCGTCACGATAAACTGGCTTCAGCGATAATTTTTAAAAGTTGTTTGTGTTTTGAAGCTTGAAACGACAGTCCTCAAACGATAAAAGTCGTCAAAAGATAATATATGGAAACGATGCCTTGAACGAAAGTTTTAACAACACTTTTTCAACGTTTTAAAAAGACTTTATAGCCACATAAAGACAGAGTAAAAACTAAAGCCAGTAAGTATAAGTAACACTGGAAGTAGTAAATGACTCCATAAAAAGTAAAAAGACATACTTTGCAGATTTATCTACAAATAAAAGAACTATCATAAAACAGTTAATGGACTTTTATTAACTGACGTAGGTAATAATAATTATCATTTTAATAATTAAGTTCTATTTCAAATATACTGTATGGTGAATGCAACGTACGTATAATACATATGCCTACAATCAGTAATTTGTATCGAATTACGTACGGTAGGGTGTGCAAAAACGCGGGAAAAGTGGGACTTTCTCGGTGCAATTATAGATTGAGGAAGAGATAGTGCGCGTACGCATGATTCAAAATGGCGGCGACGTTAACCCTTAACTTCGGGGTCAGGTTGACATGTAAACTTAACTTAAAAGTATCAATATTTTTCCGTTGGTGCTTGTATTGTAAAATTGTTAAATAATTGCATGTAAATTGCAATTCAAAATGCGTTTTGTGAGAAAAGGTGAAAATGGAACAAAAATATTATCTATGGAGACAATTTATAGCAGTTGTGTTGCGATGTGTGGCGGGTACGATGCGCCAAATGTTGTTGTGTCAGGAGTTTGGTCGTGGAGAGTCTCCAGATCAATCTCCCTCTAGCGCAGCATCGTTTGGTCGTGTTGGTCTTGGGTTTAACATTGCATCACCTCGCTCAACTGCCGTCATCCTTCCTATTCCTAAGTTTTTTAAATGAATAGGCTTAATAAACTAGTGCGCTTTATCATCAACGATTGCATCACTGCTTAACATCAGGCGGGATTGCAGTCAAGCACTAGTTTAAAATAATAATAATAAAAAAAAAAAATAAATGGAAAGGATGTTGGTAGCCTGATGATATATTAGTATAATAATTTGTGTGTAGGCATTCCTAATGTCCACTTAGAAATGCCTACGAAGGCAAATTCTCTGGCTGGCTAACCGAACAGCGGCGAGTCACCGCAGTCCTTTCCGGGGACTTAGTATTTTCACACACTTGTAATGTTTTTTATAATAAAAAGAAAGAAAAATTCTTTATTCCGCACAAACAAAACGCACCTTACAACTAAATACCATAAAATTACAATAGCAAACAAAATACAAAAAATAAAAATAAAAAATAATAATAATAAAATAATATCACCAAAAGTCTAAGTATTAAGGTGATGTGAAAGATAACTACAGTTTCAGTATAAGACTGGTTTTATATAAACACTAGAGGCCGTCCGCGACTTCGTTCGCGTTTAGTTAGTAATTTTGCTCGGCTCCTATTGGTCGCAGTGTGCTGTTATATAGCCTAAAGCGTTCTTGGGTTAATGGGCTACAAATAATTTATTTCAGGCAAGACCCATAACTTCACACAAGCAAATACAAACTAAGAAAAAAGAAAGAAAAAAAAAAGAATATAGTAAACACTTTCATTAAATCATTCTACACAATAAATTATAGTTGACATCGCATTAAATACATAAATCATAAAAATAAATCCAGACTACTATATTATATACAAAACTACTATATTATTAATAATCACGCTATCAAACGCAAAAAGATTTTTTCAAATCGGACCAGTAGTTCCTAAGATTAGCGCGTTCAAACAAACAAACAAACAAACTCTTCAACTTTATATATTAGTATAGATTATATATTAGTAGATGTCGTGGTGGCCTAGTGGTTAAAACACCAGCCTCTCAAGTATGAGTGCGCGGGTTCGATTCCAGGTCAGGCCAGTACCAATGTAACTTTTCTAAAGTTATATGTACTTTCTAAGTATATCTTGGACACCAATGACTGAAGGTGAAGGAAAACATCTTGAGGAAACCTGGACTTTTAAGTTAAGTCTGAAATCGCCAACCCGCATTGAGCAAGTGTGGTGATTACGCTCAATCCTTCTCTGTATGAGAGGAGACCTGTGCCCAGCAGTGGGACGATGAACAGGTTGATGATGATGATGATGATATATTAGTATAGATAGAGAAAGGACAGCCTCCGTGTTCGATCCCCGTGCAGTGCAAATATTTGTATGCATGAATATGAATTTTTGCACTGGTCTGGACGTGCCTCGGAAAGCACGTTAAGCCATTGGTCCCGGTTGCCATACGAACATCTAATGACAGTCATTATGGGTTATTGGAGCCCTCAAAAGTCCAGCAATTGGTCTAACTGTAATGCTTCGATATTGCCTTCGGGTTGAGAAGGTCGGACGATAGTCACTTCACGAAAAATATCGAAGTCCAGCCAAAATCAGCAATTAGACAGGTAAAAGCGGAGCCCAGACTGCAAAGCTGAAAAAGCTTCGGATGCGACTGGGATTAACGCTGGGATGATGATGAGAGAAAGAGCCCCCAAACATGTAAATAGTTATTCCTCTCAAAAACATAACTTCCTAACCAGCTGTTGCGTGATAAGTTTTTAAGGCGATACGCAGTATGTTAATAACAGATAAGCAAGAGACCTTCTACAAATGTTAAAACACGGTAATTATCATAATGGCCCCAGTCTAGATGTAGGCGTTACCTGCGCATTACACACCTTTAGCGCTACTTTTATTGTTTTATCTTAATAATATTGTTACAAAGTGATACCGCGTTCTTGCTGGCGCCATTGCCGTTCGAGATAACAAGGATTTTTTTTAATATTTATTTTTTGTAAAACCACTTTTACTTTGTATTCTTCAGTACATATACAGCTCATACATTTGTTATGAATGGAATATGTTATAAATAAATTTCTAAGTTGTTTTTTTTTTGTGATAAAATGTATCCTGCGCTTACGCACTTAATAACACTATTTAGGTATAGATGAAAAATAATACCTGTAGATAATATTATTAAATCGGTTGTACACCATTTACTTTCACGGTTGACTTGAATTGAATTAATCTTAGTAGAATTATATTAATAAACTAACTGAGCCCCGCGGTAAAAGCACGCATCCACGTTATGCGTGTGCTATTATCATCATTTTCATCATCAACATTTTCTTTACCGTCGCACTGCTGGGCACAGGCCTCCTCTGATACGGAGTAAGATTGAGCGTAATCACCACTGTTGGAGACAAACCGTAGCACTGCTGCCGGACCGTACGACCACAGGAGGACGACAGCGGCGAGCGGGGACCGGGGAACGAGGGATCGGTTTCGCCGGCGCCGCCTGATCCAAAAATTGATCTCATTTCTATCTACCATCTAATATAGTTACTTTTCTGATTGAACTTGCTCAATGCGGATTGGCGATTTCAGACTTAAAGTCCAGGTTTCCTCAACATGCTTTTTGTCACCCTGTAATCAGTCATTGGTGTCCAAGATATACTTATAAAGTACATGTAACTTAGAACAGTTACATTGGTAGTTGCCTGACCTGGAATCCAACCCGCAGACTCATACTTGAGGGGGTGGTGTTTTAACCACTAGGTCACGTGTGCTATATATCATCCAAACCCATTTAGCCGTTTTTATATGATTGAGTGACGAACATCGACACCAAAAAAGAATACAATTATGATATATGTAGGATTCTTACATTGTTTCCTACTAACCTATTAAACATGTAATAGCTAAATATTTCTAGTCATTGCGCATAAAGCAAGCAGGTTATCTACCAGTGTTGCCTTATGCAAGTACACAATATTAATTATCTCTTTTAAAATCTAAATAGACTTCAATCACGATATTTTTGATGATAAGATCGTATCGCACAATAATTACTAAGTACAAACGAGCTACCGATTCAAAGTATATATATTTATATACCGACTTTAATAAAAGTAAATAAGTATACATGTCCTGTAATTAATTAATTGATAACAGGATTTTAATTAATTTTATTAAATGTTTTATTTTAAAGATAGGTGTATTTATAAATTGGAACACGCAGTAAACAACCTACTTTAATATATATTATTGTTTTTTTTTTTGTTTCAAAAGCGTAGCAAATAGTAATATCTATAGTAATAGTAATTGTCAAACTGAGCGAAGTTTTTCCTAGTACATAACTAGGAAAAACTTCGCTCAGTTAGACAATTATTGTTGTTATTAAAAGTTATTTGCCAATTATTTTAACTATAAAGTGCGTTCCGGCAAATTGCAATTACATCGATTAAAATACATTAAAACGATAACTAACTGATATTTATCGGAGTCAATTAACGGATTTTCAATGATCAAAAAATAATAAAATTCACGTGTCCAGTATTTTTAAGTAAAAGAATCTGTGTATAAAATTCCATAATGATATTATGTAAAACCACAAAGTTATGAGCTTGTTATCTTACCTGGTTGTCCCAGCAAAAATATGGTCACCGCACCGCTCGCCCCGCCGCGCCTAAAGAGGGGCGACGCGGGCGGCCATGTCTCACGGTCCTAGTACTATGATCTAACGTCAGCTGAGTTGTGCGCTCAGTAACCACACCGCATCAATTTCTTTATGTATTTGGGAAAAAAAATAACATGGTGTAAAAATGATTAGAATCGATTCAGTTGCTTATTCTGAACAAACTACATTTAGGTTTCGTTTAAAGAAAAATAACGTTGTATAGACATCTAAAAGGGTTATAATAATTAAAAAAGAAATGCAACAGGCAGATGAACGCGTAAAGTAATTCATAAAAAAAATTGATACTTCACTTGGAAGGAAATTAAATTCCAGAGTGCGTGTGTTGTCGCACTAAATTAAAAAAAATAATTCAATGAGTTCTAATTGTGGTGTGCGGCGCGCGCAGGGTTGATTTTATCTTCACTACGTGGGTATAAACATTGATCGATAGTTCTGTACATTCGTATTTCAAATACCCATAGACAACGTTGCGCCATGATTTTTATTAAATTGAAATTGGAACACTCAAAAAAAAATTACAGTTCTAAATTACACTTGTTGCATGCAAATGTTGACCTCCGCGTACAACTCATATGCTGCTACTATTTTTGTTTTCGCACTTAATTTTAAATTAATTATAACAACAGAATGCGATGTTAATGGAACCAATTGTCATAAATAAAGTGAAAACTGAACATATTGTCTAAGATAATCTCGTATGAATAGTCAATTAACCCTTAAATGCCTGCTATTATTATTCTGTCACTAATAAAGCCGGTCTCATAACCGTTATTAATAACATCATTAAATCGTTTATTATTCGCGGCGCGATAGTGTTGTGCCACGTATAAAAATAATTTCACAGTAATTCGATCACACGTCTAGTGTTCGTGCTAATCGACAATTACGGTTATTATTATTTTTATTTGTTCCACACGCGGTCAAACAATACGGATACATTTGCAATTTCAAGCAGCCATTAATGTAAACTCTCACGGATGTCCACAACTGAACGTTAATTGTTTAAGGTCACAATAAATATTGGAGCTTGAAACATTGCTGGGTGAAAAACACGCTAAAATGCTTGCTCATAGATAAAATTAATTGTTATTACGGGCTTGATAATTATTTCAGATACTTAACAATGATAAAGTAGCTAGATGAGTAGATATTCTGAAAAATAGGATTGTTGTTTTTAACTGTCTGTTGCATCGGGTGACGTCTTTATGTCGGCTCCGGCTGTCGCTGAAAACCAGCGCTGGGCTCTGATTTTGCATAGAGTCGCAGCATAATGCTGAGCGACAGCCGTTTTGCGTGGATGTGACGCATGTTTCCCTTAATTATTTATTATTATTTATGTTTTTGTAAACTCTTGCCTTATGTTTACTGCAAATAAACGTTTTTTCTTTCTTTCTTTCTTCTTATGGTTATTGAATCTTTCAAAAGGATTTAAGGCGTTAAAACTAACTGCCGACTACTACAGCAGTCGATTGTACAATATTCAGTTGTTGCATTTTATAACATTTCTATTACTGTCCTGTGTAGTGTAAAAGTATTTTTAATAGTTTTTTTTTTATATAAAACGGGTACCTACTTACTGCAAAACTTATTTATTTTTATTATAAATATTTTTAAATTAATATATTATTTATTTACCTCATTATAATTTAATATTTAGGAATCTAACACTATCATATTAATATACTTAATAATATATAAAAAAGTAATTGACCGTTAATGTCTTTGCAGCTATTTACTAGAAAACATGTTGATTACATTAATCTTTGACATAGCTGAAGACTAGCGCTAAGGATAGCGTGAATCATAATTATAATTAAATTAAAATATGTAGGTACTTACTATTTCACGAAAAGGGGAATTACCTGAACATAAAACAGTTGTAGGGCACAAGTTTAGAAGGAAGTCCATTGTTTTTAAATAAATATGGAACAGTTCATAGCTTATTTATATAGAACTAATTATGTAGGCCTTGCACGTCGAAATAGGAAGCGAGAATCAATTTTAAAATGATAAAAAAAATATGCGTTACAAAATTTTTTAGAACCATTGTGTTTGCCGTTTTCAAGTCGGAAAAAATATAGGTAACAAAGGTAAGAAGATTTAATTTAAGCAAAAGATATTAAGGTAGGCAATACATTAGTCATAATTATTTTAATCATTATCGATTCATCAATTTTTACTGACTGTGTATACCCGCCGGTGCAATTTAACCCTAGAATGCGCGCGGAAATGTCAGTCCGCGTAGCGGCAGCTGCGGGCGCTCCCGGCCTCACTTTCAACTTGGTACTTTCGCGCAACCATAAATTACTGACGACGTCCGGACACCGCCTTCCCGTGCGGGCACTAATTGCAAACAAATATCGCCCTTCGCGCCTGCGCACTCCACACCCGTAATTATGGGATCGTTTGCCCGCTATGTAAGTGCAGCTTTGTGTAAGGACATTAGATGCGCACGCTGACTTCACATTGATACTCACTATTGCCTTCGAGCGTTAACTGTTCGCTAACAGGGGTCGACCGGTTTAATTTACATAGCCTTTGTAGCAAATTGAATTGACGAGGAAAATATATTAATCACTGGTTTTTTTCTAATAACCACGTTTTCTAAGAATATACTTCGAATATCGATGTTGTATAACTGTCTGGGTATTGTGTAGTGCGTGAGGCGATGTGTTAGTCACGCTCCTGGGGCGATTCGAGCGGTGACGGGTGTATTATCGGCCGATATGCGTCAAGTTTATGACGCGCATAAATCTTGCGGGAGAAGCTGATAGGGCCGATAAAGGCGACGCGGAGAATTGGCGACTCGGGCCTCTAGGTGGCCCAGCGGCATTCACGGGTTGAATAGTGTTGTATTTGCGTGGTCGCTTAGTAAATGTGATTTATCACTAAAGATTAATATTTATTAATTTAACTGATTGATACAGTGACCTTGACAGATAATGTTCAAGAGTATTCTGAGATTCGAAATTATGTTCCGAGTCCTACCTACTGCCAATTATTCGACTTATTATGGGAAGGCAGTTAAAATAGCTATTTTCAGATAAGACCATCAGCTTGATCAGATAGGACGTCAAGTGAATACATTACAGTAGATCCGAGACATTTTGGGTCTATTTTTCCATCGCCAAATATTTTATCGTCATTTATTTTATACAAAAACTTTATGTATAAATTTCAAAATTATTTATGAATAAAGTTATCAGATGATTCAATAATCAGTCTTTTATTTGTTTGGTATAGGAAATCATCAAATGACCTCTCCCTTAGCAGTTTATTTCCATCATTTTGTTTAATTAGGTGACTATAATTATACCTAACATAACACCAGGTCCCTATTTCCGGAAGGGTAAGGCAGAGGAGTACCCCCGCCACCCCATTTTCATATTTACCTCCCATGTAATAAGGGGTGGCCCTATTTCCGGGCACAAATCCAGCCTCCAAGCTGCTACTGAATTAGTTAACTAATTCATAGAGAAAATTAACCTTATTTAAATTATTATTACAATAAAAGTTAAGATTTACTAATGGTGATTCTGCACCCTAATTGCGTAACACACTATTATTAGCAGTTGGTATCATTTCGAAGCATATTGCTAATCCATTACTCCATATATTCGAAAAAGTGTCTGCTCAACAACGTAAATAACGCAATGGATATTGTTGAACTGTCAAAATGAAACCCATTGTTACTGACAGTGTGTTACGCAATTACCCTGCTGGTTTTTTAACATCAAATAGCACTGATGCACTTAACCCTTCTTAACACTGCCAATGCGACTGCGGTCTAATCGACCAGCGCGACGTTAATCGCCTTTGCCTCGCCAACCAACTGATTTGCAAACATCCGTAGTTAATATTAATAATCCCAACTTGCATAAATTAAATTGCGTTCGCTGACATAACTGGTGTTTGTGTGTGTCTGTATGTGTGTGCTTGTGTTCAGGGCTGGAAATAGGATCAAGACTTTCACTTTGGCATCGGATGGTTTACAGCGTAAACTGAAGTAAATTTTTTTCAATTAATATTCATTTTTCTTTGGGAAATATTGAATTCATCTTCTAAAAACTTAGATATCCACCTTCAAATGATGCACACTTTTTTCTTAAACGATTCAATACAGATCTTTCCATTTTGCATAAATACGGACAATTATAATGTAGATTCTTATATAAATAGTTTGATAGGAAAATTATAATAATAAATTTATGCTAGAGAAGAGGATGTTAGCATTGGAAATTTCGCAAACCAATTTAGTTGCAGATAAAGCATAATTTTAAGTGACAATGGCCTAAAAATAATGACTGGATGTTGTATAAATATAATCACGCCATGATTGACAATAGACAGGAAAATCATTATCCTGACTATTGAAAATGGGAGTGTGTTGTTATTATTAATAACGAGCTTTCGCGCGGCTTCGCCCGCGTGGAGTTCGGTTATATCGCGCTTTTTAGATTTCCCTCGGGAACATCAAATTTTTCCGGGATAAAAGGTAGCCTGTGTTCTTTCTCAGGGTCTAAAGATTGTTTGTGCCAAATTTTATCAAAATGGTTGAGAGGTTTAGGCGGGAAAGCGTAACAGACAGATAGACAGCGTTACTTTCGCATTGATTTATAATATTAGTATGGATTATATCTAATAAATTGACGACGAAAGGGTTAACTGAAATAATATTATTTTGAAATGTTGGTGTTTACTGTTGCACCTATGTACACAGTAGATAATGTTAAAAACTTAACTAGAAATAAAAATAAGAGCTAATTTATTTCCAGACCAATGAGAAAAAGGCACGGAGTCAGCTGGCCTTTTTAATATTTTTATACAAGTGCTTGATCGCAATCTCGCTTGATGGTAAGCAGTGGTGCAATCGTTGATGGTAAAGCAGTTTAGTTTATTAACAGCCTATTTAATCAATAAACTGAGCGAATAGGAAGGAAAACAGCAGTTGAGCCACTAAGCCCAACAATACGACCAACGATGTTGCGCCAGAGGGAGATTGATTTGGAGACCCTCCACGACCAAACTTCCGACACAACAACATTTGGCGCATCGTACCCGGCACACACCGCCACAGAAGTGCTGCTTCAGCAGACATCATACCGGAACACGACGGTAACTTCTGCTGACAGCCTATGTTATCGCCTACCAGGCATAATTAAAAAAAAAAGCGCCAACCTCATCTCAGCGACAGCCAATGTCGAATACTTGCAGTAATATAGCGAAATTAGAGCTATTTTTGATAGATTGACACTAAGATCAAACAATGAAAGTTTTGGAAATAACGAGAAATGTCCCTCTGATTTTGTTGATAGTTTAGAAAATGTCTTCAAACTATGTACGGAGGACAGCAGGTCAAGCTACCCGATACTGTCATATATTCCTAATCAGCCTTGAGCCTTAATACTTTAGAGATAAAGTTAAAAATCTAACAAATAAATCTGACAGATATTAGTAGCTTGATATGCTGCCTGTACAAAAAGTAATTATATTAAGACTTAAATTTTTTTGCCCGCTTTATTACATTTCTACTCAAAAGTTGCCCATGTTTATATCATCATCAACCTTTTTGTCGTCCCACTGCTGGGCACAGGGCTCCTCTCATACAGAGAAGGATTGAGCGTAATCACCACGCTTGCTCAATGCGGGTTGGCGATTTCAGACCCAAAGTCCAGGTTTCCTCAAGATGTTTTCCTTCACCTTCAGTCATTGGTATCCAAGATATACCTAGAAAGAAAGTACATATGTATAACTTAAGAAAAGTTACATTGGTACTTGCCTGACCTGGAATCGAACCCGCGCACTCATACTTGAGAGGCTGGCGTTTTAACCACTAGGCCACCACGACTTGTTACTACTAGTAATGACATGTTTATATAATTTCTATTAATAAACTATTAAATTGCTGGCTGTACAATCAGCTGTTATCAATCCTATTAATCATAGATTCATAGAACGTTGATTAAACACGTTTAATTATGCATATTAATTAAATGATTAGCTTATAAATAAAATGTCCGACGTTTTGCGGTGTCATGGAAATACGTAGTAGGGTGTTAGTTCAGCTCAAAATGATTTTAAGGACAGACTGAAATGAATAGGTTGTTTTAAGATGTTCAGGATTGTTTTTCCTTCACTGATTTCATGTCATATTTCCTAACTTAGTCAGTGAAAGTTTAAGTTTGTTACTCTGTAGAAATCCCTACATACCTAGAAATCTCATATTTCATGGTGCTCCAGAGGTCATTGTATATCAAGGAGTGGACCGTGGTCACTATTATGGTAGGGAAGAAGTGTCCTTAGGATAGGAAAGGCTTTAAGAGACATACCGGATATACAACGTGTAACAAAAAGGGTATATACATAACAAAGGCATGGCATCTTTACATAATATCAATCGATATTGGAAGGGTTTTTTAATCCTTTTTCTTTATTTTAGGAAGTTATGAGGAAAAACATCGCCTGTGATAGGCTACTACCATACTAGGCGCACAGAATTATTGAAGACATTTATCGGATTTTGCCAAGTAATGTGACGTGTAACGAGTAGTTATTAACGTATGTAGTGTAGGTGCCACGTTCGTTATGATTTGATTTTAAGAAACACACGAAACCGAAAGTTTGGTATCAATTTTTGAGTATTTTATTTTGAGTTGAAACCCTTCCCATATCGTTTGATATCATCTAAGGATGCCATGCCCTTGGTATGTATATACCCTTTATGTTAGACGTAGTATATATCATACTAGAGTATACATTAGAATACCTAGTGGTGAAAAGGGCGTTATTTTTTGTTTATACAACTACTTATACAAAGTAAAGTTACTACTATTTAAGTTACTTATACAAAGAGTACTTATACAAAGGGTGCTTAGTACCTATAATTATATCGACTCTCAAAAGCAAGGCCACCAGGGCGCTTCCCGTTTTCCTTAAGAGTAGTATAAAAGAATGGGAAATAGTAACACTAATAGGTAAATTTATTAGTAATTTATAGGAGTCATTGTGTCTACGTTGTAAATTTTTAACTAAGAACACGTTGATTCATCCGTTAAGCGACATGGCCTCACTTTAACTAGCTAGAGTTACTAATCAATGATAATAATCGATATCAGTTGAAGAACTGTCCATGTAATTATTTATATTTACTGAATCACACTCTTCAAAGTTATGTTTGTGAACTTAATTGCTCATTTCAAAATGTAGATCTCTATGGAAAAGAATTAATGGACAACAAGTCGTGGTGGCCTAGTGGTTAAAACACCAGCCTCTCAAGTATGAGTGTGCGACTTCGATTCCAGGTCAGGCAAGTACCAATGTAAATTTTCTAAGTTATATGTACTTTCTAAGCATATCTTGGACACCAATGACTAATTACAAGGTGATGGAAAACATCTTGAGGAAACTTGAATTCTAAGTCTGAAATCGCCAACCCGTATTGAGCAAGCGTGGTGAATACGCTCAATCCTTCTTTGTATGAGAGGAGGCCTGTGCCCAGCAGTGGGACGATAAAAAGGTTGATGATGAAGCTTCCCATTCTTCTTCATCACATGTTTATTATCTTCATTTGCGTAGCCTTGCCCAAAAAATAAAAAGAAACATTTTAATTCAGACTTTACAATCCATCATCATCATCAACCTATTTATTTTCCCACTGCTGGGCACAGGTCTCCACAGGTTTACAATCCATAGTGTATTAGTATAGTAAAACTTACGAAAACTAGTAGTAATAAAAAAATATAAACAGTAAAATACATAAAATAAAATGAAAATAAAATAAATAATGAAAGGACGTTAAAATAATACGGTACGTATTTCCTAATGTGGATATAAACCCAGTCCTGGACGTAACGCGTATCCAGGCTAGATACGCGTTACTGCAATAACAGCCAGAATGGCGCGCAACCTGCCAAGGCCGCGGCTCACCGCTTGCGGAGCACGGCATGGAAGCCGTCAACGTGAGCGTCCGCAAACATGCCCAACGCACTGCACCAGCGCGGCAGCCCCAACAACACTCTAAAAGCATTGTTATATTGGACCCGTAAGGCGCTGAAATATTTTTGCGCATAAAGAGCCCACAAACAACACTAATACAAAGATGAGCAATGCGCTCTCCATGTGATATGGTTCGTTAGTATATGAAAAGGCCAATTTGCCATTGCCATGCCAAAGGGCCATTGGGTCCCGGTTTTTTGTTCCTGAATCGTTTGCAACATTTGCAATTACAAATGCACAACAGCGTCCATATAACAGGGTCCGGGCTGGTGTCCATACACCAGCCCGGACTTCTATTGCAGGATTATGCGAAAAATAATAGACTGTGTATTTGGGTGACTAGCGTGGATATAAGATTGAACTATGGCCCTTATCTTGTCAATGCTTAATATAAATGACACAGATAAGTATAATTACCTCATATTTTAAGACATTAAAACTAACTAAATCTATATCTATACTAATATATAAAGTTGAAGAGTTTGTTTGTTTGAACGCGCTAATCCCAGGAACTACTGGTCTGATTTTGATTCATTGGTGGACAGTAGTTCGTGGGATTAGCGCGTTATCTGTGTCATTTATATTAAAAAAAAAATCAAATCAGCCCAGGGCCTGTAGCCAATGTAACATCGCTTCGTAGCGAAGCGAAATCGAATACCAAACCAGCCAATGGCGGAAACGATTGACCACGTGATTTATCGCGTCGCGTGGTCTATCGTTACATCGGCTACAGACCCTGGTCTGATTTGAAAAATTCTTGTTGCGTTGGATAGCCCATTAATCCAGGAAGACTTTTGGCTATATAACATTATGGTGGACCAATAGGAGCGGAGCATATAAAAAAACGCGAACGAAGTCGCGAGCGGCCGCTAGTATTCTATACGATGATTCGACGATTAAATGCATTGGAAGTGGATCAGTCTACGAGTATTAACAGTTGATTGTGAATCTAGTATAATTTATAAGTATGTAGTTGTTATATTCGCAGAACTTATAAAGGTACGTGAGTTAAGTGTTCTTGGGAGTTCTTGTGAACGATGCAGTTGCCCTTATTATAATAAATTAATAATTGTTCCATAAAATTTTATTGCCGCGATCATTTAAGGGTTAATTTGAGATGGATTGATTAAATTCTAAGAATGAGTAATTACTCATAGTCGCTATTCGAGAAGCTATACTAAACATTTATATTGTTCTTGTGGTTGTTCATTTAGGGATGATTTTCACATCTTCTTCCTTTTTCAAGGTGAGATTCAACCTTAACTCTTGATCAATGGCCTCTGTGGAATATATGTATACCATAATTTTGCCAATAATACTTGTAATAAATTATAGAAATTCTTTGAGAATTTTATTTTACAATAATGGCGGATATCGCAAATGACAGTTGAAAAAGACGGCCGCGTGAACCGTCTATGAGGAAGGTTTGATGCAAAGTCATGATGTGGCCACTATGCTGCGATATTTCAATGTTCTTTATGAATTATTTACTGAATGCGCTTTTTACTACACAAACCACGCGCTTTTATCTAGCAAACGACACTATAAATAATTTTAAAAGTCTAATGAAAAATGCGCGTAGCACTCATCTTAGCTTTCCCGTCAAAACTCCGATTTTCACATCGCCAGAAAATATTTACTCTAGGAATAAAATTGACATTTGACAGTTTGTGTATGTGCTGTCGTCTGTACATTTAAAAACATGTCTCTGTTTTTAAATAAACTTTCTTCTATACTGACATATTGCAGCAGACGCAACCCCATTTTAAGGTACTAAATAAACATATTATTTTTATTATAATCCAAATACTGGTTTGAAAATAATCAGGCAACATTGTCCATACAATCGGCATTACGAATATTCGGTACGCGTTGCAGGAAAAAAAAGTTTAATAAAAACTTCTTTTGACAGCCCTTAGCTAAACTGGACCGAACTTGCGACAAATATTTTTATTGCCACTAATACAAGCAAATTCAAACTTTATCGCTTTGAAAGAAAACCTATGAGAACGCCTTTGGGTGGTATTGTAAAGTGGTTTTATTCGCGATAGGATTTGTCAGTCAATAAATTATTATTGAAGCCAAGATTCTGGATGGACAGTCTGTGTTTTGACAGATTGCAATTAATGCATTCTGTGAAGTAAGAGGATTAGTGGATTAATAAATAAAAATAATGTGACAATGCTGCTTGGGTGAGCCTTATCGAGTTATTAAGATTTGAAAGGATTAAGGACGTGATGATTTTTGATAATCTTTTTGATTGTCATTGTTTAAGGGGATTAGGAATTCATATTCGCGAAAAAATAAAAATATAGGCTATAGAGTTGTGTGCTGCTCTGAAATACATCGCGAGGATGCTGGTATGTCTTGGAACCAAAAGTTCGAAGGCGTTGTGAGGCATCTACCAACTCACATTGATCTTTTGGTGGATTATGGCCCAATTTCTCTCATAGCAAAGGGGGCTATGCTATATGATTGTGGTGTGCTGTTAGTCTTTATGACTTGATATTTGATTCTAGCTGGGTTTGATTATGACTGCTTCCGTGGCGTAGCGGCAGCGAACGCAGCCGCTGCGCAAGGAGGCGCGGGTTCGATCCCCGCACAGTGCAAATATTTGTATGCATGAATATGAATATTTGTACTGGTCTGGTCGTGCCTCGGAAAGCATGTTAAGCCGTTGGTCCCGGTTGCCATACGAACATCTAATGGCGGTCGTTACGGGTTGTTGGAGTCCTCAAAAGTCTAAAAATTGGTCTAGCTGCAATGTTTCGATATCGCATTCAGGTTGTGGAGGTCAGACGGCAGTCGCTTCACGGAAAATATCTAAGTTTAGCCAAAATCAGCAGTTAGACTGGTAAAGCGGACCCCTTGACACCTGAAGCTGAAAAAGCTTCGGATGCGATTGGGATTAACGCTGACATGAAGATGATGATTTGATTCTAACTGGGTATTTAACAACAACTAAAAACAGGGTACTTTACCAAATCAATTGTTTCATAGAAAATGTAATCAAAGCGGGCTTAGCACGAAGTCAAAATGCATGGAAGAGCAATTTTTGTTATAAATAACCTTCGATAAATTTAATTGCATGGGGTTCACAAAAATATACTGAATCATCATGGTAATGGCTGGTCATCGATATCGCTGTCATCCAGTACACGATCTTTTTTTTCCCGTTCTAGTTTTCAGCCATGCCTAGTGTGGACGTTACTTTATAAAACAGCATTATTCATTTATGTTATTTACACAATTAATTTAATTTAATGTCATTCTACAATTATTATAAACACGATTATAACATTTTAATGCTAGTTAATGAAACAAGCAACTTGTTTGCCTTAGCATGGATAGAACTGCTTCGAGAAATGCGCTCATAGTATTATTTTATTGGGTTTATAATAACTCTCGATAATAGAACATGGGAAACTAATGTTTTGGCACGTTTGATGAAGTTAATCATAAAAGCTTAAGCCTGTTAGTTAAGAAAGAAACTGTGGTCCTGGCGCACAGGCAAGTGAAGGAACACGGGTGGGTTTTAGTCAGTAAAAGTCTGACATGCCCTTCCGCTCCGCCCAGAGTGTGAGAGGTCATTTGAAGCTGAAAAAAAAAGCCCAGATTTTGGGCATTTACTACCTAAAATATTAATACTTATTTTTTCTTTCTAAGCTTTATAAACTAGAGATTGATCACAATCCCGCCTGATGGTAAGCAGTGATGTAATCGTTGATGGTAAGGCGCGCTAGTTTATTATGAGCCTATTCACTCTAGGCTTGAAGACACTTAAATAGTAGTCAGACGGAAAGACCGCCGTTCCAAATCGTTCCAGTCCCTGGATAAAAGACGAGGCGAAACGCACGTAGTGGTGTCAATAACGTAAGTGTGGATACCAGCCTAATACTAGTTTAACGTTACTAAAAACTATATGTTAGTTCTTTTTCGTACCATCATGTGGCATTAAAAAAGCTTTACGATCTTTGCCTGCCTTCTTAGGTCTTTATTCCAGAAGGAAACTCAAGCATTGATCTCTGCATTAAACTTAAAACTAGTTCCAACCAATCAAAAGGGTTCAAACGAGACTTAAGTGACGCTTGAGTTTTGAGTGACGATCTGTAATACGGACCTTAGTCATCATCATCCCAGCGTTAATCCCAGTCGCATCCAAAGCCTTTTCAGCTTTGGAGTCTGAGGTCCGCTTTACCAGTCCAACTGCTGATATGGCTAAACTTCGACATTTTCCGTGAAGCGACTGCCGTCTGACCTCCACAAGCCGAAGGCGACATCGAAACATTGCAGCTAGACCAATTTTTGGACTTTTGAGAACTCCAACAACCCGTAACGACCGCCATTAGATGTTCGTATGGCAACCGGGACCAACGGCTTAACATGCTTTCCGAGGCACGACCAGACCAGTACAAATATTCATATTCATGCCTACAAATATTTGCACTGCGCGGGGATCGAACCCGCGCCTTCTTGCGCAGCGGCTGCGTTCGCTACCGCTACGCCACGGAAGCAGTCAGAATCAAACCCAGCTAGAATCAAATATTTCATCGTTCTTAAATAAAATAAAAAAATATTGCGGCATTCCTATAAAATGTAGCGTTTTTGACGTGACAACGTCTTATAAATTGGTTTGCCGGGTGACACTTCAAGAAACTGCGTTACGCTCCGCTCACGTTATGCGCTCACAATGAGAGCGAGTGAGAGGCACGCGTCCCTTCCACTCGGGCATGGTTAGCCCGCTAAGAGCAACATTACCTATTTGCTAAATATTTCAGCAACATTAATTTTTTATCAAATGTTTGATCAAATACCAAATTGTACAAGTGACTTACATTCGTGGCTATGTACTGAAGTACCTATCGATTAATACAACAATACAATGCAACAAAAACTGAAAAAATATATCGGATCTTCGGTACATCATGTTCCATTATGAATAGAAGTTATTGTTCTATTATTCTTTTATTTAGACCACAACAGCCAGCATTGTTCCAAAATCTGTATTTATTAAACCTTTATATCAGTATACTGAGAATAGTAGAAAAACTGTATCAAATAATAATATTCCCACGAGTTGGAGAATTCCAGAGAGATGTTATTACGTCGACGTATGCTTGTAATGAGTTAACTACGTCTTGTTAGAAAACTGTTGCAAAGTAGAATTTTAAGATTAGCTTAAGTATATGTTGGTTTTTAATTCAAATCTTAACTCTTTTCTTGAATACCAACTCAACGATACTAAATTTATAATAAATACATATACATATAGATAAACAAGGGTCTTGGACCCAGGCCAATCAGGAAAAGATCGTAGAAGTCTCGAACTTACTTTGGGGCTAACTCAATCTGTGTGTGATATCCCATAACAACAATCCTTACTAATATTATTTTTTTTATTTTTTTTATTTATTAATTTATTTGTTCCGCTTTCACGCCGTAACTACTGAACTCATTGTGTTGAAATTTTGCAGTCTTAAAGTTAGTAGTCCGGATTAAATAATAGGGTACTTTTATCCCGGAAAAATCTGACATTACTGAGGGAAATCTAAAAAAAACGCGCTATAACCGAGTTCACGCGGGCGAAGCCGCGGGCGGAAAGCTAGTATCAAATAGTCAATTGGCATATGAATCATTTTTCATTTAACTACCTATAATTATTTTTGTTTCATTTTTCATACAGATTATAATGCAAAACAGCAGGCTAATTGAATAACACACTATCAGTGGTAATGGGCTTCATTTTGACAGTTCAACAACATTCATTCCGTTATTTACTTTGTTGAGTAGACACATTTTCGAACATATGGAGCAATGGATTAGCAATATGCTTCGAAATGATTCTATAACCCATGACAACGTCGTATTTCATTACCTTTAAATATGAATTTGGTTTGATGATTGGTTTGCATGAAACTGAAATACTCGTGTTCCTTATTTATTCTCATATTAAATGCGGCAAATAAAATGCGAGTAAAAATATTTAATACAATAAGTCTTTTATTGTAATTTTTTTACTCGCATTTTATTTCATTTTTCGTTGTGATCCAACAGTTATGGGATATAAAATATGTATAATCTTTAACCTAATCTTGTTTTTTCTGCTTTTCCGGTTTAAAAATTTTAAATCATAACTTGAATCATGTAGAAAGATGTACAGGCGACAGCACATCAAGTTACTACAATCTGTCAGATTTCCTTATTACATTTTCAACTTTATCTCTAAAGCATTAAGGCTCAAGGTTGATTGGGAAAATCTGACAGTTTGGGGTAGCTTGACCTGCTGTCGTCCGTACCTTGACAAAACACGCGTGTTCGAAAAAATTGCCTGCTCAACAAAGTAAACAACGCAATGAATGTTGTTGAACTGTAAAAATTAAGTCCGTTGCTATTGTTTACTCAATCACTACCCGCTTTCTCCGTTAGTAAACAGGATTCCATCGGTCGTGATGTAGAGTCCTGGTAATTATAGAGATTATTGGGCATTCAGCTGTCTTTCCTTACATGAAAATTTTATAGCGTTTTCATCTATATGTCATAGAACTTCGATATCGCTTAACTCGTCTTTGACTCGGCTTTAATTATAAACTGACTAACTGTGCCCTGTGGTTTCGCCCGCATGAGTTTCGATCCCATAAAAATATTGGTATAAAAAGTATCCTATGTGTAATTCCTGGTCAAAAAGTATCTGTGTGCCAAATTTTGTCCAAATCCGTTCATCATCATCATAATCAGCCTCTACTCGTCTACTGCTGGACATAGGCCTCTTCCATGGCACGCCAACAAGCTCGATCCGAGCAGTTTTCCACCACCAGCCGCTACCAGCCACCTTTGTAATGTCGTCGCTCCATCTCGCCCAAGGGCGTCCTACGCTACGTTTGCCAAATCCGTTCAGTACATACGAATAAACTCACTTTTACATTTACAATATTAGTGATGATATTTCTAGAAGTAATGCTTAGTCGTCATGAAGAAAATGGTCTAATTAGCGTCGTTGTTTCCTCGAAGGGAACATTCTCAATCCCTTAACAATAGGTGTTGACATTTTTCATCTTTCCTTTGTTATCATTGACGTTTATAATTGTCCTGTCAATTGATACCTTTGGGTTATTAAGGAATAATTACCGTCAATCATACTTTGTTGTTTAATTAAACTTAATAAGGTAGATTAAACTGCTATTTACAATAGGGTAGCATACTAAATTGCAATGCATTATTTTCCAACGGGCGTCGTAATGGAAGAAGTTAACAAAACTGATGTCTTTTTGATCAGGGTTTTAATTAATTATGGGTGGTAGGCCATAACATCGGCTGTCGGCAGATGTTACCACCCACCAGACAAAGTCTTGCCGCCAAGCGATTGCGATTCGTCGTGTTCCAGCATGATGTCTGGTGAAGCCGTACGGAGGACGGGTCTGAGCAATTGTGGGGCGATGTATGCCGGGTACGATGCGCCAAATGTTGTTGTGTCGGGAGTTTGGTCGTGGAGGGTCTCCAGATCAATCTCCCTCTGGCGCAGCATCGTTGGTCGTGTTGTTGGGTTTAACATTGCATCACCTCGCTCAACTGCTGTCTTCCTTCCTATTCACTCAGTTTTTTTGAGTGAATTTTCTTAATAAGCTAGCGCGCTTTACCATCGACGATTGCATCACTGCTTACCATCAAGCGGGATTGCAGTCAAGGACTAGTTTATAATTAAGTATTAAAAAAAAGGGCATGAAGGGAATTTGATCAGATCTTGTCATTATCTTAATAGACTGTATACTGAACTTGACGGTTTAAAAAGTTCTTAGTAGTGAAGGGTGTAAATGTGTGTGTAGCGTTTGATGTAGTTTTTGCTTTAATAGTTTAGTTGAATGAAGATGATTCAGTACAAACATGACATAATCAGCTTATAATGTTCGCACTCCTGGGTCACAGGCCTCCTCTCGGTGAGAGGGTGTGGGTCGTAATCTACCAGGTCTTCTCACGATATTTTGCTACACAGTTTTTGAGAGCAATGGTGATGAAATAATTTACACAAAGTAAAGCGCCTGATGGGGTTTGAACCTACGACCTACAACTTGTAAGTTGCGGTCGATACCTCTAGGCCACCGCTGCTCTCAGTTTTTATGTAATCTATACTAATCTATATCTGTGCTAACATATAAAGCTGAAGAGTTTGTTTGTTTGTTTGAACGCGTTAATCTCAGGAAGTACTGGTCCGATTTGAAAAATTCTTTTTGCACTGGATAGCCCATTAATTCCGGAAGGTTTTAGGCTAATATAGTTTTAGAATAATATCACGCTGTGACTAATAGGAGCGGAGCATATCATGTTCAAATTACTAACTCCACGCGAACGAAGTCGCTGGCGACCGCTAGTCAGTACATAAATGAACAAAAAGCTACAAAAAAAAAAAAAAGGAAATGCTACAGAAGACAAAGAGAGCGAAAGGGGCGTTCTCAAAGAGACGTTGAACTAAACAAAGCAAAAGTTGAATATAACAATCTATCGAAGTCTTGCACTATTTGTCCCTTTTTCTTACTAAGTATTGGATACTTAGTAAGAAAAAGAGATAAATATTGCTAAAGAAACTAATGATGCATAAACAGGTACTTAAGTAAAGCTGACCATAAAATAATCCAAGTAAATGACAGGATGCATAGCAATACTAGACACCGTTACATTGTAATGCAAAACCCTAGCTAATGTTTAGTTAAACTTTAATTTAAATGCACATAACTGTCAACATAAGGTGTTTTTAACTGCCTCCATAGCACCAACATATGTTCGTTGTTAAATAAAATACACCCTTTCACCCTTATAAGCATTTGTAAGATGCAAAAATGTATGCGGGTGAGATTAATCATGTTGAAATAGGATAGGATATTATGATATTACAAATATTAGAAAATAAATTAATTTTTTTTTTAATTGATAATATTTAATAATAAAATTTAAATTTCTGTTTGTGATTGATAATGTTGTAGAAAGGGACAGAAGATAGAGGGAGAAAAAAACACATATACATGAGTCAAGTCATACTTCATGTTTGCCTAGTTGTAGCTATGTAACTTTTCTAAGTTATATGTAAGTACTTTCTAAGTAAATCTTGGAGACCAATGACTGATTTACAAGGTGAAGGAAAACATCTTGAGGAAACCTGGACTTTAAGTCTGAAATCGCCAACCCGCATTGAGCAAGCGTGGTGATTACGCTCAATCCTTCTCTGTATGAGAGAAGACCTGTGCCTAGCAGTAGGACGATAAAAAGGTTGATGATGATAAATATTAGGTAGGAATAGAGTTCACTCATCCTCCGTAGAAAAAGGAGGTTGCGCCGATCAGGCGGGTGTTCTGTCTGGCAGATAACTGCCAGATGATTTATGTCGGGAAGTTTTTACATATTCTAGTTTCGCGTAAACTCTGCTTGTGCGATGCAGGATTTTCATGCCTTGAATCCTGAATATAGTTTGTTCAGAATAAGCAACTGAATCGATTCCAATCATTTTTACACCATTATTATATTTTTTCCCAAATACATTTATAAATTCTTGCAGTGTGGTTACCGAGAGCACATGGTAGGTAAATCATAGTACTCCGCGCTCGCGCAACAGCTGACGCCAGAGGTCAATGCACCGTTCGCCCGCCCGAGCGGTCCGTTGACCATAGTTTTTGTTGGGACAACCAAGTAAGATAACAAGCTCATAGCTTTGTGGTTTTTTATGATATCTTTTTGAAATATTGAACATAGATTCATTACTTAAGAATACTGAACACGTGCTTCGGGTTTCGCATAAACAAAAAATAACATTGTATATAGCAATTAAAATAACATGTCTAATCAGCAAGACCATAGATTGTTTGAAACCATTTTCCCATGTGTCTAATGGAATTAAGTTTTTTAGATACCTTATTAGCCGAAAGGCGTAATCACGTTGGGCTGGGCGACTCGACGATTCAGAGTAGGCTATTCGCAAAAGAATCCGCTCGCAATTACGCCAATCAATTATAATGGAAGAGGAAATTGCTCGTTTCCGCGGCCGCTTACACAGAACACAGAGTTGACATGGTTGCCACAAGTTCGAGGAGGAAGCGAGTTCAAACTGTAATTTGAAGATTGTACCAATGTCAATTTAAATGTTTCCGATGAACGCGAAGAAGAAAATGGTGCGGTTGGTAATATCCTAATGGATATCATCATCATCATTTCAGCCGAAAGAGGTCCACTGCTGGACATAGGCCTCCCCCAAGGATCTCCACGGACCTTCACTAGGTCGTCGGTCCACTTTGTCGGGTGCCTGCGTCTTCCGGTGCGTGGTTGCCCCTCTAGAACCCGCGGATGTAACAAACAATGGATATAACAAAAAGGATTCTCGGAAATGGGACCACTTCCAAAAACACACAATGGCGCCGATTCTGTTGTTCACAAACTAAACTAATTTTAGGTTATGTGCATCTCTTTCTTTCCATTTTATTAAGAAAAGGACAGAAGATAAAATGTCAGTTTAGACCTGTCAAATTAGTGCGCTCCTGACGTAAACTGGTGTATGGTGTAACTGGTGTATGGTGTACTGGTGTACTGGTGTATGGTGGTGGTGTGGTGCATTTGGGCTGTTGCTGCCAAGTGTCACCTGGCCACTTTGGATTCAGTGGAGAGACGTGCAAAGAGGCTGATTGGTGACCCTGATCTAACTCGAGTTGGTCTCCAAAGCCTAGAGCACAGGCGTAGAGTAGCCAGCCTTTCGGTGTTCTATAGGATGCATTTCGGGGAGTGTGCGAGGGAATTGCATGATTTAATTCCCCCATCTCCGTTCCACCAGCGGACGACCCGTCGTACGGCTGGTTTCCACCCTTACGTTGTTAACACCACTACGATCCGGACGAAGCGCTTCGCCTCCTCCTTTATACCGCGTACATCGAGGGACTGGAACAATTTGCCCGCGGCGGTGTTTCCGTCGGACTACAATTTGAGTGTCTTCAAGGCTAGAGTGAATAGGCTCTTAATAAACTAGTGCGCTTTACCATCAACGATTGCGATTGCGGTCAAGCGCTGGTTTATAAATTGTAAAAAAAAAAAAAATGTTTATAATCGGCTCTAAATCGTCTATGGAGTATCTTAATTTGACAGGATTAAATTAAAATGTTATCTTATATCCTTTTCTTAACGAAATGGGGTGAAAAAGATGCACATAACTTGTAAATTACTTTAGTTTGTGAACAACAGAATCAGCACTATTGTTGATCAAATTCGAGGAAAACACGTATCCTACTGGATATATTCCGTATGATAAATCACTTATGTTAGACAATCATAAACAAGAAAAAGCTGTGTTGAATCAGAAGAAGCCGTCACGAATAAAACCAAATACTACTACGAAATTAACTACACCTGTATTGACAGTAAACTCCCTGCCACAAATAAAACAACACACATAGAACTTTGCTTCAAAGCCACACCTTTTTGGCGCTGGCGGTACAATATTTTCTCTGTCTTCCTCAACATTTCTGTCTGTCTCAGCATCGTCAACATTGTCTCTCGTGTCCTTCAATAGAGACATTCTTTTTTTATATAGGTTGCCTAGTGCTTGACTGCAATCCCGCCTGATGGTAAACAGAGCTACAATCGATGATGGTAAAGCGCGCTAGGTTATTAAGAGCTCATTCACTTTAGCCTTGAAGACACTTAAATTGTAGGCCGACGCAAACAACGCCGCTGACAAAATGTTCCAGTCTCTCGATGTAAGTGGTATAAAAGAGGAGGCGAAACGCTTCATCCGGATCGTATTGGTGTCAACAACGTAAGGCGGCGTCTTAATTGGGAGTGATCGTATGATGGCGCGATGCGTTTTTCGTCTGCCGATCAGTGGTCGTGCGATGACCTAATAGGTGTCCTAATAGATTTCGCGATGTCCATCGTGTGATGCCTCGCACGTCGACGCATCGCGTAGGTCCAATTAGGACACTCAAAAGAGATCTCTTGCTTGGATTACATGCACGCACGATCAAACACACGTACGATTGTTATTAAGCATTTCATGTGCTCGCACGATTAGTTGCGAGGTTCAAATAGGACACTCTGATGAAATTTGTATGTTTGAACTCATCGCACGACGAGAATGCATCGTGTCATTATGCGATCTCCGCCAATTAGGACAACGCCTAAGGGTGGAACCTCGCCGTACGACGGGACGTCCATTCTCAACATTTTGACTCTGTCCCTATTGTACTCCGCTTGTCTCTTGCACCACACTGCCACCGAAGCGCCCAGCACGCGACTACAAACGTTTCAACGGATCACGGCGCTAGGCTCATCAAGACGGTGTCCCGTTCCAACATGAACAATTTCCAAGAACTGAAGACAGCGAGGGAATGGTATCGAAGGTGGGTCACAAAAAAGAAACTGTTTTATACCAGATTCTTAAAGTTGAAGAATTCTGACGAGTTTTTGTCAAAATTCTTGAGACAATTAAGTATAGCAATTAATTTTCTATTTTTTCTTTGCGCGGGTGTGTTTGCTTTTTTTATAACTATTTAACTGAACAAGAAAAATGGAAGGATTACAAATATCCAATTTATTATTTTTTGTACTTTTTTATTTTTTTAAAGACGTTGTCACACGCCTGTATCACAAACAGCCAGCCCCGAAACATCTATCTTTAGGTCATAAAAATATTTGTTTCGTGCGGGAATCGAAACGCAACACACTAGTCGCCCACCACTGCATAAACCTTGTTGTCAAATTGCTATTATGTTGAAAAAACGTCTTCGCCTGCCAATGTTTTAAATGATGTTGAAATTCTTCGTCATTGGTTAAAATATTGTCATAAACTTCTTCACGATTAGCTTAGAAAGTAACCTCTACAAAATTTCAAAAGTAATAGCATCATCAGCATACACAACTACCTGATTGTAGCATTAAGCCTTCAAATAACGAGTAAACAGACTTAGTATGAAACGGTTTATTTAATTAAGCCGGGGAGCAATCAACATGCCGCTCCGATGTTACGATACCGCACGGAACCACGTTTACCTACATACTTTGTGTTTGTAGTTCTATTTGTACGGGGTTCCGTACAAATAGAACGTTATTACATTATTTTGCATTTGAAGTAAGCCAGTATCGTATCAGCCACAAGATATATTAGTTAAAGTAAAGTGCTACCTAAATGCTTTGGCTTAGACTGATTAAAAGGTGAAGGAAAACATCTTGAGGAAACCTGGACTTTAAGTCTGAAATCGCGAACCCGCATTGAGCAAGCGTGGTGATTACGCTCAATCCTTCTCTGTATGAGCGGAGACCTGTGCCCAGCAGTGGGACGATAAAAAGATTGATGATGATGTTGATGAAATGCTTTGGTAACCAAAGACATTTGTTTAAAAAAAAAAAAGGAATTTCATCATATCAATAAATACACACATCAAAAGTGTCTAGGGATCAACATATATTTTTGCAATAACTTTTCTCCTGATTGATATTAATTAAAATTTTCTTTAAGGATTCATCAAATAAAGTGTTTTCGTTTGTCACAGTAACGATAAACCAAGTCACCTTTGCATTAATAAAGAAATTTGCCATTTTCCTAATAAAGGGATATTTGACATTTGAACCACTAACACAAAAGTTCGAAAAAAAGACTGAAATAACAGTTTTCTCTAAAATTTTATTGGGTAACTTAAACAATTAATAATCCGTGTTTCTACCGCGAACACTAACAACACAAGAACATCGGTTTGGCATACTCAAAATGAGTTCATCCAAATCACGCTGTGGAATGGCCGCCCATGTTCGTTGCAACAACAAAAAAGGTCTTCTTGCGACTGGATACCCTCCATATTCGGCAGAGCTCTTCTCTGTAGCATATCCCATGCATGCTCAATCGGGTTCAAGTCTGGCGACTGAGCAGGCCAGGGCAGGACATTGATGTTAGCTGCGGCGAGAGTCTGTCTTACAACTCTTGCGGTGTGCGGTCGTGCATTATCATGCATTAACTGAAATAAGGGACCGATTTGCACTTGTAGAGGAACGATGACGTCTGATACAATCGTTTCAGCATAAATTTGAGCGTTGAGGTTGCCTCTGATCCAAATCAACTCAGTTCTTCCGCCGATCCAAATACCCGCCCATACCATGATGGTTCCACCACTATAAGGATGGACTTCCTGGCAGGATTTTAATCGCTGTTGGCGTCCAGGGGTTCTCCAGTGTCGTATACGTCTTGTATCCGGTCTCATACCAAAACGAGACTCATCAGAAAAGCACACGAAACGCCATTGTTCTTCTGCCCAATTTCTGTGTTCAAGAGCCCATTGATATCGAATCCTACGATTGTGCATTGCTATAGGTGGTACCCGTAGCGGTCTTCGGGAATGAAGGTTCACTTCATGCAAGCGGTTTCTGACTGTTTGGTCGCTAATTAAGTTCCCTGAAGAGTGATGAAGCCTCACGGCTAACATCATGGCGGTTATTGTTGGAGCTCTTCGAGTTAAGATTTGAATGTATCGGTCTTGTCTCCGTGTGGTGCAGCGATACCGTCCTCCATGGCGCTCAGCCACGGTACCAGTGCTTCGGTAACGTGTCCAAAGTCGACTGATAACACTCTGACTTGTATTCAGAGCTAAAGCCACAGTACGTTGCCGGGAACCAGCTTCTATCATTCCCACGGCTCTGAGCATTTCTTCCCTGCTTAAATGACGTCGCCGCTCCATAATAACGTTGGTTTTAATCAGTAGTAGGGAAACAGTAGCACTAATAATGTCTTCAATGCGTTGTATGTTTTTATAGGGAAAATATTGACAGCTGATTTTCATCTTTTACTCGAATTTGATTCACAGTTCCTGATTCAAATTATGAAATGCACCAAAAAGGATCCATATAAATTTATAAAATCATAAATTTATTACAAAGCCACATCTCAATCTCAAGAAATCCGCATAAAAATGCTTGATCCCTAGACACTTTTGATGTGTGTATATTGATATGATGAAATGAGTTTTGAGTTCCACCGCATTCCTCAGTACCGTCAACAGACTTATGACTAAATATTTTGGACGATACGATTGGAGCAGTGGCGTGAGAGATCGATTGCTGCGCTTCGTGTCGCGGGTTCGATTCCCGCGCGGAAAAAATTTTTGTATGGCCTACGATTAGTTGCTCCGGGTCTGGCTGTTTGTGTGTGTGACTTTATGTTGGTAAACGCACCCACGATACAGGAGAAATTCCTATAGGAATTGGTTAAATGTTTCTATTAATCTATCAACAAAAATCTCACAACAAAAATCTGACAACACCTAAGTTGTCAGATTTTTGTTGTGAAATTTTATGTGAGGTCATAGCGAGCTCTCATATCACCTGCTGATAAATTGCAAAACACGATATCAGTAGCAATTGGTTTCATTTTGACAGTTCAATAGCATTCATTGCGTAATTTATCTCGTTGAGCAGACATATTTTTTGAACATATAGAGCAATGGATTAGCAATAAGCTTTAAAATGATTCCAATTGATAGTAATAGCAACGCAATTAGGATTAATAGTGTGTAACGCAATTAGGGTGCTAAGGAATTACGATATTGACAGCTCACCCAGTTTAGTTTTTACGACAGTAAAAGTTGGTGCTTACTGTCATTCCCAACTCTACACTTTTTTATTTATTTTATTATTTATGTATTATTATTTTTTTATTTATTTAATTAAGGTTCACCAATAGTTGCTACAAATATTTCACACATTACAAATACATACAAATTATTGTGTCTTAAACCTAACTGCACAACCAATTACAGGAAAACACCACATGTTAAGGGTTCTCTGTAATTTTATCAATGTATGTTTATATTCTAACTAGACTCAGCGTGGACGTCGACCCACCTAATCGGCGAACACATTTTTGTCAAATGATTGCGACAAGTTGGTATCAGTTGGGATCGTTCGGACCGCCCATTGGTCCGTTCGGTCCAAACGATCCCAACTAGTCGGAATCATTTGACAAAAATGTGTTCGCCGATTAAGGGGAAGTCGCTGCGTTCGTGTACCAGTTTGCACATGCGACGTACAGGTGAATTAGCACCAGGCACTGTATGGCGAACAGGCGAAGAGGTGGAGCTAAGGGTGGAAGAGGTGGTCTACGTATCTGAAGTTGAACCCACATACCAATTGTGGACAGTCAATGGATATCACAAGTATGAGCACATGGAAATACGTAGAAATGTGACTTAAAGCGAAGTGTTAACCGTAGGACGACAGGTAACAGCCGTAATCTGACATTTGAGTTAAAAAAAAACGCTTAGATGTCCGTTTCTTGACGCTAAATATCATCACCATCAAAATCAACCTTTTTATCGTCCCACTGCTGGGCACAGGTCTCCTCTTAGAAGAAGGATTGAGCGTTATCACCACGCTTGCTCAATGCGGGTTGGCGATTTCAAACTTAGTCCAGGTTTCCTCAAGATGCGCCGAAGAAGGGCGGATAACGCCCTCTTCCGCCCCCCATGAATGGGTCCAGGGGCGAGGGACATGGGGAAGTCCCCGCCCCCTATTCGATGGACCCCGAGGCGGAGGCGCGCATGAGTGTCAGCGCGCGCCTCTGAGGCGATGCACGGGGTAGCTTAACACCCCACTACCCCGTGCCGGAGACGAGGCCCGGGCAGACCGGGCCAGCACGAGAGTGTGGGGCTGCGGAAGAATTTAGACTCCCGCGGCCCTACGCGCGCTCGTGATAGAAGAGACACCGGGGTGGTTTTAGTCAGTAAAAGTCTGACAGACCCCGTCGCCCACCCTAGGGCGGCGGACATCCTATGAGGATTTCCACCCCGAAAAAAAAAAAAAAAAAAAGGTTTCCTCAAGATGTTTTCCTTCACCTTTTAATCAGTCATTGGCGTCCAAGATACTTAGAAAGTCATATAACTAAAGCTAAATATACCAATTGATTACATGAAGCTTTTTCGATATATGTATAAGTAGAAATTAAACTATTTTTCATCAGGTGTTCCTTTTCTAATTAAGTAAATATAGATAAAGTGAACCATAATTTTTAACGACGATTACCAAATCGTCGTTATTAATAACGTACAGTAATCATTGTTATTAATAACATACCAGATAATTAAGGTACACAGGAAGTTTAATTAGTTGTAATTAGGTACCTTTTCTGATAGATGAAGAACTATTTTGAGTACTATTTATATTAGAAACACTAGTACATAAATTTGATGGTTGGAATCATAAATATGTGTTGGAATAATAATATATATATGTGCTTAGTGACGCAAGTATCAAATGAGAGAGAAATGAGTTCAAAAGCTTTGGCAGTTGAAGAAATAAACTGAAAAATATGCGTTATAAGAATCATCATCATCCCAGCGTTAATCCCAGTCGCATCCGAAGCCTTTTCAGCTTTGGAATCTGGGGTCCGCTTTACCAGTCCAACTTAACAGTCCAACAACAAAGACATTTTCCATGAAGCGACTGGCGTCTGACCTCCACAACCCGAAGGCGACATTGACGCATTGCAGTTAGACCAATTGTTGGACTTTTGAGGGCTCCAACAACCCGTAACGACTGCCACTAGATGTTCGTATGGCAACCGGGACCAACGGCTTAACGTGCTTTCCGAGGCACGACCAGACCAGTGCAAATATTCATATTCATGCATACAAATACTTGCACTGTGAGGGGATCGAACCCGCGCCACCTTGCGCAGCGGCCGCGTCCGCTACCGCTACGCCACGGAGGCTGTCGAATATTTGTTATATGAATATTCTTAGTAAATTAAAATTCTTACAATCAGGGGAATGCCAGACGGCAAAATCTAATGCACATTACTACACACCCACACACACACACACATACACCACTACACTACACTACTACATATAATACGTTCAGAAACAAAATAGGTAATGAAGTCGTAAACTCATAATCTAATTGAAACAAAATCAAAATTGTATATCGTATCTTCAATTTTATCTTTTGAACAAAAAACATTAAAATACCAGTACTAATGAAGACACAGCAGAATAAACATGAGGCTTGTAATCAAAAAGCAAAAACACTTTACCATCACGACTCGGCGGCGGTGGGTGACAAAAATGCAATTTAAGTTATGCCAACCTAAAAACTCAATTCTGACTCGAAACTCGGGTGTAATGGCGACCGCGGCAGAATAAAAACTGTCCTTCGATCATCCCGTAGCATAATTAGTCTCATGCTGAGCCGAGAAAGATATATCGATCTACAAGTCCGTGTATATTACTTTTTTCACCTATCGCATTGAATGCGCCCCGCAATTCCCATTTTATGTCGCCAATGTCTTCAATGATGTTTCTATCTTGAAATTTCACTTTTTCTTAGAACAATTTGCTTTTTTGTCGGCAGTAATGATCATTGCGTTTACATCTAGATGTCTTATTTATATTTGTATTTTATGTTTCTATTCTATAGAGATGAGGTTTGAACGTGTGGCACTTACTAATGCTTAGGTGTGAGTATAATAACGTTGCTATTAATTTCCGGGCTTTGTATAAGATCTGGTATTTAGAGATAATGCCTTGTGATATAAGAAGAGGAAAACATTTTTCCATTTCATCAATGTACAGACGAAGATGTTTCATAAATATTAACGTGTGTTTGGAAGCATGATACTTAATAGCTTTTTTCATCCAAGTGACATCCAGGACACAATATACTCTGCGCTTCTCATTTTCATAATTATCAAGAAAAAGTGGTTTTAATATTATCTTTCGTGTAAATTGAGTCATTTTTCTGTGTACAGTCACATAAGATATTAATAGGTTATTCTGTTAAGCATGGATTAACTTGGCATTATTTCAATTTCTAACATTGCAAAGGCAATATTCGTAGTAATCAGTAAATATTTTTGGTGTTCGAAATTGTAAGGCGTTTAATTCTAAATGCTATAAGTCATATTTATCAGCTTGAATGTCTATATCAAAACGGTTGTCATTAATCCAACTCAATATCGGGTATTTGTCCATTGAAATTAGTTTATGCAAAAACAATTTAACCTCAAATGGCACTTCTGTTCTTATAGAAAACACAATTTATTGGCTAGTAGCGTTTGTCTGTGACATTGATACATGGGAGAGTAATGGTTAATGTTTCATGAACACTTACTGTCTATATAAACACTGGAAATTTAAGAAAATATATATCATACTTTGTCATATTATCACGTCCTTCAATATTTGCATGATCAAGACCACCGGGGCGACAAGCAGGATGTGTGCTCTTTTCGTGTACCTAAATAAAGAATGCTCAACAATCTGGTATTTTGTGTGCTATAACCAGAGCTGGGCTCCTGGATTCTTCGCGGAATCAGTCACATCAGTTTGACCACTTTTTGCCGTCTGGCCTCATACTGTTCTTATACATTTCAAAGAAGGTCCTAAGTACAGTATTATTATTACTGATTTGTTGTTTATACCCGGATTGTGATATGTCCTTTCAATATGGAACAGCCTCATCCAGCAGGGTGGCAAATGACTTCTTTTTCAATAGCCCAACTGTAGGTATCGTTGATGCAGGAATTTATATCATGGCGAAACGCTCGCGCGTATAAAAACCAAATTCCATTTAATTATGGATGATTTTTAAAATCTGTGAACAATGCCAGCCATCCTTTGTGGTCGCACGGCAGCTTTTTTTATTTCCGATGAAACTAATTTGATAATTTCTTATTGAAATGCGGGCGAGTCCTTCTCTGAACGGCCGATATAGACTATATATAACTGGGTTTCAAAGAAATGAATTAATTGACGGACGAAACGGTAGCATTACGTACAGCGATATGAAAACCAATTAATAGAATCAAGGATGCGCGAATCAGAAAGTGTTTTGTTGGCAGTCGTCGTGTACTGTGAGATATGGGGAGATTTATTAATACCTAAGTCTAGATATGCTGTGGAAGGCACTCGACTGTGACCTACACGTTTTGCGATGAATATGTTATGATTGTATGAATTTGACCGTGTAAAATAGTCTACCTACTTGTTTCGTAATATTCTTTACTTTATCTATTTTCACATATTCTATGTTCTTATTTTATATTATATTCCGGGGTAGAATTAAAACATTTAATCATAGATTTATAATAATGTTGTAGACCTACAACTAAGTGGCTTTTTATAAGGAATTATGCTAAAACGATCGCAGATGTTACAACAAAAAGGTCAGTATTTACATTAGATAACAATTATACTGCTAATTTTGCCTAATTCATCGTCCAATTTTAGAACACAAAGTCCCAAATTTCGAATACCCAAACTCCTACGTCCAAAATTCGCTAAAACCTTTTTTAAACTATCCATCAACATTGAGTCCCAAACTATCAGTTTTATTAATATATTCGCAATTAATATTTGTGTGTCGTCGCCGTAGCGGCCGCCGTCAGTTAGATATGTCAAGATTTATTGAGTGCGTCACCAGCTAAAAGGTTTGAGACAGAGTCCGTACGATAAGTAGTTACGTATAATTAGTGTGGGGACACGCGACCACCGAGACGTGGACGAAATACAAACGGATTGTGTGGTAGAAGATGTTTTTTGGTGAAATAGGTGATGGTGAAATGTAGGTTAAGATTTGTGGTGGAACGTTTTGGTTTCTTAGGGTACAACTGGATCTCGAAAATTAGTTTTTTTGGCGAAATATACAATGTTTTTTATTGAGATACTAGCTTTCCGCCCGCGGCTTTGCCCGCGTGGAATTCGGTTATATCACGCTTTATAGATTTCCCTCGGGAACATAATTTTTTTTTTTTTCAATAAAAAGTAGCCTGTGCCCTTTCTCAGGGTCTAAAGATTGTCTGTGCCAAATTCCATCAAAATCAGTTGAGAGGCTTAAGTGGGAAAGCGTAACAGACAGACAGACAGAGTTACTTTCGCATTTATAATATTAGTATGGTTTTAAGAGTAGTTACTGAATATCTTTCTTTTTTTTATTTGCACTGGTCTGGTCGTGCCTCGGAAAGCACGATAAGCCCGGTTGCCATACGAACATCTAGTGGCAGTCGTTACGGGTAGTTGGAGCCCTCAAAAGTCCAACAATTGGTCTAACTGCAATGCTTCGATGTCGCCTACGGGTTGTGGAGGTCAGACGGCAGTCGCTTCACGGAAAATGTCGAAGTTTAGCCATATCAGCAGTTGGACTGGTAAAGCGGACCCCAGACTCCAAAGCTGAAAAGGTTTCGGATGCGACTGGGATTAACGCTGGGATGATGATGACTGAATATCTTTCTTTTGATTATGTTTCGCCACTTTTGCAATCGTTTTCTGCAACGTCAATTCTGCTGTCATCATATAATTTGCTGAATAGCCCTTTCCTCTTATATCATACGTCAATATAAATGGGATCAGTCATGTTCGCATCGCGTGACACGCAATACCTGGTGTATAGCCGAGATAGTTTGTAATGAAATCGCCGATTCACGATAAGTGAACACATATTGCCGTGAAGCTTATATAAAACTTCGTGACATATAGTTTACACGTGCCTTTATCCGTTTGTATCGCGTGTGGCGCTCAGCCGATCAGTTTGTCCGCGGTAAAATATTGCAGAATAAGCCCAAGGGCCCGCGCGCACATGGCGTTTTCTCGCCTTTCACTGTCAAAATGACATAATAACCGCTATGACATTTGACGTCACACCTCTATACCTGTGCAGGGTAATTTTTCGAAAAAAGTGAACATATTAAAGTCTCATTTTTTATTTTTTTACTTTAACAATGTCAAAATTTACTGTTACCAAATAAAGTACTACTTCAATTTCTAAAGCGTGTTCGTACATGTCGTGTTGCGTGTTAACCCTGTGCCTGCTACCCCGGTTGACATTCCGGCGGCGTGCCTGGGGCCTCCGCGACCAAATTGCCGCCTTTATCTTAGGCGCCTTCGACAAATTACGTCGGCCCCAAAAAGTCAACGAGCTTATCACAAAACGTTAGAGCGTGTGTTAGTTGCTTGTACGTCGCTGCTTTTAATTTCGCCCGTATAGTTTTTGTTATGTCCTCATTTTAGGGTTATCTCTGTAGGTAAGGCTGCATGCCTCTGTCACATATTTTCGTCTGGTGTCCTTTTTGGACTTTTGTCCGAGCTTGTAAGTGCTTGTGTTGATTGGAGTGTGTTATAACATGTTTTGTCGCAATGTTTGTTTGTCACATTTTATGTTTATAGTTTAATACTTACACGCTTCTGTAAAGGTTGTCGTATAAAGTATGGTTGGACAGTTAAGTCTTTGTATGGACTGTAATTTAGTTGGGTGGGCGACGCGGCCAGTGATCTAGTACATATAAAGTTGTTGGTTTGCTTGAAGGCTAGCAATTAGTGTTGTGTTTAAAGGTCGAAGTGCGTAAAAAGTAACACTAACGCAGTGGTCTTTTATAACTTGATGATGTCTATGATAAGCCCATAATGACTTATAAATTCGAAGTAGACCACATTGGAAATATAAATGCGCTACTTTGTATGATATTTTTTAAAATATGTTTCCTCGATTTTGAACTCTATTGTTTGTTCAAAAATAAGGCATATTTTTGACCCAAACCAACAAGATTAACATAGCTAGTAGTGTCTACGTAACTTTGACACAATAATAATTAGACTTACTGTTTTTTATAACAGTGCTAACACTATAACTCATGATACCATCAGTGATTACATTAAATAATGGAAGAGCCGACATACAGGACACATTTTAATAAAACGTATAGTTTTAGTATCTAATGCTTAGACAGCAATGAAAACTAACAAATTAAGCCTGTCGATTAAAACCACCATTTGTTCCTACTCCGTTAAGAAATAAATGCTCGATTTTACCAACACTATTTATAACTAACTAGCAGATGCAGGCAGCATAAGACCGGTCATTGTGGGAAGTCTTCGAGAGGAGGAGGCCTTTGTCCAGCAGTGGACCTCTATAGGCTAAGAATAAGAACATACGCAACCATACTTGACAAACTTTGTATCAAAATGCACAGAATTTATCGGAGATTTTGCTGCCCGTTTAGTTCACATTAATGAATATCATTAATTTGACCAAAAAGTTACTTTACAAAAATGTCCGTTCTGAGAGCGGACGCAGGCCGCTCGTCTACTTAATCCATACTAAAATTATAAATGCGAAAGTAACTCTGTCTGTCTGTTTGTCTGTCTGTTACGCTTTCCCGCTTAAACATCTCAACCGATTTTGATGAAATTTGGCACAGACATCTTTACTCTGAGAAAGGACATAGGCTACCTTTTATCGAAAAAAAAATTGATATTCCCGAGAGAACTCGGGAATATCAATTTTTTTTTCGATAAAAGGTAGCCTATGTCCTATGGAATTCGGTTAGATCGCGCTTTTTAGATTTCTATCTAAAAAGCGCGATCTAACCGAATTCCACGCGGGCAAAGCCGCGGGTGGAAAGCTTAAAAAAAGTAATAATAATTTAACTTTAACAGACGCACTATAAGTGAAGCGGTAAGGCCATACTCAATGAGTTCCTAACTTTGTAGAACTAAATAAAGAATTAAAAAAAAAAAACCTACACAATTAAATACAAAACTTTAATTCCATTGAAATAAATGACTAAATTAGCAATCCTGAATAGTATAATTATGTAAAAATACCACCTTGCCGCAGCCCTGTGTTGATGTCATAGTTCCTTCTGCTAATAGTACCAATAGCCGTGATTGTAATGATCTTAATAGTCTTAAACAAAGCTTGACTAATGATGTTGTGTTGTTCTGTGATGAGATAGGTAAGGGCTTGGGGCGCTTGTTGACTGATGAATGTCCGGGTCACTCAATATTGAACTACTGTATGCCTGGTTGTTCTTTATATGGAATTATGCAAAAAATTATTAAATGTAACTTTTCCCAGGATACAACATTGCTAATTTTTGTGGGTAATAGGGGAAATTTGAGCAAAAAAGAACTGCTTAAGAGTTGTGAAACATTAAGCAATCTGAATATTGGAAAGGTTGTCTTGTTTACATTCCCTTACAGTGACCAGTTGCCACAGGAAGAAAATAGGATTAGATTTGAACTAAATATGACAATGTCCAACTTGACATTTAATAATAAATTATTACATTTAATTGACATAAATAATTATTTTAAGAATTTGTATTTGACAAGAGATAGACATAACAATGTTATGTATTATCTTTCTAATTACTTTAAAAGACAGATAGCTGTGTCGCTATCATATTTTTTTTTTCTATTACAGCCAAGAATTTGGCTAAACAACTTGCTTCTTTTGAGCAATGCAATGACATTAAAATTAATTCTGCCAATAATTTGGTCTCAGTTGACATTATTAATAATTTAAATTAGAAATTAAGACAATAGAGCCAACCTCTAGCTATAATATACATAAACTCAAAAGCAACTCGGGAGGAAATTTAAGGTCAATAGATAATATCAATCTGGTGCATCAAAATATTCAAGGATTAATGAACAAAGATTTAGAGGTAGATTTATTTATAAACCATTATGATATTGATATTATTTGTATAACCGAACATTGGCTAAAAAGTCACCAGTTCTTGTTTAATTTTAAGAATCACCAGGTTGGTAGTTCGTTTAGCAGAATAAATGCTATACATGGTGGCTCATTAATTTTAGTTAGTAACATGCTCAAATTTAAAAATCGTAAAGACATTGTGAGCCTGTCTGTTGAACGAACAGCTGAAATTGCTTGTATAGAGTTGGAGGGCTTCATTGTGTTAAGTGTGTAGGTACAGACCCCCTTCAGGATTGTATGACTGCTTTGAAAAGGTAATGGATGAAGTTTTACACAAGATTTGTGTTTCAAGCAAAGACATTATCGTTTGCGGTGATTTTAATGTTAATTTATTAGAGAACTCTGGTTATTGTAATAAAATTATAAGTCTATTTCAGTCCTACAATCTTGTAAACCTATTTTTGGAGCCCACGAGAATAACACCTACTTGTGCCACGTGCCTAGACAATATTTTTACAAACATAATACCAAGCCACAAAGAAGTTGTAAATTTACTTGATTCTGATCACTGCGGACAAAGGATTACTATTCCAAACCATAGTAAAAAAGTGGCCAAAAAGGATATCACTGTTAACCCCAAAACTGAAAGCCGCTTGGAGGTTTTTAGATTTAATCTCATTAATAAATTGCCAGTCTTATCCAGTGCTGTTAATGCTGATCCTAATCATCTCTATGACAATTTTTTTAATATATACTGTAAGCTATTTGATTCCACCTTTGTTCCCAAGACTATCTCGGTTAATAGTAGCGCATCTTTCTCTGATTGGGCTACCATCGGTATTCATAAAAGTAGAACTCGGCTTTATGAACTGTATAATGAGAGAATTTATATTAACACTGTTGAATTCAATTTGTACGTTAGAAAATATTCAAAATTATTTAAACAAGTTTGTTATATGGCCAAGTCACGTTACTTGAGTTCAAAGATAAAAAACAGTGGCAATGTAATTAAAACGACTTGGAAAATTATTAATAGTGAAGCGGGAAGGTCCAGTGATAGAGATACTGACTATAGCCTGTCTATTAATGACAACATAATTAAATCAGACTCGCAAGTCTCTGAGGCATTTGAAAATTTCTTTTCGGATATTCCTGTTTCAACTACTAAATCCCTAAACTCATCATCTTCTGTTGCCGAGTCTTTGCTTAAAGAAAATGTTAATGTTTGTGATTCGGACTTTCATTTTGAATATGTTATCAGTAGAGATATAATTAAAATCTTTCACACTCTAAATGTAAAAAAGACTGCTGACCTATGGGGTCATTCGGTGGAAGTTGCTAAGTCTATTATTGATATTGTGGCACCCACTCTAGCTGATATCTTTAATGCTTGTATTGACTGTGGAGAGTTTCCTGATCTCATGAAAAATAGTAAAATAATACCTTTGTTTAAATCTGGTAGTACATCAGACCCCACAAATTATAGACCTATTTCTGTACTACCTACCTTTGGTAAAATTTTTGAGAAATTAATTTTAAACCAAATGCTAAATTTTTTTAATAAACATAAATTATTAAATAGCAAACAGTTCGGTTTTACAAGGGGTCGTTCAACTACTGATGCCGGTGTTGAACTTCTAGGTCATATATATAATGCATGGGAGGATAAATGCGATGCCTTGGGCATCTTTTGTGATTTGTCTAAGGCATTCGATTGCGTTCTTCACGATACGTTAATCAGGAAACTCCGCCACTACGGGATCCGGAATTCTGCACTGGATCTTATTACATCTTACTTGAGTGGTAGGATTCAAAGCGTTGACGTTAATGGAACAAGATCCTCCGGGTCTTTGGTAACAATGGGAGTCCCACAGGGGTCAATTCTTGGTCCTTTTTTTTTTCTTATTTACATCAATGACCTGCCGTACCTAATAAAGGATAACCACGATATAGTGTTGTTTGCAGATGACACTTCACTTTTATTTAAACTGAAACGTCAGCAGCAGGTTACTGATGATGTAAATAGCGCGATCTCCAAAGTAGTCCATTGGTTTAATGTTAATAATTTACTCTTAAACGAGAAAAAAACCAAATGCATTAAGTTTACTCTACCTCACGTTAGGCAGGTGGAAGCTAAAGTGTTGATAAAGGGCGAAGAATTGAAATCTGAAGACAGCACAGTATTCTTGGGTATAACTCTGGATGCTAAGCTTCAATGGGGTCCACATATAGAAAAATTGTCAAAAAAACTAAGTTCTGCTGCATACGCAGTTAGAACAATTCGTAATTTGACTGATGTTGAGACGGCCCGTTTGGTGTACTTTGGCTATTTCCATAGCGTAATGTCGTACGGCATTCTGTTGTGGGGAAATGCCGCCGATATTCAAACAATATTTATTTTGCAGAAACGAGCTGTTCGTGCAATTTATAAATTAAGTCCGAGACACTCTCTCAGAGAAAAATTTAAAGAGATTAATGTACTGACCGTGCCGTCTCAATATATTTATGAGAATCTTTTGTATGCTCATAAAAATATAAAATTGTTTAAAAAATACAGTGATGTCCATAATATAAATACTAGGAACAGGCACAAATTTATTGTACCTACAACAAGGCTTAAGAAAATAGGTGGCTCTTTCAGATGCCAATGTATACATTTTTACAATGGACTTCCAGAGGTGGTTCAAGATCTGAGCCTGAATAAATTAAAATCCTTCATTAAACGTAAGTTGTGTCAGAAAGCATTTTATAGTGTGAAGGATTATATTGAGGACAAAAAGGCTTGGGCTTGAGCTGCGTCCGATTATATACTCGTACACTGATTGTTTTCTGATTTTTCCTCTTGTAGTTTTAACATGTAATTGTTTATGTTATTAATTCAAAGCCTGACAGCCTCCGTGGCGTAGCGGTAGCGGTCGCGGCCGCTGCGCAAGGTGGCGCGGGTTCGATCCCCGCACAGTGCAAGTATTTGTATGCATGAATATGAATACTTGCACTGGTCTGGTCGTGCCTCGGAAAGCACGTTAAGCCGTTGGTCCCGGTTGCCATACAAACATTTAGTGGCAGTCATTACGGGTTGTTGGAGCCCTCAAAAGTTCAACAATTGGTCTAACTGCAATGCTTCGATGTCGGCTTCGGGTTGTGGAGGTCAGACGGCAGTCGCTTCACGGAAAATGTCGAAGTTCAGCCATTTCAGCAGTAGGACTGGTAAAAGCGGACCCCAGACTCCAAAGCTGAAAAGGCTTCGGATGCGACTGGGATTAACGCTGTGATGATGATGATGATTAATTCAAAGCCTGTATTACACACTATGTAGCCAAGCATATTGTACGTTACGGAATTGTATCGCTGACAGAGGTGTTCGGCACTTGTACAGCTACAAAGGAGCTAAACTTTCCACAGATTCGGGAACACTGTTGGAGCTGCTGAACCTTGGACAAAACTATCTTAACATTGTGTAGATTCAATTTCTTAATATTGTATAATTGCATGGCAAACGTGTGAGCACAATGTACGAATGTGCTGTAAGGCATTTTTTTGTTGGGTTAGTCTTTTTTATTGACTTGATAGTGCTGTGGCTGTTGAGAGTATGTCATGCTCACTCAAATGTCTCGCTGATGGTGGCGTGTGTGTTGGGTCATTAGGTTCCCTTCAATATGGTTGAGCTGAATGATGCTGATCCATTCGTCATGTTCGTGAACGGATGCCGTCGGAGGGGACTGGTCATCTCTTAGCTGCCACGGCGTATTTTAATTTCTGAATTGATGTTTGTGTGTTTTCCATAATGGACGCTCTCGGCGTACAATTTATTTCTGCATCGTTCTCACACGGTTGATTTCAACATGAATGATGTAATCAAATATTTGTAACAATAGCTTGAAAATTTAAAGAGTGTCCATGGAGTTTCTTGCCCGTTCTTCTCCATAGGTACCTACTCTTTGGAATGGGCGACTAGCTTCATCTTATTGACTGACCGACCTTCTGACAATTCAAAAGTGCCTGTAACTGGTTTATTTGAAATAAATGCTTTGATTTTGATTTTGATTTGATTTTAAAAAGATGCGTACAAATTAAGTTTCGTTTGCCCATTGTGTATCCATTAACATTTTTCTAGGTAAGCAAGTCCATTTTTAAAGGTAACGAGTTAATAAATTAATATATTTGCAACCCAATATGATCAGAACCTGTCTGCATGGACTACACAACCAAACACACCTTCTTGGTATAATTTATCTGTTCATTTTGCATTTACTATGGAGATAAAACCAATGAGTGATTTATTGTGTTTACTAGAGTAACATGCAATCTGTGAGCTAGTGAAATGGAATAAGGATTAACCGTAAATGAGTCTATTCTGCTAATGTATATGTTTGCCGTGTCGTGGTGGCCTGGAAGTCTTGGTGGCCTAGAAGCCGTGGTGGCCTAGTGGTTATAATACCAGCCTCTCAAATATGATTAGGTATGCGCGTTAGATTCCAGGTCAGGCAAGTACCGATGTAACTTTTTAAAGTTATATGTGCTTTTTAAATATATCTTGGACACCAATGATTGATTACCTACAAGGTGCAGGAAAAACATCTTGAGGAAACCTGGACTTGAAGTCTGAAATTGCCAACCCGCATTGAGCAAGCGTGGTGATTACGCTCAATCCGCTCTCAATATGAGAGGAGGCCCAGCAGTGGGACGATAAAATAAAGGTTGATGATGATATATGCCGAATGATTAGATACTGGTGTTGCTACACATAATACACACAAACACCCAAATTATTGTTAAGACAGATTATGTTTAAAACAAGACTAAACTAATATTTATCTTCTGCATTTTTCTTAGTAAAATAGAAAAAAAAGATGTACCTAACCTACTCAATTTTTTTTTTTTTTTTTTTATTTAGAGGCATTAGGAACAGGGAGTGAAGTTCACTCATCCCTGGTCGGGAGACAACATCGAACCCCCGGCCACCATAGGCGCGGGCTTGCGGGCGGTGAGCAGTGGGCAGCTGGCCGCTCTGTAAGGGTAATGCCATAACATTGGCTGCCGGCAGAAGTTACCACCCACCACCCAAGGTCTTGCTGCTAAGCGATTCGGCATGATGTCTGGTGAAGCCGTAAGGAGGACGGGTCTGAGCATTTGTGTTGCGATGTGTGCCGGGTACGATGCGCCAAATGTTGTTGTGTCGGGGAGTTTCGTAGTGGAGAGTCTCCAGATCAATCTCCCTCTGGCGCAGCATCGTTGGTCGTGTTGGTCTTGGATTTCACATTGCATCACCTCGCTCAACTGCCGTCATCCTTCCTATTTCTAGGTTTTTTAAGTGAATAGGCTTAATAAACTAGTGCGCTTTACCATCATCGATTGCATCACTTCTTACCATACCAGGCGGGATTGCGGTCAAGCACTAGTTTCATCATCATCATCATCATCATCAACCTTTTTATCGTCCCACTGCTGGGCACAGGTCTCCTCACATACAGAGAAGGATTGAGCACCGCTTTCGCTCACCGCATCACCACGCTTGCTCAATGCGGGGTGGGTTGCTCAGGCGGGATTGCAGTCAAGCACTAGTTTATAATTACTAAAAAAAAAAAAAAAATTGCACCGTAAACTCTTCTTGCGAGATGTAGACTTCGTGTGACGTCAGTATGATGCGTTATTTCATGTAGCGTTTGTACATACCGCTACATTAAATTTAAATTTAGTTTACTGAACAAAGAAATCGGCGCCAATATTTTCTATTGTCCTAAGGATGTCTATAAACTAATATTCAAGAAGAAATAACTAGAAGCATACTTATACTATACTGGTATTTATTTGCTATTATCCGCTTTACAGTCTCTATCATCATCTCTTCTCATAAGAAACAGATAATACATTCAGTTTTTCTACTGTTCCCAGATCATGAAGTAATTAATGATTGAAAAAATTAATGACTTCAAACTGGTTAAGATAGCTTTTATAGGAATCGGCGCCTTGTTCATTTGTTCCTGCAATTAACTGCAAATTTAAAGGTCATCGCTATACACATGGCTTCTGGTTTCCCAACTATAAGGTGAATGAGTTAAATACAAGATGACGGTAGGTGGAGCCACCTGTCTTTACCTTCACGGTATCGTCAAGCCGCTAAGACAGCTTGACAGAATTTAGTACAGAAAAAGTCACATTTAGTTGGTTCAATAATCTACATCTCTTACTACTTATTCTGCAAGTTATCATATGATCTGAGTAAGATTATGTCTTTCCTTAAAAAGAGACTTCTTTCGGTCTTTTTTTCCCAAATTAATTGGATAGGAAATGCCTACTTCTGTATTATTCTATTAAAACCATAATTAACCTTTGACTGACGTGTATCTAAGAGTGTTTGTACAAAGAATAGAATAGAATACTCTTTATTATGTCATCATCATCATTATCTCAGCGTTAATCCCAGTCGCATCCGTAGCTTTTTCAGCTTCCGAGTCAGGGGTCCGCTTTACCAGTCTAATTACTGATTTTGGCTAAACTCCGATATTTTCCGTGAAGCCACTGCCGCCTGACCTCCATAACCCGAAGGCGATATCGATGCATTGCAGTTAGACCAATTGTTGGGCTCGTGAGGACTCCAACAACCTGTAACGACTGCCACTAGATGTTCGAATGGCAACCGGGACCAACGGCTTAACATGCTTTCCGAGGCACGACCAGACCAGTGCAAATATTCATATTCATGCATACAAATATTTGCACTGCGCGGGGATCAAACCCGCGCCTCCTTGCGCAGCGGCCGCGTTTGCTACCGCTACCCCACGGAGGCTGTCAAATAGAAGAGAAGAGAATACTTTTTATTATGTCATCATCATCATCTCAGCGTTAATCCCAGTCGCATCCGCAGCCTTTTCAGCTTTGGAGTCTGGGGTCCGCTTTACCAGTCTAACTGCTGATTTTGGCTAAACTTCGACATTTTCCGTGAAGCGACTACCGTCTGATCTCCACAACCCGAAGGCGATATCGAAGCATTGCAGTTAGACCAATTGTTAGACTTTTGAGGGTTCCAACAACTACCGACTGCCACTAGATGTTCGAATGGCAACCGGGACCAACGGCTTAACATGCTTTCCGAGGCACGACCAGACCAGTTCAAATATTCATATTCATGCATACAAAAAATTGTACTGTGCGGGGATCGAACCCGGCCGCGCCTCCTTTCGCAGCGGGCGCGTTCGCTACCGCTACGCTACGGAGGCTGTCAAATAGAAGAGACGAGAATACTCGTTATTATGTACAGCATATAAATTACAGAATATAATTATGAAATTTACAAAGGGTGGCACAATGTGCGGTCTTATCGCTAAGAGCGATTTTTTTACAGATAACCTTTTTTTACAAATCTACTTACAGAAAAAAATCTCTTCTCCTCTCCAGGATTACATATACATAGGTATAGATCAGGACAATGTACCTATGGATTGTTGTCAAGCTTTGGGTAGACCTAGGCAGTAAAGGATTAGGCCCAAATAGTTATGATAGTGATGATGTTCAAATTAAAAATCATTAGGTTGATAACTATTTTGACCATTGCTGAAAAGGAGATGGATCACAAGTTAATTCAGCACATTCAAAACACGGATTTAAAGTAGAGGACTGTAGGTATACCTGCTTATCTTTATTGTGGCTGTACCTGTAGATGTAAATAACTAGCTGCGCCACGCGGTTTCACCCGGGTAGATTTCGATATGCTCCGCTCCTATTGCCTGCGATAGCTACCGTTTTCGCAACATTTTTTGTTACTGCTCTGCTCCTATTGGTTATAGCGGGATGTTATATAGCTTAAAGCCTTCCTGGATTAATAGGCTATCCAATGCAAAAAGATTTTTTCAAATCGGACCAGTAGTTCCTGAGATTAGCGCGCACAAACAAACAAACAAACTCTTCAGCTTTATATATTAGTATAGATTAAATAAGTGTTGACTTGTAGGACCTACAAAGTGTTCACGAATATAGCGTTTGTTAAAATGAAATGCATCAAACATTTAATGCAGTTTTAATATACCTAGTCCCTTAAAGTTTAACATTCATGAACATATAATTGTTTTGAATTAATGCAAAGGAATAAGAAATTACTTATAATTGTAATAAAATGAAGGAATAACAATTAAAATTATATATTCATAATAAAACTGTTATCAATATATATTATGTTAGTAGAGTAATCACGTTTATTTTTATATTTATGGTCTATTTACCTACATATAACACAGTTAGTAAAGGCGCCAAGGATTAAATTAGGTACAACCGGGAACACACACGATAAAGAAAATAAGTTACCTTACGAAATTCTTTTGCACATTCACAGACAACTTTGATTGGTAAAACAATTCCCGTCGGCAAACAAATAACGTTAATAACAACTCATAAAAAGGAAGATATTACTACCATCCATCAATTTGTGGGATAATTTAACAATAACTACATGATTAACAAACTTATAATCATAATTAATTTAGCAACAATTTTAATTAAAATCAAATACGTGCCGTGCTAATGTTTTAATTCAATATAACGCAATTAATATAAATGAAAGTTTTATACGAGCTGTTTAATAACTACTAACTTTATTGCATTATAGTTATAGCTAATGAAAAAAATGAAATAAATAATACAGTATAATTAGAGAGAATACCAAAAATAGAAGTACTTATAAGCTATATTTTTCGCACTCACAGTTAAACGACGGCGCCGTCTCGAGCAACGGGACAGCCTCTGTTGATGTAACACTAAGTCTAATAAAGTTAAACACTCAATTTCAGATATGACCGAGTAATTAAAGAACAAGCAATTAAATGAAAACATCAATTAATTAGAAGGGGAGAGGCGAGCGGGCGCGAGGCTGCGGCACTCACAACTGGTTTGAAGAAACGAACGCAGCATGCCTCATCCATAATTCAAATAAAACATGGGGCCCAGACCCCGCCCCTGCGGTACGCCGGCCAATAGCTTACACATCGAGCACACTCCACAACTCCGCCTGCTGTAAACTTATTTCCCCACCTTTCCTATTTTAAATTAGCCCTATTCGATTTCGCCAATAAATTAATACGTGCCGATAATATCATCCCGCCGTAGCCGACGGTATCCAACGTCGCAGATGTAATTGCTCGTGGGTGCCGATTGATTATTTGCAATATTCAATTAATAACAAACGTGATTTCAACGATCACGACCGGAGCCGGTCTTTCAACTACAACAAGAGTAATTTTAATGTCTTAATTGACAAATTGAATTTCTGAGAAGATAGAAAGCCATTACAACGTTCGATTGAATTTTTCGAAGTGGGTAATCAATTCCGAGTCGTTGCCGCTACTGGTAAAAAACCCTCGACGTGGATCGGTAGCAAAACTAATTTGGCTTTGAACTTAGTTACTATTATACAAATGAATTTGGCGATTTGTTCTGACGTATCAAACAGGAAATTCTTGGTTACTAAGCGTTATTGCTTTATCAGTATCAATATTTTACAAAGGTGAATTGACACGCAGATAAAAATGGGATTCTGGCCTCGGCTCCGGGTTCACTGGCGGGCCAGTCACGAGCTCGACCACTTTATGCACATTAACTAATTTATTTTCGGAGATTTTGCTTGACGACTGACGTTCGACTAAGTCCTTGTTGATAAGAAAATTGAAATGGTTAAAAGGATTTTGATGCCTCCGCTGGGTGATTACTCATCCTCGATTGTTAAACTTACACAATGTCTCCGCATTAAGCTTAAAGCAAATACGAAGAGCTTAGCCGACCGCCTCTTTCCTTTCCTGTATTCATACTGTCTTACACATGCAATTGTTAAGCGAAGCCTTCAGTATGAAACGCTGTTTCAATTTCGAATAAAATATTTGTAAGGTGGTATTAAGGACAATGACAAATTATGAATCCTTTATCGTTATGCTTCATTGTCATTGCAAACAACAAAAGAGTTGCAGTAGGCAATTACTCGCTTACGTAAAGCTTTTTCTTTGTTGGCACCACTAATTCATTTTCGAGGGAGCTTCATTTTTTGCTTTCAGCATTGTTTGTTGGTACAATTTGTCAGTTTGTTGTCCTTTTGAGGTTCAGCCGATAGACGATGGAAAAAATGTGCCCCTTTTCGGAAGTTGCTAATGATAAGGCGCCAGGAGCTTTGTTGTTTTTTTTTTCGTCTGTGGTGTGAATTAGAGCTATGATTGTTTCTTATTTATTAACGGCTAGTAAAGGTAGGTCCATTCTCATCCTTATATAAATGAGGATGTGAAAATCTTTAGGTTTATCGATCGCATTGGTATCTTGGTTTATATTTTGCGGTTTTTAAGTTGATGACACGTGGCGGCGAGTCAACACACAGTCGGCATTTAATAACAGAGCGCAGACCTCTGTCAGTGTGGTCCGGAAGTCGAGATTGTCATCATGAGACATTTCGGGAACATTTTTATTATGTTCTTCCGGAGAATCGTTTTCTATTACTGATATTAACGTTACGGGCATGTAATATAATGTAGTTTTGATTATTTAGATTCACTGAGATTTCAAAATCGTGCAAATTGTTTGTACATTAGCGTTTGTAAAAGCTGGTGGATGTAATTACGGACTCATTTCGTGAATTCATAATTTTGTGAACAGTTACCTACCTACTATGGGGAGTCAGTATATATTTTCCTAATTACTGTTAATGTTTATAATATTAGCAATTAGCAAAGACTCAAATTAGCTGCACATAATAACATTTATTGTTAAACAGGATGTATTCTTATCTATGATATTTAAAATCAAGGGTTCGCTGTAATTACAACAATTTTAAAACCAGATTCTGTGTTGGTGTATAATTGAGTTTTTTAATACAGTGTCGTAATGTTACAAGTGTAAACAGAATATTAACGGGAAGCTATCGCCCGAAATTAGTCTGAAACGATTACACAGATAGAGATCTCCACCCCTATAATTGTTATTTTTACTGTCGTTAACGCGCGCTACGTGAATTTAGACACGAAATGCCACCTCATTTACTTCAAACCCCTCAATGTCATTTAGGGACATGATAATTTCATTTTCCAAATTACTTTCTAGATGTTTATCTTGAACAACGACAGTGGTAATAATGTTACGAAGATAAATTGTGGGACCGTTAAAACGGTCGGTGCTGAAGCGATGCCGTGTTAAAAAGACGGTGAAAAACCAACTAAACTATTTACTAAAGCGTCACTAAATGTAGTCCAATAAAGCTTACATAGGCTGTGCAGGGCAGGCGTGCCGCGCGCGGGCGCACGTCACCGCAGCCCGCACGCCGCACCTCTCCCTCCGCCGCCCGCTACCGTTCCGCTAAACAAACTTCACGCAGAGACGCCGAATCGATTCTCCGCGTTCGCATCTCGCCGCATCGTCCGCCTAATAATACTAAATCACTTTTTTTATCACCACCGAGATATTGTTAACGGATCGACTATGAAATTATAGCGGCAATCGGCGTCTCATTGTTTCCGCTCCGCTCCCAGAGGATTCAGCCGCACGGTGGAAATCTGTTAACTCATAAATTCATTATTTCCAAATCGGTTCTGCATTGTTTCTGATGAACATCTTTGTCTGCCAAATTGGCGTAGACGAATCCGTCCCTGACTTGGGACATGTGTTCCAGCAACTTGCTGAAATTAGATTTCTGATATAATAACGAGGGGTTGGGGTGGAACTAAATAGATCATCAATATGTTAAGTATCGTCAGGTGATGTGATGTGGGTGTTCCGGTAAACTACAGGAATGAGAAACGTAGAGTCACCTAATGATCGAAAATTGAGAACACCACTCCAAGTGATTACAAAGTTTATCGAACTCAAGTTTAATCAACTATTACTGAAAGAACGGAAAAACGAGGGTACGTAAAAAACAAAGATGGTGGTTTGTGGGCAATTTGAATGGTCGTCCATTGAGCGGAGTGAAATGGAGCGGCGCGCGCGCAGCGGCCGCGGTGACACGAGCCACGTACCAGACAGAGATTTGCAACATTTTTTTACTCCGTTAATCATTTTATAGAACTCGATTTACTTAAATACACATTTGATGCGCTACAACTATGGAGAATTGGATGAAAAATTCAATGTCTTTGCATGAATAATAAATAAATAAATACTGTAAATTATTTAGATGATATATTTCGTGACCATTATAAGAATTTAACTGGCAATATATACGAAGTAAGTATTTTATTTTTTCGGCTGTCGGTAAAAAAGCGAGGCACGCTATTTTAATCGGTACAATTTAGGACATCACGTCATACATTTTGAATAGTCATTACAGTTATCAAAAGACTATTTAATTTCCAATTTTAATTTTTGCTCTTCTGCGGAATTGGTTTTTAAACTTCACTAAATTGCGCTGCGTGTAAAATGTTGAGACCAACTGCAACAATCATGAACGACTAGCAATACAAACACATTTTACATTAAAAGAAGCTAAAGAAATCATTTGAGGTTTTGATCTGCGCGTACGCACTAGATAGGCACACTTTTTGTTGCGCTTGCGCCGGATGCGGTTCAAGTAGCCCAAGCAGTATACATCTTCCCGTAATGTGTATATAATTTCAAGTTAATTTCTTGCTAAATAACTTTATAATTCATGTCATTATAATTGTATCAACATTAGCACGGCGTGTGCTTTAGTTTTGATGACATCATTTGGAAAAGATGTATTCGAGATCACGTCGTGATCTTCATGGGAAAATAAAGCATTTTTAGTTTCTTATATTACGCATCGTCGATGCATTTAAATGTAACTTCATTTTGCACAGCTTCCATTGCGCAAATTACTCTCAGCTTGCTGATTTTATGACTTTTTACCTTTTTAACTTTACAAGAATCTGTGTATTTTTATAATTCTAGGTATCATCATCATCATCATCACCAGCGTTAATCCCAGTCGCATCCGAAGCCTTTTTCAGCTTTGGAGTCTGGGGTCCGCTTTACCAGTCCATCTGCTGCTATGGCTAAACTTCGACATTTTCCGTGAAGCGACTGCCGTCTGCCCTCCACAACCCGAAGGCGACATCGAAGCATTGCAGTTAGACCAATTGTTGGTATTTTTGAGGGCTCCAACAACCTGTAACGACTGCCACTAGATGTTCGTATGGCAACCGAGACCAACGGCTTAACGTGCTTTCCGAGGCACGACCAGACCAGAGCAAATATTCATATTCATGCATACAAATACTTGCACTATGCGGGGATCGAACCCGTGCCACCTTGCGCAGCGGCCGCGTCCGCTCCCGCTACGCCACAGAGGCTGTTTTATAATTCTAGGTATCTATAATAGAAATCACAAACAAAGGAAATGAAATCGACTATACGTAGATTTAGAGTTCATCATATCACTGTTGATTTACATTTAATTAAGCTCAATGGCTCGAGTAGAAAGACAGTGCGCGTAACAGAGAAACGATCGTAAAAGCAATTAAAATTAATAGAAAACTCTATGAACATTTATAACAAGCAGATAAAGGTAAATATGATCAACCCACGCGGGTCATAAATGTCGAAGTAGAATAACTTAATATTGTAAGATAAACTTTATAGTTATTAGATTCACTGCTAGAAGCGAAAATCATAAAATTTGTGGAGAGCTTTTGCTCTCACGGAAATCGTATGTTGATTATCGTTGATTCAGGATACGACTGTAGGGATTATAAGAGCTGACATCTCTATGCTAGTGTATATACAAGTAAATTCATTGGTAGACATTATTTTGTTGATGATTAGGAACGATCTTTAGGAGATAAGAGAGCTGATGAGCCGCAAACTGCCCTAGAGCCTTCAGGTCATTTAGTTAAATACTTCCGTTTTCGGGATAGCTCAGATTTTAGGCCACCATATAGCTTGTCATCAAATATACACTCAATATCTCAGCGTTAATCCCAGTCGCATCCGAAGCTTTTCACCTTTGGAGTCTGGGGTCCGCTTTACCAGTCTAACTGCCGATTTTGGTTAAACTTTGATATTTTCCGTGAAGCGACTACCGTCTGACCTCCACAACCCGAAGGCGATATCAAAGCATTGCAGTTGGACCAATTGTTGGACTTTTGAGGGCTCCAAGAACCTGTAACGACTGCCATTGGATGTTTGTATGGCAACCGGGACCAACGGCTTAACGTGATTTCCGAAGCACGACCAGACCAGTGCAAATATTCATATTCATGCATACAAATATTTGCAATGGGCGCGCCTCCTGGCGCAGCGGCCGCGTTCGCTACCGCTACGCCACGGAGGCTGCCATCAAATATACACTATCATCATCATTATCACTGCTGGACATAGGCATTTTGGCTTATTTTAAATACTGAATTGCTTTTATGTTTTCTATAATGGAATCTTTTAACGTGCACATCTTTCTATACTATTTTCACATGGTTAATTTTAATAATCAAATATTTTCCAACAATATTACGATAAAAAAAAAACTGTGGAGTTTCTTTTCGTTTCATTTTGAAATTGCTTGAATTTGGAAATGTTTTATCTTACTGAATGACTGATGTCTATGACAATTCCAAAGTGCCTGTAATTATTTTACTTGATATTAGTTCATTTGGTGTTATATAATAGGAGAACCTATTGCACGTCATTCAACTCAATTTTGGGCAATTTTCATGCAGCTGCTACCAGCCATCTTGCGAAGATCGTAGCTCGTCAAAATTACATAAGACTTAACCAAAATTCCCGTCCACCACTTCCTAGAGCTTAAATGAGAGGCGCAACGAACTCAGCAGCACTCTTCAGCACAACAGACGTTCCCCAGCATGCCAGCCATCATCAACTTTTTATCGTCTCACTGCTGGGCACAAGTCTCCTCTCATACTGAGAAGGATTGAGTGTAATCACCACGCTTGCACAATGCGGGTTGGCGATTTCAGACTTAATTAAAGTCCAGGTTTCCTCAAGATGTTTTCCTTCACCTTGTAATCAGTCATTGGTGGCCAAGATATACTTAAAAAGTACACATAACTTTAGAAAAGTTAAAACGGCACTAGCCTGACCTGGAATCGAAGCCGCACACTCATACTTGAGAGGCTGGTGTTTTAACCACTAGGCCACCACGACTTGCCTCGGCACGGCAGCCACGTGGAAGCCATATGAAGTTTTTCAGCCTTGATTTCCTCAGTTGATTGTTGTATATAATTATGTTTATATACCCTATAATTTTTAACTTTACTTGGTTCTACAGCATTCATCCGCTAACTAGATAACCTAGTCTACTTAACAAATAATCGTTCATCATCTTTAGTATTTCCCTTTTCACAAGTTGGAAATGTCTTGTCCACAACCATGTAACATGACTATAAATATTAAATTATTATGGCTGTGGTACTCGTTGTATATCCGTGCTTGGCGGCCATTAACATAGACATAATACAATCCTGTGGCGGTCAGCGAAGTAATGACTTATTTTAGTGAGCCCTTGATCTAATGAGGTTGTTACGTGCGGAGGGATTAGTTGCGATTAGTTGGGATTACCTTTTGTTGTTTCTATTTTTACGCCCAATTTGTTATTTCCCCGTTTCCTTTGCCTAAAATAAGGGTGAGGGTTTTTTTTTCGAACGCGAGTCGTTAAAAGTGGCAGTGGATTTAGAAGCATTTCGGATTTCTACAACCGCATTCAACAGGATTGCCGTGAGATTTTTACTAGCTTATGTTCAATACATATTTCACTTTTCTATCATTGGAATGTTACCTTGTCTTTAAGCTATTTATAGTAAGAAATAAGTAATTTTTAATTATGCAGAAAATTAGTTGATTGAAATACACCCGATGGGATGGAGAAAAGTACCTACTTTGATGAGATGACAATATTGACAATTCAAGAAACTTCTGTAAAAAGTTAAGGTTTTCGGGACTTTTCTAAGTTTCGGGCGTTCTAAGTTCAGCTTCGTTTCAAGAGGGCTATATAAGTATAAATATATAAGGACACAGGCTGCCTCTTTTTGAGAGGGATTAGGTAAACAAATCAAACAGGCAGGCGTTGGGCCCGCGTAGTCGCGGGTGTGTCGTTCCCTCAAGATGTTTTCCTGCAGCATTATGTGAGCATTGTGTAGCATGAATATCATCTTAAATACCACTTTCAGGTTTGATATTGGTGCCAATTCTCTCTTTTTTTTTAAATAAATTATAAACTAGCGCTTGACCGCAATCCCGCCTAATGGTAAGCAGTAACGCAATCGTTGATGGTAAAGCGCACTAGTTTATTAAGAGCCTATTTACTCTAGCCTTGAAGACACTCAAATTGTAGTCCGACGGAAACACCGCAGCTGGCAAATTGTTCCAGTCCCGCGATGTACGCGGTATAAAGGAGGAGGCGAAACCCTTCGTCCGGATCGTAGTGGTGTTAACAACGTAAGGGTGGAAACTAGCCGTACGACACTCGCACACTCCCCAAAATGCATCCTATAGAACACCGAAAGGCTGGCTGCTCTACGCCTATGCTCTAGGCTTTGGAGACCATCTCGAGTTAAATCAGGGTCACCAATCAGCCTCTTCGCACGCCTCTCCACTGAATCCAAAGTGGCCTTGGACTCAATGAACCACCCAAAGTTAAGGTTCGAGGAAATCTCAACTCTCAAAAGCTGAAGGCGGTCGATACACTCCAAGGACACATTTCGAAAAGTAGGAGCGAATGTGAGCGGGCTCCTTTTGGCGGTGAAAAGATACGCCTGTGTTTTGGCGGCATTGGATGCTACAAGATTGGCATTGCCCCATTTGGAGACTGCCTGTAGTGCAACACTCGTTCGCTCAACCATGGCCTCTCTTTCGGACCTGATTGATTCCCTACTAGCCCGGGCATCCGGCAGGTATCTCTACAACTGTGCTGTCATCTGCATACCCCTATATACCGGGCATCAGCAGATCGTTAATATGCAGCAGGAATAGAGTCTCTTGTTTACAAATTAAACTTATTTTAAGTTCATTGCATCTTTTTCCTTCCATTTCATTAAAATTTTAATTTATTTTAATTTAATCCTGTCAAATTAAGATATTCCGTAGACACTTTAGACGCGATTATAAACATGGCGACCGTCTAAGCTAACATATTACCTTCTGTCCTTTTTTACCCGACTGCCAGGAGGTTTATGTTTTTAGCTCCTATCTTGTATGTATTATTCTTTATTACCTAGTATCTCCAGAACCGTTGAACGGATTTTTACATTTGAGGTATTGTTAGAATTGCCTTAATCGCCCAACTGCTACTAGAAAGGTGACATTTAAAAAAAACCAAAATGGCGGATGTATGACGCCATATTGTGAGGTATAAAGAAATAAATTTCTACCAAGCATATCGAGTGGGATATTAAAATGAAGGATTTTAAACACTGATTCTAAATATGTATATAACTTAATATTAAATGGAACAAAAATTAAAGAATTACATATTTTTTTCTACCGAGCATATCGAGTTGGGTATAAAAATGAAGGATTTTAATCACTGATTATAATAAATATACTGATTCTAAATATATTTTACATATTAAGTCATTACCTATAAAATTGTCGTTTAATATGAAATAATGTAAAGGAATTCTTTTCATGTATTTTTTGTTTGTATTAATTGAAGTGCCATGCAATCAATGTATTTTTGCCAACGCAGTGGCAGTTTATTGATTCTTAAAGAAATCAGCTGGACGAGAGGCAACAAATTTTACAAAGGCATTTTATACTGCCTCTTGGGTGTAGAAATTTTTTCCCGACAAGAATCTATTCAAATTCTGGAAAAAGTAGTAGTCTGTAGGCGAGAAGTCTGGTGAGTAGGGCAGATGATGAAGAGCCTCCAACCCTATTTTTTGCAACTTGGAGACCGTCTGTTGGGCGGTATGAGGTCGCGTGTTGTGGTGCAGGAGCAGCGGAGAGGTGCGATTGACCAATACTGGTTGGAGATGTGCCAGTTTCTCCATCATTGCGTTCAGTTCTTCACAGTACACATCTGCAGTAATGCTCCGTTTGGTAAAAAGCTGTGATGAATCACACCGATTAGACCACCAAACAGGGACCATTGCTTTTCTAGGGGTAGGAAAATATCTGACAGTTTGGAGTAGCTTAACCTGCTGTCATCCGTACCTAAGTAATTAATGTACACTTAGAAATTTCAGCAGAAAATTAAGTCAGTTTCAATTTTTGCAAAATTATAAACAGAATTTCATTCGGAGGCATGCACAAAGCGCGTATCTTGTACATATGAATGTATGTAATATTCTTTATTATCTTGTATCTCCAGCACCGCCTAACGTATTTTCACATTTGAGACATCGTTAGATTTGTCATAGACGGTGACATTAATAAAAACGAAATGGCGGATGTTTGACGCCATATTATGAGGTAAAAAAAAAAGTTACCAAACTTATCGAATTGGTTTTAAAATGAAGAATTTAAAATACTCATTAGAAAATATGTATAGAACATGCAGTTTTAATATTAAATGGAACGATGAAACAAGAAATTAAACAATTTTTTTAAGTTTTCCAACATTGGTAACATAATTTGTTAAAACTAAAAAGATAGAAATAAAAAAATATTATTTGAAAACAAAAAACCCGCCTGCATAAAACTCTAACGAACTGAAAAGGTAGAAACAAGTTGAACAATCGCAGTTGGGGACTTCTTAGCTATATAAACAAGTGTTCCATAGAACAGTCCCCCAACTGCGATTTGGCCTTGCCTTTTCAGTTCGTTAGAGTTTTATGCAGGCGGGTTTTTTGTTTTCAAATAATATTTTTTTATTAATCCATACTATTATTATAAATGCGAAATTAACTCTGTCTGTATGTCTGTCTGTTACGCTTTCCCGCTTAATCCTCTCTACCGATTCTGATGAAATTGGGCACAGACAATCTTGAGACCCTGAGAAAGAACATAGACTACCTTTTATTGAAAAAAAAAAAAAATGATATTCCCGAGGGGAATCTAAAAAACGCGATATAACCGAACTCCACGCGGGCGAAGCCGCGGGCGGAAAGCTAGGGAAATATAAAGAAAAAATGCACTGAATTTAAATTTAATTTAGTTTGTGAACAAGGGGTTCGGGGCCATTATACGATTAAAATAAAAAAATCCAGTCAAAACACGAACAAGTTATTCATTCGAAAGCACTTAGAACATGAAAGTGTAAATTCCGTTTAAGTCTGACACAATATATTTATTTATTACTATGTTCGATGTTATTTTTTACCATTTTATTATATTGTATGTACCTATAGCTACGATTAAAAACTTGGCATTTCACTTTAATTGCCATCAGAACTTATAAAAGACATAAATAGTTCCTGATAGCGCGTGACTCTATTACAGATTAAAGTAATAATAAATGTATATTTAATATTTCTCGTCGCCTTTTGCCTTTCATAGGTAGTTTTTATAGTAGAATATTAAATATTTTATTGTGTAAAAGAAAACATGTTTTATACGGACACCTTCAAACTATCAATATCATATTGATTATGAAAAACTGAACTATATAAATTTTATAGCTAGGCAAAATTCATTTGCCAGGGTTCGTCGGATTCCTTGGTCGAAAGATGATGAGAATTCAAGACACCTAGTAATTATTTTCTATTCTCTGGGTAATATAAATAATCTTGAATATTCTTGATCACGCGTGTCGGTCTAAACTTTTAGAAAAGTAAATACCTACCACATTGCCCCATCGTCATAATAAGATACAAAAATTCATACATCAATAAACCAACAGCCAATCAAAAAGCCAGTCCAATGCCTAATCTTCCAACTATTTTTATAGCCTCAATAAAGTGATATTACGAAAGCCAATAGGCTATAACAAACTTTCAAACAATAGTAACTAAGGTTGTGCATTATTAAGCAATTTTGGAAGCCATTAATCCAATAACAGGGGTAATAATATATTTGATAACGATGTTATTAGTGTTATTTCTTTGATCGTTGTTATGATAAGTCCAGATTGGATTGGTTTGTAATCGAATATTGTGTGATCATTGTATTGTTTCGACAGCGTCCGTAAAGACTGTAAAGAGGTCTAATTTTGCAATCATTGTGTGAAGAGAGTGTTATTTTAGAATCGGATCATCGAACGCCATTTTGTAATGATAGATAGTTCTTTGAGTTCAGAGTTAAGAAATGAAATAAAGTTCAGCACTTAAAGGCCTTTAAAGGCCAGCGATATAAGGAAATGGTACCTAATACTCGAATATTTCCCTTTAAATGGACCGATGACCTGGTGAAGGTCGCGGGAAGCCGATGGATGCGGGCAGCATAAGACCGGTCATCGTGGAAGGCCTTGGGGGAGGCCTTTGTCCAGCAGTGGATATCTATAGTCTGAAGTAGAAGAAAGGCCACAGATTATGTTTGCGTAATTCAGTTCAGTGCAGTGAGGTCTGTGAATTGGTCTGACATCTTTTAGGTGAACAACAACGAGGTTTACCTTCTTGCACTGACATTAAACGATATCTAAACAAATGCCTGAATAATACAGTGCCATGGTAAGCAGTGATGCAATCGTTGATGGTAAAGCACGCTAGTTTATTGAGCCTATTCCCTTAAAGAACTTAGTGAATATTAAGGAAGACGGCAGTTGAGCGAGATTTTTTTTTTTATAAAACGATGAGGTGATGAAATGTTAAACCCAACAACACGACCAACGATGCTGCCCCAGAGGGAGATTGATCTGGATACCCTCCACGACACAACAACATTTAGCGCATCGTACCCGGCAGATATCGCAACATAACTGCTCAGACCCGTCCTCCTTACGGCTTCACCAGACATCATCACACGACATATCGCTTGGCGGCTAGACTTTATCCGGTGGGTGGTGACTTCTGCCGGCAGCCGATGTTATGGCCTACCACCGAGAGCTTCCTGCGCTAAGCAGAGTGTTGTACTTACTCTTAAAAGCATCAGCTAACGGTAGCCAGTAGGTACAAAGCATAATTTTAACAATATAATTGATACGGATTCTTGGGACGTTAAGACTAGAGGCAGATATGTTTTCTACCTCCAGTTTAAAAAACTAGTAATAGAGGGTTCGGCGGTAAGAAAGTTAAAGCTGTCGTTAACAAAATGGCCGAATCACCACTCGTACAACATTTTATAACAACTTAAGTCCCATTTTTGGCCCTTCCAAACATGACACTATAATCATTTCCAAAAAATCATAATTCGATATTACAGGAGCATAATCGTCAACTGTTACGGTGAGCAGTAACTAATGTGCTTTTAATACTTGGATAGTTCAGTGTACGGCAATTTGGATGGCGAAAAAAAGCCATTTGGTTTTCAAATCGTGGGGTCTTAATGGCTTACTAATTATTTGTCGCCATTTCGGAGGAAGGGTTAAACTAATGTGGTTTTTGATTGGCTCGTGTTTTCAATTCCATTGTGGACAAATTAATAAACACATAAAATAATCCTAAAATTTAATTTTTGATGAATTGACGCTGGTATGTACGGACTTCGAGTCGCTAAACTTAAGTGGCAGTGGGCAGGGCACATTGCTCGTAGAACCGATGGCCGATGGGCAGTAAGGTTCTGGAATGGCAGTCACGTACTGGAAGACGCAGCGTAGGGAGGCGCCCAACAAGGTGGACCGATGACCTGGTGAAGGTCGCGGGAAGCCGGTGGATGCGGGCAGCACAAGACCGGTCAGCGTGGAAAGCCTTGGGGGAGGCCTTTGTCCAGCAGTGGACATCTATAGGCTGAAGAAGAAGAAGAAGATGTACGGACGACAGTAGGTCAAGCTACCCTAAACTGTCAAATATTCCCAATGAATCTTGAGTCTAAAGATCTAATCTTTAGACATAAAGTTGAAAATCTAATAAAGAAATCTGGCAGATTGTAGTAGCCTTATGTGCTGTCGCCAGTAGGTACCTTTGTCCAGTTAAGTTCGCCAATAATGTATTAAACCTAATACATTGAAATGAAACTGCGAAAGAGTGTGTCAACAATTTCAAAAGTTATTATTACATATTGCGGTTTTTTACTCCTATACTGTATTAAATTTGCATTGACCTCCAGCATTATATAAGATGAGAGATTGATGAGATGAGATGAGATTTCTTTCCTCCATCAATGGATTAATAAACTGTTTTTCTGTTCTGAAAGAACTGATTCTGCATTAACCTCCATACATATGGAGGTTATTACAGAAGAGAAAACATTAAACCTTTATTTTCTTTTAATTCCATTAGGTGAGTTTTATTAAAAAAAAAAATATTGTAGAAAGCATAATCCCGCGGATTATACTCTTAACGAAGCTTAACAGTTGGATTTTATTAGGGACGCTTATATTTATCAGAATTAAAGCATATTGAGCCCAGCAATAAAAAGAAAATAAAATAAAAAATAAAAACGTTCTTTAAATTATCTGCCGTTCCTTTATTGAAATTCCTAAACAACTGCTTTGTATTCTGTTCAGCCATCTGTCCAAGTGCCACCATACTGCCTAAGTTTATAGAATAAAAAATAAAATCTAATGTATTCCGAACTAATAGTGATGTAACGACACAAAGCCTTGTAATTTGACGGCCATGCGTTTAGTGAGGTGCCACAAATTGATTCTTATTGTGGGTTCCGTACACGAATTAGGAAGGGTTGAAAGTTTTTAGGGTCGATTTCGTGATTATGCTTATTATGTATTTTTTTGGTGGTGTAACAAATGGCGATTCATGGACATGTTTATGGGGTAATAAATAAAAAAGGTAATAAGAGATTTCTCTTTATGTAAGTACTAGCGGCCGCCAGCGACTTCGTTCGCGTAGAATTAGTCATGCTCAGCTCCTATTGGCAATATGTACGGCTGCGTTAGCTCCCGTTCTGCGCAACATTTTTTGTCACTGCTCTGCTCCTATTGGTCATAGCAGGATGTTATATAGCCTAAAGCCTATCTGGATTAATAGGCTATCCAACGCAAAAAGAATTTTTCAAATCGGACCAGTAGTTCCTGAGATTAGCGCGCACAAACAAACTCTTCAGCTTTATATATTAGTATAGATAAAACGTACATACATACATAGCCTATAATGTACCCACTCCTAGAATACAAGCCTCCTCTCGGTGAGAGGGACTGGGCCATAATCTACAATGCGGGCCCAGTGAGAGTTTTAGATGTCACATCCATGTCCGGTGAGGACCTGCGTCAGGCGGAAGGTGAGTGCGCCGTGGCGCCTCTTTAGCCACTCCTCAAAGAGGCGACTTACCGCCGCTATTGTGGCGTGCCCTCACGACGTTTTCCTTCACTGTTTTGAAAGCAGTGGTAATGAAATAATTTCCATAAATTAAACCGCTTGACGGGGTTCAAACCTACGACCTACAACTTGTAAGCCGATAGCTCACTAGGCCACCGCTGCTCTTGCTCTGTGCTTTCTATTGGTATAGGTACCTACGGTTTATTAGTAGACCAACGAGTTAACTTTAAATGCTTAAAGTCAGATACCACCGCGGTCTAATTATTATAATATTCAATGCTGCTTTCGAGAAAGTACCTACGTATACGTATGTACGTACGGCTTAGGTCTGTATCTGACCTAAGCCGTAAAAATATATAAAAATAAAAAACACGTAGGTACTAATCAAACTGTTAACTACGAGAGGAAACGAAAAATCTCATTAAGTACAAGCATTGGACATTGTAGGTACATTACCCAGCAAATTCTCGTTTTCAAAGGAAATAGAACGGATTACTTATAACGCATTGTTGCTTTAGATTGCAATTTATTTTAAATACAAACCAATTAAGCATACAAACAAAAATAAATTAAAATAGTGTTAGAACGCTGATAATATAAGTAAAAACTGTGAATGTTTAATTTGGTCTGAATTTAGATTTCTGAAGTAAATGGAATAATTCTAAATACACGAAAAGGTTCACTGTTTCCGGGATACGCACTAGCTATCAAATATATTTAAAAAAAGTGAAACAAAATTACGAAAAGAATCGAGAAGGGTTGCAAGCGCGCTAGAGAAAGTAAGACAGGAGTATTATACCAGACACCCACTATCTGGCACTCAGCTACCAGCACAACACCTAAAAAGCAGCAGTGTGATGCTGGTATAATCACACCAAGAAAATTTAAGCGAAGTGAGTCAGGACTAAGCTGTCATTCCAATTAATGCTAGGGATTGACACTTTTTTTTTTGTTCTGGATGGGATATCATCAAATGACCTCTCCCGCTCCGCCCAGAGCGGAAGGGCGACGTGCCAGACTTTTACTGATTAAAACCCACCCATGTTCCTTCACTTGCCTATGCGCCAGGGCTATGGTTTGTTTATTAACAACCCAAATCCCTGCCCCCTAATCGACGAAATCATTTTTGTCAAATGATTGCGACTAGTTGGGATCGTTTGGGCCGAACGGACCAAGGGCGGTCCGAACGATACCAACTGATGCCAACTAGTCGCGATCATTTGACAAAAATGTGTTCGCCGATTAGGGGCTGGTCCAGGAGGCATCGCCGTCGACCCGGGCCTGGTCTTTACCGGACGGCGAGCAGTGGCAGCTCGCCGACCAGGGACGGGATTGAAACCTGCCGATTGATTCTGCAAAAATCTCAACGTGTAAAGTTAAGTGAAGTGAGATTAGAATGAGAGAGATAAGTTAGACTTTATCTAAGTTTTCACAATGAGATGTTTACAGAACCGAACTGTAGCTATAGCTTCATACAATTTCTTTCGTCTCAGTCAATAAACCCGGCCAACGTTCGTTGGCAGAATAGTCTTCCCTATCCTACTTAATATTTACCATCAAAGAAGCTCCTTGTAGAGTGTAAACTTCATGGTCCACTTGGAAGTCCTTCACCCATCTAGCTTATCATCCCCCTTAAAAGGGGGCTATGTAATGAAAGCACAGTAAGAGTGTGATTATGGAGCTACGTGGCAAGGTATGTTCCTCCTGCTCTCCTCCATTAAGCGTCTCAGAAAATTCAGTCAATCTCTGCGCCGGAAGACGCAGCGTGGGTAGGCCTCCGCCAAGGCGGACTGACGACCTGGTGAAGGTCGCGAAAAACTGCTGGATGCGTGAGGCGCTGGACCGGTCGTCATGAAAATCCTTGGAGGAAGCTTATGTCCAGCAGTGGATGAATCTCTGCGCTACCATCTACAAAGGCGTTGTGGTAAAATGGATAGGCCAATAGGATCTAAAATACAAGAAGAATAAGAAAGAATATTTGGCAGAAAAATGACCAGAGGAAAGAAACAAGGCGTTTGATTTCTGGAACTCAAACTAGCGACCGAAAGCTACTTAACACAATATATGATATTAACATTAAAAACATAATGACTGTAAATATTAACAACAAATGTGCGACGTTATTAACATCGCAATTGTATTTAATTACAAGCAAAGCTCTTATTATGTGCACTCTTGACACTAATAATAATTCCAAACGGAAAACATGCCCTAGCGCAGAAGAACAATAATCAAGTGATTGCTATCAGAACCAGTGTGACAATCACGTAAGTTGACATTCATGTACTCTGTGGCCAAATCGCATTTTAATTAGGCAGATAAGATACGCCAGTAGCTAGCAAATTACCTGAGGAGCTGTTTGTTTTATTTTATTTCTGCTTATCTGTTAATAGCGCATCTTGTACTTTAAATTACCGGAAAACGTCTGAGGTAGCAGCGGGAGCGATTTAAATAAAAAAAATGGCTTTTATTCTAGCGATAGCTTTGATGAAGTTCATGGTGATGGTCTAAGCATCTATACTAATATATAAAGCTGAAGAGATTGTTTGTTTGTTTGAACGCGCTAAGCTGAGGAATTACTGGTCCGATTTAAAAAAAAATCTTTTTGCATTGGTAGCCCATTAATCCCGGAAGGCTTTAGGCTATATAACATCACGCTGCAACCAATAGGAGCGGAGCATATAAAGAAAAACATATCGAAACCTACGTGTACGCGGGTGAAACGACGAGGCGCAGCTATTATAGAAATAATTGTGGACATAAAAATATGAATATCAAACGCCATTTTCATTTACAAAATACCAAACAATAGTATTGGTTCTTTTTACTTTATTAATTGCAGACAAATTGCGTACAATAATAATATATTTACTGTAAAATAGTATTGTCTGTAATATCATCAACATGGGCAGGAAAATATTCAATACATTAGTAGAAGCAATACATTGCCTCTAATTCTGGTGTCCAATAATGTTATTTTCTAATAACGATAACAACAATAGATATCAATTGGAAGATCCATTTCCAAATAAGTACCTACCGTAATGATAATTTAAAACCAATGATATTGAGGGTGTAATTGCATTGAGTTCATAAAAAACAAGTCCTATTTGAAAGTTGCCTATATTGTATTTATATGAGAATAAATTGTTCAAAAGTGCAAAAATAATAGTGGCGGATGTGTTTGTTTGTTGCGTGATCTGGACTACCTAATTTAGAATTATGTATTAGATGTCCCTGCGGCCTGCATCCGGCCTAATGTGGCCTAAACATCTTTACCAGAATCAAGAAACTGTCATCTGTCAAGAGGGAAAGCCAAATTCGATAATGGAATCGTACCCGATACACGCTCAGGAAGTGGAAACAGTAATCAGATAATTTGCAATATCCCTGCTGTTTTAAAGAAACCTACTTAACTTTACTCTCCAATCAAATCTGATCAATTTCAGGCATAGACTAAATTAACTGAACGTATTCCAAAGACAGAATACTCTGCACTGACGATTCCCGCCAATTACCGCTCGCTTATGGTGAAACCTTTCTTTTCTCAGTCCAAGATGGCGGCGGTAGTCATTAGACGCATTCATTTTTACGATTTTATACACATTTTATTATATTCGTGTATGTGCAGACGACAGCACATTAAGCTACTACAATCTGGCAGATTTCCAATCTGGTAGATTTCCTTATTAGATTTTCAACTTTATCTCTAAAGCATTAAGGCTCAAGGTTGATTGGGAATATCTGACAGTTTGGGGTGGCTTGACTTGCTGTCGTCCGTACATTTTACATCATTTAATTTCCTGTATGCGATTGAGATTATTCTGATGTGGTTGTAATGTGATATTATTTACTTCGTTACTCACGAGTGCATGCGTGAGTTTTTTCTGAAGCCAGATTGATTACAGTTACATTTTTAGATGCAAGTTTTCATAGATCTTTGTGTCCTATGGTTTATGGATACAATAAAAAAGTAACTGAAAAGTATTCACTTACAAGTTTGCAAGTATATCTACAGTTATATCTACTAAAACCTTACTTGCCTGATTGATTTCTAGGCCAATAGTTCTAATTACGACAGCTCATTACGGTTTAAACAAGCTTTCTTCTATTGTGTCTGTTAATAACCGTTGCCTTATGATGACAGCTAATTCGGCCGTATTGTACTCTTTCCTTTTCCCTTTCTCAACTATTTTCACTAACCAGAGGGCCTCTTGGACAATTGGCTATTGATTTACAAACCGTTTCATTTTCTGCAACGACTTTCAACAGGATTGACATGCAGTTTCTCGGTAGCTTGTGAGCTCCATTATTACATTTGGACTTTCTATTGTTGTTGTAACTGATAAAAGTGCCCTTTTCCCAGGCCCTCAGCTGTTTTGAAACTTCGTACTGCCGCAGCGACCTTGGTAAACGTATGTACTCATAGATGTGAGGTATAACAGGGCCGTGCTGTGTAAATGCTCTTTTATCGTCATCGCACTGACCTTCCTAACTATTACTTATTTGGCCACAAGGCCTTTTAGGCTAGGCGCAAATGGGCCACCAACCACAGCCACCGATGTCGGTCGCACGATACCACCACATTTCTAAAAGTGTCAGAAGCGAGCGATAGCCACCAGTGCCTGGAAGCCGCCACATTTTATAATCCCAAGTAGCGGGACGTGAATGGATTTCGGATATGAATGTATCAACATTCATTGGACGTCGTGCTAAATGATGGTACGCGTGCGATACGTAGAACTTCGAACGGTTAAATGCGTGGAGGGATGGAGCAATGCGACTGTGGCGGGTCTCGGCGTTTTGTGTGGCGCGTAGTGACAACTAGCACAATAGACAGAGAACAGTAAAACATCTTCATACAAACGAACCGCTCTCGGTTTGAATGTTTGCGTGCGCGCCGTGCGCCGTGTCGGTACGCGATTTCACGCACACGCTGGCATAATATAGGATGGCATAAGATGGCGGCAGTACGGGCTGTGCCGCGTGACTGTGAGCACGCGCGTAAATTACATGATCGCTCGCGTTGGTCAACTCTCGCCGGCCACTTACCATAATATTAATTATTACGAGTATCATGACTACAAAAAGGGGAAAAAATATTGTAGTGTTTTCGGGGGCCTCAATAACGATTTCGCAAACCCGGACTTATTATTCTTCATCATTCCTACTGAACCAGAAATATAAGTACCTATTTATACTTATATCTTATTAGAAAATATTAGTTTTGTTTATTTCACAGTTTCTTTGCTTTATTAAGAGCGTACCCGAGTCGTATTTTTCCATATAAATGTATTCCTAAATTTACTTTCTGAATACTATGTTTATAGCTAAAGTTTATTTTAAGAAGCCTAGTTTTCTTATAAAACAGAGGATTGACTACGAAATATCGTTTAGGTAAACGTATTTGTCGCGTATAGTGTAATAAGGGCAATTTCACAATAATTACCTACTACTGCAAATTACTATTTTTTTTTTCTATTGTCTTACGTATTATTTGATACAAATATGGCGTCTTAATCATGATATTAACTCAATAAAATTATAGTAAGATGTGACCGGCTAACGCTTAAAGTTACCACCACTTTTACTTTTAGCTAAATGGGACATAAAGCTAAATAGACAACCCTGGGCATCAACGCAAGAGTAGGCAAATAACGCGGCGGGCGGCCTTAGATAATCTACTGTTCTCTGTCTACTGTGCCACTAGTGGCGAGTCGCAGACACTACTGTAGCGAGTGGCCGCCACCAGATACTCGTGTGCGGCGCATCTATACAAAATATGTATATTAAAAACTGTGTTAAGTCGCCGTCGCTGGCCAACAACGGTGGCATATTTGCGGCGAGCCTAAGTTTCACTATTGGAACATCCATCAAAACAGTCCACGCAACCATCATCACGTATAACTACTATTGTCTTTTGGGCAGTTGGCTGCATTTGAAGGTCTCTCAACAAAATTGCAACAGATAATGTAGATTTACAAGGATGAGTGACTAAAATATATATTAAATAAAATATAAAGTAAATCACTACTATTGTCTTTTTGGGCAGTTGGCTGAATTCGAAAGTCTCTCAAAAAAATTGCAACAGATAATGTAAATTTACAAGGATGAGTGACCAAAGCTAGCACCACTAAGGTACTTTATTTTACGAACCTAACATTCTTCAACTGCTGACCACTATCCCTTATCAACGGGCTAGTACGGGAGTCCCTCCATCAACAATTGTTTAATGGTCAGACGACATTATTTTTACGACCTTCATAAGTGATCCTTTTTTTCTTTATTTTTACTGCAAGGGACCGCGCGTGCGCCTCAAATGGGACCCCGTGATAACTCTCACTTTTAAATCCATGTCACTGTGTAAAGTCCTTTTCAAGAATAAAGGATTTTAACCCCTATCCTTCTCCGAATAGGGTTGATATCATTTTTGCATTGGTGTAGTACTTTAAATTCCAGAAACATAAGTCATTTGTTAAGTTATCAGCACTTTATTTAGAGTCAAGATTTTCTGAATATCAAAATGTTTGTTTTTCGATTTCGTGCGCGTGCTTTGGATTCTTAGAATGTTTTCGTTGTGGATGTAAATTATTATGGTGATAGTTAAAGAGCCTTGTTTTTGAATAATTGGTTTGTAGACAAATATTTCTTTAAAGGTTTTGTGGCTCTTGTATTTGCGACTGTGATGGTCAAATCTTTTGTTGCTTTGCCTGTAATAAAGCATTAGGAATTCTGCTTTCAGTAGAAATCTTCCAGTTTATTCAAAACTAGCTGCTTCCAGCGGTTTCACCCGCGTAGGTATCGATATGTTTTTTTTATATGCTCCGCTCCTATTAGTTCCAGCGTAATGTTACATAGCCTAAAACCTTCTTGGATTATTGGGCTATCCAACGCGAAAAGAATTTTTCAAATCGGTCCAGTAGTTCCCGGGATTAGCGCGTTCAAACAAACAAACAAAGAAACAAACTCTTCAGCATTATATATTACTAGCAGCCGCCAGCGACTTCGTTCGCGTGGAGTTAGTTATGCTTCGCTCCTATTGGTCGCAGCGTGATGTTATATAGCCTAAAGCCTTCCTGGATTAATGGGCTATCCAACGCAAAAAGAATTTTTCAAATCGGACCAGTAGTTCCTGAGATTAGCGCAAACAAACAAACAAACAAACATACAAACAAACTCTTTAGCTTTATATATTAGTATAGATACATTAGAATAGATTAATTGCTGGTCAATTAATCGTTAAAATTGAGCTGTACAATGTAGAATTAAATGAAAGACATAAAAGTAGGAAATTGGGAATATGATATTATATCCATGTCGTAAAATTTAATGGGGATTTAAGACTTAACTTTTTATATAATGAACTAACTTTCCGCCCGCGGCTTCGCCCGCGTGGAGTTCGGTTATATCGCGCTTTTTAGATTTCCCTCGGGAATATCAATTTTTCCGGGATAGAAGTAGTCTATCTCCTGTCTCAGGGTCTAAAGATTGTCTGTGCCAAATTTCATCAAAATCGCTTGAGCGGTTTAAGCGGGAAAGCGTAACAGACAGACAGACAGAGTTACCTTCGCATTTATAATATAAAGTATGGATTAATAAATACTTATCTACTATTTATAGTATAATCATTGCTAACTACAAAACTATTTTTTTTAAACATCTGCTCCTGATTAAGTTACGATTTTAATATACTTTTTTAAATAATTTTACGCCGCTTTTTCTGATATCCGTTTTTATTATACAAATTATTACCTACTTTAGTATATTTTTTAAAGTTACGTAACGTTATACACATTGAGCATGATTAGGACTACTTTAGAAACTTAAGGTAGGAAATACATAATGTGCTTAAATACAAAATGTACCTTTGAAGCAACACCTTTATATGATAGCTTCATTAATTCGTTTTCTTTCTAATTATATCAGGATATCTACGCTTTTAAAATCGTGCAATTTTTTCAAACAACCGTTTTATTGAGACCCTTCACTTAGGTTAACTTATGCTGAACAGGCTGTTAAGTAGAGGTCAGTTTATAATGGCCCTTAATACAATTCTGTAATAATTTTTAAAATAACATTAAAATTTACTGGAGCAAAGGTTTTTATTAATGCGTATTTCTAAGAATTTTTGTAATTATAAGTTGTTTCCCTCAAACCGTATATCAAAGGTCTGTAACGTATTAATAAAATATTATAAAGATGTTTTTAATGGCGTTGGATATAAAAAAATTCTTACATTTTTCACGAGGTAGTTATTAAAATGTTAATTATTACATTCGAGTATAATTTTAATTATACACATCTAGTTAATATTAACACCATTGTCAGTTTTAATGAATTTTATATTTGAATATGTCCATAAAATGTAAGCATTAAAAAGTAACATACTAATTGTTTATGTAGTATTGTCGAAAGATTAATCATAATTATGGTTACAAGTAATAGAATAGTAGATACTGCATCCCATATCCTCCCGTGGGTGTCATAAGAGGCGACTTAAGGGAACTCTCACCAGGGAAGCACTGCGATCCCCAACCCGCCTACCAAGCGTGGCGATTATGGCAAACCCCCCCAAAGCCTTGGAGGAGGCCTTTGTCCAGGAGTGGACCTCTATAGGCTGAAGAAGAAGAAGAAGATGGTTACAAATTAATCATCATCTGCCTATCTGACCTCTACAACCCAGTTACTGTATAATACGATACCCCTGGTTAAGACACTTTTTGACCACTGACGTATTAATATTGGAAAATATAATATTTTTTTACGGCGGCACGCTTACAACGTTCAAAGGCCGCGCCGACACTTTTTTATACACGGTGATTTCTGTAACCTCTCATTAACGATATAAATGACTATGATAATTTTGTTAGTGGCATACGGTCTAGCCTTTTCGCGAAGTTTGTGTTACGATGTCAGATACACCCTGTATAATTATGCTTTGTAACATGTATGTAGGTAACAATTAGACAACAATGTGGAAGTACGGAGGACGGGTCTGAGCAGTTGTGTTGCGATGTGTACCGGGTACGATGCGCCAAATGTTGTTGTGTCGGGAGTTTGGTCGTAGAGGGTCTCCAGATCAATCTCCCTCTGGCGCAGCATCGTTGGTCGTGCTGTTGGGTTTAACATTGCATCCGTCTTTCTTCCCATTTACTATGTTTTTTAAGTGAATTGGCTTAATAAACTAGCGCGCTTTACCATAAACGATTGTATCACTGCTTATCATCAGGCGGGATTGCAGTCAAGCATTAGCTTGATCCCGTCTGATGGTAAGCAGTGATGCAATCATTGATGGTGAATTGCGCTAGTTTATTAAATTTTAATTTCTTTTTGCTTCCTTGAAAAAATGTTCCTGATCTATGCAATAATACACGAACAAGGAACAATGTTTCAAGTACGAGCGAAATACTGATTAATTGATTGCGCGTACGCACCTGCCAGCCGTATGTGTAAGAATTGTTACTTGCCTTTAACAACAGACGCACGCACCACTAGTAGTATGTATAATTGTATATTATTAAAATTACAGTTGAAATTATATCTTTTCTGTGTTTTTGTTTGTACTTTTTCTCGGTGGTAGGCCATAACATCGGCTGCCGGCAGAAGTTACCACCCACCAGACAATGTCTTGCCGCCAACCGATTCGTCGTGTTCCGGCATAATGTCTGTTGAAGCCGTACGGAGGACGGGTCTGAGCAGTTGTATTGCGATGTGTGCCGGGTACGATGCGCCAAATATTATTGTGTTGGTAGTTTGATCGTGGAGGGTCTCCAGATTAATCGCCCTCTGGTGCAGCAGCGTTGGTCGTGTTGTTGGGTTTAGCATTGCATCACCTCGCCCAACTGCCGTCTTCCTTCCTACTCACTAAAATTTTTAAGTGAATAGGCTTAATAAACTTGTGCGCTTTACCATCAACGATTGCATCACTGCTTACCATCAGGCGGGATTGTAGTCAAGCACTAGTTTATAATTACTAAAAAAAAAAACCTACACGAATACTATCGTTCAGGAAGTTATGAGAGTTGGGTTGTGTTTTAATTTAATGATGTTGTTTAGCTGATTGTGGATCTAATAATTGATTAGTACAGAACAAATTAAATGCTATAAAAGTAATTATAGTATCTAAGTTTTTATTCATTACTAGCTTTCCGCCCGTGGCTTCGCCCGCGTGGAGTTCGGTTATATCGCGCTTTATAGATTTCCCTCGGGAACATCAAATTTTTCCGGGATAAAAGGTAGCCTATGTTTTTTCTCAGGGTCTAAAGATTGTCTGTGCCAAATTTCATCAAAATCGGTTGAGAGGTTTAAGCGGGAAAGCGTAACAGACAGACAGACAGACAGACAGACAGACAGACCGACAGACAGACAGTTACTTTCGCATTTATTATATTAACCCCTTACCGCATACGAAACCATAAATGGACGACAAAGTTTTCATTTTTTTTGTGAGCTACTGTTATGCCCCATCTTAGAAAACTAATTGAGATTAGAACCAGTATTTTATCGTCAAACGGAACGTAAATAATTTGTTCATAGTAAACGTCATCTGTAAAGTATTTTTAAGGTTTAGTTGAGCTAGTGCGACGAGCTACGAACAACTAAAAAAGTCCTACTTTGTAATTAAAAAATATATACCAAAAAGGTGAGTAAACTCATAAAAAAAATATTACTTCATTCTATTAACTTTCTTTTATTCAACAAACGTTTGATTTTTGCTTTGTTTTGCATATTTTGTGGCATTTTGTTCACTTTTTTGAAATTGCCATATTTGGCTTCGTATGCATTCGTGTCAAAAGTTTTCCTGTCATATTTGGCTTGGTATGCATTTAAGGCTTCTTTCTCTTTTATTACAGAAATAGATCTAGCACGCTTCTATGGCACTGCAAAGCATGTAAATATAATTCCAAAATATTAATGAAAACTTTGTACCTCGTGGGCAAGATGGGCATGACAAGTTATTTAAAATTTGGCCTTTATTGAATATGATTCGCGAGCGTTTGATGAAAGTTCCTAAATAAGAGTTTTTAGCTGTAGATAAGCAAATAATCCCAACCAAGTGCCGTCATGAGTTAAAACAGTGTAACCCTGCTAAACCTCTTAAATGGGGTTACAAAAACCAAGTCTTTGAGTGGCGTCAGTGGTTTTATATATATTATTTTGATATTTTTGCCGGGGACCAAAGCAATTCTTTCCTTTCAGACGCTCCAGATCTTGGCGTAAGTTCAAATGTTGTCACACGCTTGACATCAACAGTTCCACAGCATCAAAATTACAAAATTTGTTTTGATAACTGGTTTAATAGTCAAAATCTTCAAGTGTATCTTTACAAAAAAGGTATACATACCTCCATTAGGAATTGTGCGATTGAATCGTGTTCCAAAGTCTAATATGCCTTCTGAAAAGGAACTAAAGATGCGAGGACGCGGTAGCATGGAAGAAAAAACAGCGGTTTTAGATAAAGTAAAGTTGAGCTTGGTTTCCTGGTTCGATAACAAGAATGTGAATCTTCTTTCAGCCTACGTTGGAAGTGAACCCATGATATCAAAGCGGCGTTACAATCGATAGGATAAAAAATAAGTTTACATACCTTTTCCCCAGGCTGTGGATGTTTATAATCAACATATGGGAGGAGTAGATTTACTCGATTCTATGCGGTCTCGTCAATGGTACAAGACATTTTTTTTTTCATATGGTGGACATGTCCCTTGTCAATGCTTGGTTGTTATGGCGACGTATCAATGCAGACACCTACATGCCTTTATGTGGTTTCAAATTGGCCATATAAGAGCATATGCGAAACGCAGGAAAAGCTGTTACGAGCAAGAAACGTGGGCGTCCATCCAGCATTCTTGGAACTCCGACATCCAGTCGGGGAAGCACACCCTCCCGTTTTCCTGAATCTCCAGTACCCTCAAAAAAGGCACGAAAAACGGCCAGCTAGACATCAAGATATGCCTTTGTAGTCAGTGCGTACTGATGGGATTAGCCATTTTCCTATTTGGAAGAAACACGGCAGACAAATCTGCCAAAATTGTTCTAAATTTCGGTCATTCACACTATGTGAAAATGTAATGTTTTTTTGTTGCTATAATGACAAACGCAATTGTTTCACAGAATTTCACGAAGAATAATATAAATTTCTCCTAAATGCATACGAAGCCATATTTGATTGAAGATTATTTGACTAGAATGCATACGAAGCCATATATGGCGTCGTTCAATAACTTTAATTATATAAGTTAATTATTTTTTCTGTTGATTTGATCTCATTATGTAAGCAAAAATAAACACGTTACCACTAAAATAAAATTTTTGTTTCATCTCTTTCATAATTCATGCGGTAAGGGGTTAAGTATGGATAGTATGGATTTTTTAAACCTTCCTTATAGAACATGTAAATTAATTAACGCAGTTTCTGAAAATAGTTTGTACGGAATTGTTTTATGTCATTTTTAATATAGGTAATTTTTTATCCCAAAAATAATCAAAACTACGGAAACTATTGTCATATTAACCCTGTTGTTTGTATAGACTTTTGAAATCGCAGTTTCACTTGTATTCATACTTTAATCATTCAATACAAAATAAAAAGAAACCTTATTCCAAAAACGTTAAGGTCTTCGTTCTTCAAGAATTGGTATAACTAATTTAATAATTAACAATGCGTGATACGTGTTAAATTAAAAATTCAGTGTATGTTTTATCTATAACATAATAATGCAATTGGGGTGTTTGAGGGTGTGCGTGAATAGGGTATTTGACTAAAAAAAAATAATTAGTCCGTCAGTCAGATTTCCAAAAAATACTAGACACATATTTTTTCTTTTTTTATATAAACAAAAAATGAAGACTACACAGAGCGTTGAAAACTCGTGTGACGTCCCTACACGCTACACTTTTTAGCGGCCAGTGACGTCACCAGCCACCACTCCCGATCTTTGATGCATTTTATATTTGTAAATTTTAATTGATTTGATAAAACAAAATATACGTATATACGTAAATATATTTTTCTATAATCTGAATGACGGACTAAATAGAATCATTTTTTTTTACCCCGGATACATCCCTATTAGATTACATGTTATATATGTAAGTACTAGCTTTCCGCCCGCGGCTTCGCCCGCGTGGAGTTCGGTTATATCGCGCTTTTTAGATTTCCCTCGGGAACATCAATTTTTCAGGGATAAAAGGTAGCCTATGTTCTTTCTCAGGGTCTAAAGATTGTCTGTGCCAAATTTCATCAAAATCGGTTGAGAGGTTTAAGCGGGAAAGCGTAACAGACAGACAGACAGACAGACAGACAGACAGACAGACAGACAGACAGACAGACAGAGTTACTTTCGCATTTATAATATTAGTATGGATTAGTATGGATTAGAGGTAGTTAACTATTCAGTGTCTATTCAAGAGGTTATTTTTATACTAGCTTTCCGCCCGCGGCCTCGCCCGCGTGGAGTTCGGTTATATCGCGTTTTTTAGATTTTCCTCGGCAAAATTAAATTTTTCCGTTATAATAGGTAGCCTATATTCTTTCTCAGGGTCTAAGATAGTCTGTGCCAAATTTCATCACAATCGGTTGAGAGGTTTAAGCGGGAAAGCGTAACAGACAGACAGACAGAGTTACTTTCGTATTTATAATATTAGTATGGATTATTTTTGTTAACAACTTTGCTTAGAATTAGTTTCTTGTCATTAATAATAATAATAATAATAATAATTACTTTATTGAGCAAAAAACGTACATAGTTAAAGTTTGCAGGTACATGCCTTAAAGAAACTAACAATAGAAACAAGAAGAGAGAATAGAATAAAGGAAATTTTCTATGTAACAAAACAATAAATCCTGCCTCCTAAACTAGGGAATACCTGTATCTTAGGAGACAGTAATTCGATCCGATTGAGTTGAACTGTACAATACATATTGGGCCCTAGGATTCGATTATCGATGTTAGTTTAAATCCTATCTTAACAAATAAATATATATATATATATATATATCATAGAAATAAAAAGGTAAATTAAGGTTAGTAAAGTTATTACATGTTTAATTACAAAAATAGGTATAAACATTCAATCCCAGTGTATTTGAGTCTGGAGTAGAGAAAGTTTGTGTGTTCGTAAGTGTAATGTAAGTTTTGTTGGATAGTGTATGTGTTATGTGTTGATTGTTATATATAGTGTTTCGAGTTCCAAATTGAATAATGTTTTGTTATTCGGTAATTGTTAAGCGATGTATTCCAATAGGGATTCAGTGTTATTGTAGTCCTGTTGAATGAGCCAGTCCTTAATTTTAGTTTTCAAGTCGAATTTATTTAGGTTTATAATATTTAGTTTTTGTTGTACAATTTTGTATACATGAGAACTTAACACGTAGTATTGATGTTTTGCAAAAGAGGTTTTGTGTTGTACACTCGGGGCAACATATGTACGCTTGCTAGGGTCAGGTGGGAGTAGACCGCCATGGACTCTGAGAACAGATCGCAAAACAAACAGCTGACGTACCGTCAGAACTTTGCAGTCAGAATAGAGCTTTGCTGTGGGGTATCTAAAAGGTTTCCCGATCATCACCTTTAGCACAGCTCTTTGGGCTCTCTCGGCTCTCAGAATAAAAGTCTTCGCAGCTCCACCCCACACGGTTATACAGTATCCGAGGACTGACTGGCACAAAGTAAGGTAAACCATCTTAAGAATGTTATAATCAGCCGATTCCCGCAGACATTTAAAGATGTGAATCAGACGAATAGTTCGGGTGGTTAGAACATCAAGCTGCTTGTCCCATCTCAGCCCCTCATCTATATGCACCCCCAGATATTTCACTTTATTAGTTCTAGCAATGGCAGAACAAGCGCACGATATCAGCCGATTTTGGCATGAGTGTGCTGTAATAGAATAACTGTTTGGGGGTAAGAACATTGAACAGACAGATGTGCTTTTGGAGAGTTTATTGCGCCATTTCTACTTTTCAGCTACAGCAAGTGTTGTTGTAAGAAAAACGAGTGTTATGGGGGACTATCATATCTATACTAATCTATACTAATATATAAAGCTGAAGAGTTTGTTTGTTTGTTTGAACGCGCTAATCTCAGGAACTACTAGTCCGATTTGAAAAATTCTTTTTGCGTTGGATAGCGCATTAATCCAGGAGGGCTCTAGGCTATATAACATCACGCTGCGACCAATAGGAGCGCAGCATAACTAAACCACGCGAACGAAGTCGCTGGCGGCCTTCCATAATAGTTGGTACCTATGCTGAAGTATCGAATCAATTATAGACGCTGTTGGACACAGAAACTTATTTTTAAAAAGGAGAGGGGATGAAAGCGAATCAAGCTATTTAAAAAGTGGTGATTTTCAGCCAAGTTTGAATAAATAATCTATATTTAAGATTTTTTGAGACACTACGTGGTCATACGCCACACTAATCGTCTTGTACCCTGATTTAAATAACTGGAATGAAACGGAGGAACAAATATGAGAGGATTACTGTAGATACCATCTTGATAATCTGAATTGTACACATCGATCTTGTGTATCGTGACAGGGTCCTTAGAGTTTAATACCTTTTAAGAGTTCTCTCACGTTTAACAAGCTCCGTTTGAGAATTACAAGACACCAATTTGGTTTTATAAATTATGCTGGTTGTTCTCTTAGGATAATACTATTTATTAAATCTAGAGCATTCGGACAGCCTCCGTGGCGTAGCGGTAGAGAACGCGACCATTGCGCAAGGAGGCGCGGGTTCGATCCCCGCACAGTGCAAATATTTGTATGCATGAATATGAATATTTACACTGGTCTGGTCGTGCCTCGGAAAGCACGTTAAGCCGTTGGTCCCGGTTGTCATACGAATATCTAGTGCTGCCACAATATGTAGTGAATATCTAGTGTTACGGGTTGTTGGAGCCCTCAAAAGTCTAACAATTGGTCTAACTGCAATGCTTAGATATCGCCTTCGGGTTGTGGAGGTCAGACGGCAGTAGCTTCACGGAAAATATCGAAGTTTAGCCAAAATTAGCAGTTAGACCGGTAAAGCGGACCCCAGACTCCAAAGCTGAAAAAGCTTCGGATGCGACTGGGATTAACGCTGAGATTATAGCATAGCAGAATCACATTTAAGGTTTGGGATCATATTTTGGGGAAACTCTACTGAAAAAGAAACTGCCTTCAAGGCGCAAAATAGATGCATTCGAGCAATGTTTAAAATAAAACCCACTGACAGTTGTAAACCATACTTTAAAAAATATTAGATATTGACATTATGTTGTCTGTTTATACTAGAAGTAGCTGTGTTTGTGAAGGCAAATCCTAGTCGTTTCAGATGTATAGCTGACGTTTAACCCCGCAATAGACGCGACAATACCTTGCTATGTCAAAAGCCAGCTAAGACAGCACTTATGCGCAAAAGTCTCTACTGCATTGCTCCAGTTATATATAATAAGTTACCAAAGAGCTGGAAAGAGCTTCCGTTAAAATTATTTAAAAAAAGACTCCGAAGCCTTTTAGTCTTGAAAATGTACTATAATATAAGTGAGTACCTTACTGAAAAAGATTTTTCTTTTAAGCTAAAATAATGTTGTTTGAACTATTTTCCTAAACTTTACTTTCTACTTTTAAGTTGAATGTTTAAAAAAAAAAATGTATGCCTAAATGGTAAAACATGGCTGAACCTGTCATTATATATACATTAATTTTTGTCCTCTTTTTTACCTATGTTTGCAAGATAAAATTATCTTTATCTCTTTATCTTTAAATCAATTTTGGTATTTAAAAATTTTCAAAATGTAGTCTCAAATTCGTTATATTTTATTTAAACATAACTAGACTAATATTAACTATACAACGCCCAAGGCCGCCCATTGTATGTTTTTTTTTGTGTTGATTGTTTTTGTTCGATATTTGTTTGGTGTACAATAAAGAATATATAAATAAATAAATAAATAAACGTTATTTTTTCTTTATACGAAACCTAAATACAGTTTGTTCAAGATAAGCAACTGAATCGAATCCAGTAATTTTTACACCATGTCATATTTTTTCCCAAATACATTTAGAAATTGTAGCAGTGTGGTTACCGAGCGCACAAAACAGTCGACGGTAGATTATGGTACCAGCCGCACAGTGAGACAAGCCCCCGCGCCGCGCCGCAGTAGGCGCGGGTGGGCGAGCAGTGTATTGACCATATTTTTGTTGGGACTACCAGGAGACTAGATACTAAGATTACAAGGTTACAACTAAGGTTACAACTTTTGTGGTTTTTCATTATATTTTTTGAAATTTTTACAATAGATCCTTTACTTAAAATACTAGAAATATGTTGTGGTATACAAAAAATAACGTTGTATAGGTATGCATGTATTAATGGGTCAACTATGGGGTTAAGTTTGCTGATCGTAGACTAGCTTTAGTGACTAAACTATTGGATATATTTGACAAATTTCTTGTAAACGTACCGGGAACTTCATAAGATATGTTTAATTAATTGTCTCCACCTTTAATATTGCATTGTACAAGTACAATGTACAGCAATAAACGCCTTATTAATTGTTCCTTATCAACATTAAAATTAACTTCAACACTAACAAATTATTACAAAGCATGGAACTACACGAATCGATTGTTCATTGTAAAGTTCACCTGCCGAGTGTTCAATTTAATTCCGGAAGCGTCTGGTTAGGGGAAGTGACGGTACGATGTGATGGTACCGACACTGAGGGTAGGTCGACGCTAATCGGTTTGTGGACTTTATGGGTGAACATTTTGGTTTGATTTAATTGGTAATGAGCATTTTATTATGACGTGAACTCGGCATCAAAGTTGTGTTAAAACTGACGCTCAATGAATGAGTCTCCTGCTGTGAAATCGTTTTATTGCTTGATAATAAAGTACATTTATCTCACTTCCTACTATCCTTTTTATATTACCTATACGTCCGTAAGTTTGTGACAGCCTTCGTGGCGTAGCGGTAGTGAACGCGGTCTATGCGCAAGGAGGCGCGGGTTCGATCCCCGCACAGTGCAAATATTTGGATGCATGTATATGAATATTTGCACTGGTCTGGTCGTGCCTCGGAAAGCACGTTAAGCCGTTGGTCCCGGTTGCCATACGAACATCTAATGGCAGTCGTTACGGATTGTGGGAGCCCCCAAAAGTCTAACAATTGGACTAAATGTAATGCTTTTATATCACCTTCGGGTTGTGGAAGTCAGACGGCAGTCGCTTCACGGAAAATATCGAAGTTTAGCCAACATCAGCAGTTAAACTGGTAAAGCGGACCCCAGACTGCAAAGCTGAAAAACGACTGGGACTAACGCTGAGATGATAATGATGATGATGAAGTCCGTAAGTTTGTGAGAACAATTGGGTGTTCACGCATATCAATCGGGCACAACTCCAGAAGCCGGGCTGTTACTTAGAATTTTGTAATAGGTAAATCCAATAACACATAGCTCGACCTGGGAATTCAATTATAGTCGTCTTACAAAGACAGCCCTCTTCATCTATCCAATGACAATTAAAAAAAAACTTTTTTACAAAAAAACAACCGACTTCTAAAACCCACTACAAAGTGAAAAATAACTAATTTCGGAAGTCGGTGTCTTTGGTTTTTGTATAGGTATTAGTTTTTGACACCGACTTCCGAAATTAGTTATTTTTCACTTTGTAGTGGGTTTTAGAAGTCGGTTGTTTTTTTGTAAAAAAGTTTTTATTTTACACTTTTTAGTTGTGAAAAGTAGGTGAAAAGTGTATTCAGTTACATCCGGTTAGACTGGAAGCTGACGCAAATATAGTTGGGAAATGACGTAATTTTGTTTACTTTAATTTTTACCCGTAATTTTGAAGAATTCTCTCGACTACCTATGGTCTTAATCATCAGATTTAGGTACTGCAGAACATTATTTTAACCCAATGGGTGCAAAGTTCTCATCAATATAAACGAATTAAAACCAAACACAAAGTAGGTACTGCAAACCGTTGAGGAGTTCCCGGAACTGGCCTTTGTCTTCATCATCAGAGCTCTTATGACAGTCACAACCCATCTAGGTGTAAAGTTCTTATCAATACAAATTAATCAAGCCCAAACACAAGGTAGCTGCTGTGAATTGTTGAGGAGTTCCTTCGACTGTCTTCCGGCTCCATCATCAGATCTACTCCAGACCTTTATCAAATTGTAGTGCTTTAAATACTTAATGAAAATACTAAGAAATGCACTAATCGCCCCTACGATTTTTGAAAGTTCCCCTTGATTTCTCTGGTCTTCCATCATCAGACCCTGATGTCCTTATCATGGGACCACCTTGGGAATGTCTTCTTTCCAACAAAAAACGAATTATCAAAATCGGTTCATAAACGACGAAGTTATGCGCGAACAAACATAAAAAAAGAAAAAAAAAAAAAAAAGCATATATACGGTCGAATTGAGTAACCTCCTCCTTTTTGAAGTCGGTTAAAAAATAAGAAAAGACAGGAGATTGGACTTTGAAAACAATACTTAAAGAAAAAACATAGCAGTAGTCGCCCCTACGATTTTTGAAAATTCCGTTTGATATCCCTGGTCTTTTCATTTTCCATCATCAGACTCTGATTTCCTAATCACAGGAACACCTTCAAGTTATCTTCTTTCGAACAAAAAAATAATCATCAAAATTGGTTCATAAACGATGAAGTTATCCGCTAACAAACATAAAAAAAAAATCCCTCCAGGTAAGACTCGGACTGCGCTTACATATAGGATGTTTCAAACTTCTTCATACATCATAATAATGCATGAAATTATCATTTTTCGAATAATTGCATAAATGCGTTTTTTTACTGATGTTATATGGAATTACGACCTTAAGAAAGGGGCTGGGATATACTGGACGCGGAAGACGGAGTACAGGGTGTTGCATAGCATCCTGGGAGAGGTCTACATTCAGCATTGGACAGCGAACTGTATGATTGATTTACATAAAAGATTCAACCATGCTAATCAAGAATACCTTACATAGTTATGTATAATAAGTTTATTGCATATCAATAAACCCATAAAAGGATACTAAACAGTTCAAAGCAACGAGGTCGAATCCCTGACTCAATGACGTTAGCAAATTACTAATAAAGTGGCCCATGCGCATATTGTAAAATAACTAAATTGCATTTTATTGACTACTTTTAATAGGTCCTTTAACACATGCAAGCGAATTATTTGAAAGATTAAAACGTATTTAGCTTATGCTACATGCTTAATATGTGTCTAACTACTTATAACGATCGAAAATTATTAATGTTTATTGATTTAATAGGGATGTATCCAAGGTATGAAAATAAAAAAAAAATATTAGTCCGTCTTTTAAATAAAAAAAAAGTAAGACCCGTATTTTTTATTTTGTTGAAATTACGTATTAAGTGGGGGCTAACTACGTCACGCCGTGGTATATTCTGTACCAAGGCGTGACGTCATGTGACATTTCAAATCAATATATCTTTAAGTATTTGAATGAAAGAAAAAGTAAAAAATACGTATTCAATATTTTTTATAAATCTATCTGATGGACATAAAATTATTTTTTAAGGTTACAACCCAATTTCTGATTTCTTTTTTAACCCCAATTCATCAAGGCATGGCATCAAAATCTGTTTTTTTCCGCCATTTTATGTCATGAGGTTTAAATATTATTAGCAGTTATGATATCAGTATTGATCCACTGCAAGAAGGCTTCTTTCATATAGATAAGGCACAGGGATTCAATAATTATACAATCAATAATTATATACTAATTTCTTACAAATGATATATCATAATTGCAAATGACATAACGCTTTGTGGCATATGTTGAAAGTGCCTTCAACTACTAATTTGCAAAATATGTTGCCAACATTGTACATTTATGGTCAGTTCTGTGACCATAAAAACGCAATAAAATCATTGTAACAAGGACATGATGTCATCAGTCATCTAACATGATTTTATGATGGCGACGTCAATAATTATGATCATAAAATCAGTTTTCCAAGCATATCATTAGCAAGTATGCAAATAATTAAGTTGATTGATTTGTGTATTAATAAAGCCTAGAGCACAGGCGTAGAGTAGCCAACCTTTCGGTTTTCTGTAGGATGCATTTTAGTGAGTGTGCGAGGGAATTGCATAATTTAATTCCACCATCTCCGTTCCACCATCGGACGATCCGTCGTACGGCGAGTTTCCAACTTTACGTTGTTAACACCACTAGGATCCGGAGGAAGCGTTTCGCCTCCTCTTTTTACCGTGTACATCGAGGGACTGCAATAATTTTCCGGCTCTTAATAAAAGTGTGCTTTACCATCGGTGATTGCGTCACTGCGTACCATCAATCGGGATTGCGGCCTAGCACTAGTTCATCCTTACTAATATTATAAATAGGAAAGTGAGTTTGTCTGTTTGTTTGTTTATTTGTTCCACTTTGACGCCGTAACTACTGAGCCGATTGCTTTGTTACAGACTTAAAGTTAGAAGTCCGGATTAAAAGTACCCCTTCTTAATCCCGGAAAAATTTGATATTCCAGAGGGAAATCTAAAAAGTGCGATATAACCGAACTCCACGCGGACCAAGCCGTGGTCGTAAAGCTACTAGTTTATATAAAAAAAAAAACGATTCTGAATTTACACGAAAAAACTAAATTATATTAGAGAACATTAAGCGCCGATATCTTTCTACAAGCTTGCGAAATTGTCACCTTTGCCTATCCCATCGGGCTACATACCTAAGCCCGATGCTATAATCAATCATACTCCAAACGAACATCTGTAGGCCATACAAATAAATGAGCTGATGCGGGAAAGGATTCCCCTGGTAGTGCGTCAGTTAGGCCGCTATTGTTATCAACTATCATTAACTAAGTACCTTCGAGAATTTATAAATATGTACAATCAATACCTACAGCGGTACTGAAGACATTTAACACATACGTTATATGTCTTCAGTACCGCTGTATTGCATACATTTTCCGCAATAATCCAAGACCGCAACCTCCGTATTACAAAACGAGATCTTACTTTAGTTCCAGATTTAGGTCCGTATTCCAGAAGGAAACTCAAGCATTGATCTCTGCTTAAGCATTACTTAAAACTAGTTTCAACCAATCAAATGGTTTGAAACGAGACTTAAGTAGAGCTTGAGTTTTGAGTGACGTTCTGTAATACGCACCCTAATCTTTGAGTCAGTACCTATTTGTATTTTATTTTTTCCTCTTTGCTTTTCCTCTGGTGTGGTAGTCAGAGACTTTATTTTACTTTTTTTCCCTTCTATCCTTCTTTTTGTCCTTCTTTCTTATGTATATTGTATTACAGTTATTCTTACTTTCTATTATATTTCAACTCTTATATATAAATACAAGTTACTCTATTATAGGTATCTTTTACATTATTCATCTCTTACTACTTATACCAATTTGTTATTTGCTAATATTTGATTACTGTTTTTATGTAATTTAGTACATCTTTATTTTGTCTTTTTTTGTATTTACAACTACTTTCGCTACTTGTTTGCTATTAAATTTTTATCTTGCATTACTTTAGCAATATTTCGTTTATTTATTCTAGTTTCTGTTTCAATCTCAATATCATTTCTCTCTCTACCAAAGACAGGACATTCCTCTAACACATGGAGGACGCTCTCTTCTTATTTGAGTCGCAGATACATCGTTTTGTATTACGAACTTTATTTAAATTAAAACAAAGTTCTAAATACAAAAGTGACAACTTAGTAACGAACTAATCTGTCATTTTTATATAAAGAACTGCATTATATCAGAGATAACAGTTTGGTGCATAATTCAAAAACCATTTAGAGGGTTTAAGCTTGACCTAAATTAAATCCATAATTTATAATAAGGGGGCAAGACAATTACCACACTCGAAAACTTAAACAGTTGTCGAACGCACGGACGGCAGCAGGTCAAGCTACCCCAAACGGTTCAGATTTTCCCAATCAACCTTGAGCCTTAAAGCGTTAGAGATAAGGTTGAAAATCTAATACGGAAATCTGACAGTTTGTAGTAGCTTGATGTGCTGTCGTTTGTACATATTTCTAGTGTCAGCGTTGCGTCAAAGGCAATTCCTAACAGTGGAAACATTGTAGGTACAGTAATTATACGACGTACTACTAAGTCAGTATGTATGTGCGCTTACCATAACTTTATGCAGCCCTTATTAAGAAGGTCATCATCATCATCATTATCTCATCCACATGATGTCCACTGCTGGACATAGGCCTCCCCCAAGGATTTCCAAAAATAACGGTTAGACGCGACCTGCATTCAGCGCTCCCTGTGGTTTTGGTCAGGTCATCCGACCACTTAGTCAGTGTCGCCATTCAAGAGCCTTTCTGTCCCATGCCCCATCGGAAATCGCCTCTACGAGCTGTGTGCCCCGCCCACTGTCACTTCAAAGAGTTAATCCGTTGGGCTATGTCGGCGACTTCAGTTCTTCTATCACGTAGAGAAACACCCAGCATAGCCTTCTCCAGAGCTCTCTGTGTGACCTTGAACTTTCTTATTAGTCCCATAGTGAGGGACCACGTTTCTGATCCATATTTCATCACCGGTACATACACATTCCAAGGTGAAAATATATAAATATAATTATGTGTCCGTGGCATCTTTTTCTGTACGAGAGGAGACTTGTGCCCAGCAGTGGGATGATAAAAAGGTTGATGATGATGATGTGTCCGTGGTGTTTGTTGCTAGTTCTTCTCCATAGAGACCTACGCTTTGGTATGGACGAATAGCTTCATTTTACTGATTAATCGACCCTTTGAGAAATCAAAAATCAAAATCAAAATTGTTTATTTCAAATTAACCAACAGTTGGTGCTTTTGAATAGTCATTGTCGGTCAGTCCAAGAAAAGTGAAGCTAAATTGCACGTTCCAAAGCGTAGATCTCTATGGAGAAGAACGTGCAAGAAACTCCATGGACACTCTTTTAAAATCATAATATGGATTACATGTCTTCGTTACATATTTTTGTTGCTTCTATCATGTGAGCACAATCCATACTAATATTATAAATGCGAAAGTAACTCTGTCTGTCTGTCGGTCTGTCTGTCTGTCTGTCTGTCTGTCTGTCTGTTACGCTTTCCCGCTTAAACCTCTCAACCGATGTTGATGAAATTTGGCACAGATATCATCATCATATCACAGATGGCATCAGATATATCTTTAGACCCAGAAAAAGAACATAGGCTACCTTTTATCCCGGAAAAATTTGATATTCCCGAGGGAAATCTAAAAACCGCGATATAACCGAACTCCACGCGGGCGAAGCCGCGGGCGGAAAGCTAGTGTATAATAAAGAAGAAGTACTGCATGGTAATTCCATAACACATTATCAGTAGAGTAGCAATGGGTTTTATTTTGACAGTTCAACAACATTCATTGCGTTATTTACGTTGTTGCGCTGACACATTTTCCAACATATGGAGCAATGGATTCGCAATATGCTTCGAAATTATTCCAACTGACAGTAATAGTGTGTTACGATTTAAGGTTAATTAAGGTTCTTATGAATTGTCAAATGGTCGGTTCGTTTAAATAAGTGAGTAAGTAAGTAAGTGAGTGAGTGAGTAAGTGTGTAAGTGTTTTTGATTTTTATATAAAATCTACTAATCAACATAGAATTTACCTGTATCTACGTATTTGTGATTGGCCAAGAAATTACCAAGTGATTGAGCAACAGCATCATAAATAACATTTACACTTATTGCTTTACTTAGGGAGTGGCTCTAATTCTAAGTGGAACTTGTAAGTTATAACAGTTTAGAATTAGTAACTACATACTTCTATGTACAGTAAGCAAATGAGATTTGTATACAGGCCTGTTAGACCGCTATGCAGGTGATCTCTGCTCGCGTTACAACAAGATTGCCATTGGCAGAAGTAAAATAACTGTGAAATGTGATTGTATGTGGAGGTTTTGCCAGCATTTGGAACCCGTCTTCATCAAAATATTTGACCTGTGCGACATGCTATCAATGTTTGCCGTATAACATGAATCTGAATCGTGAAGGTTTGAACTCAATACAATCCATACTATCCATATCCATACTAATATTATAAATGCGAAAGTAACTCTGTCTGTCTGTCTGTCGGTCTGTCTGTCTGTCTGTCTGTCTGTCTGTCTGTCTGTCTGTCTGTTACGCTTTCCCGCTTAAACCTCTCAACCGATTTTGATGAAATTTGGCACAGACAATCTTTAGACCCTGAGAAAGAACATAGGCTACCTTTTATCCCGGAAAAATTTGATGTTCCCGAGGGAAATCTAAAAAGCGCGATATAACCGACCTCCACGCGGGCGAAGCCGCGGGCGGAAAGCTAGTTAATATTATAAATGCGAAAGTAACTCTGTCTGTCTGTCTGTCTGTCTGTCTGTCTGTTACGCTTTCCCGCTTAAACCTCTCAACCGATTTTGATGAAATTCGGCACAGACAATTTTTAGACCTCGAGAAAAAACATAGGCTACCTTTTATCCCGGAAAAATTTGATGTTCCTGAGGGAAACCTAAAAAGCGCGATATAACCGAACTCCACGCGGGCGGAAAGCTAGTATTCTATATTTTATTCCGAACAAGAGACATGTCAACTCGTCCATATGCAATTTGTGTCTTCTTAAAACTTTGGAACACGAATTCATTAAATAAATTGCGATCTAAATATTTATAAAAATACTTTTTTTTTCTGAGCTGCCTTAGCTTTTGCAAGATCTTGATAGCATCGTCGATAAATTCTTCCGCATCGCTATCAATTTTGGAATGTCGCACAATTGCCACGTTGTATGGTAAGAGCCTTTGGTTAAGGTGAAAGCCAACCCTTGTGTCACCGGAAGGTTCAAAAAGCCGTTTTGAGACTTCATCGACTAAGCACTCGGCAACCACGTCTCGAGAGGTTTTTTTTTTTTTTGTAAATTACAAACTAGTACTTGACTGCAATCCCGCCTGATGGTAAGCAGAGATGCAATTGTTGATGGTAAGGCGTGCTAGTTTATTAAGCCTACTCACTCATAAGAACTGAGTAAATAGGAAGGAAGACGGCAGTTGAGCGCGGTGATGTAATGTTAAACCCAACATCACAGAGGGAGATTGATCTGGAGGCCCTCCACAACCAAACTCCCGACACAACAACATTTCGCGCTTCGTACCCGGCACGTACATCGCAACACAACTGCTCAGACCCGTCCTCCGTACGGCTTCACCAGACATCATGCCGGAACACGACGAATCGCTTGGTGGCATGTCTTTGTCTAGTGGGTGGTAACTTATGCCGGCGGTTTATATATTTAAACTGTCTACCTAATTCTTTTACCATGTATACTTAAAGCTTCATATATCTTGAAGTGAATGCGTGATCTTGTTTTTAAGTAATAAGTATTCAACAGCCCTAGTGTTGAATACGTTCAGCTAGGTCTGATTAACCGGAAACATTAGCATACTAAGTAATGCAACAGAGTTATTATATTACTAGCTTTCCGCCCGCGGCTTCGCCCGCGTGGAGTTCGGTTATATCGCGCTTTTTAGATTTCCCTCGGGAATATCAAATTTTTCCGGGATAAAAGGTAGCCTATGTTCTTTCTCAGGGTCTAAAGATTGTCTGTGCCAAATTTCATCTAAATTGGTTGAGAGGTTTAAGCGGGAAAGCGTAACAGACAGACAGACAGAGTTACTTTAATATTACTACTAATTTCGGTTATATCGCGCTTTTTAGATTTCCCTCGGGAACATCAAATTTTTCCGGGATAAAAGGTAGCCTATGTCCTTTCTCAGGGTCTAAAGATTGTGTGCTTTCCGCCCGCGGCTTCGCCCGCGTGGAGTTCGGTTTTAACGCGCTTTTTAGATTTCCCTCGGGAATATCAAAATTTTTAGGGATCAAAAGTAGCCTATGTTCTTTCTCAGGGTCTAAAGATTGTCTGTGCCAAATTTCATCAAAATTGGTTGAGAGGTTTAAGCGGGAAAGCGTAACAGACAGACAGACAGACAGAGGTACTTTCGCATTTATAATATTAGTATGGATTTATTTGATCTCATGGTCTGGCAGTTTGAGTAATATAATTATGCGGCCTATCATAATGTTTTTTCTTATCTTTGGTATTGTTCGTCGAATCGTTGTTTTCCTTAAGTTCTGACTTGAGCTGTACAAGTACAGAAAATACTACAATATGTCAGATTTTTTTATTATATTTTCAATTTTGTCTCAAGACTGATTGGGAATATTTGGCATTTTTCGGGTAGCTTGACCTGCTTTCGCCCGTACAAATAAGTATAAGGTTGTTTTTTTTTCTATGAAACAGCTTTATTTTTAACCAACTTCAAAAAAATAAGGAGGTTCTCCATCCGTCGGAACCTCTTTTTTATATAGGTATGTTCAGCGATGATTACCTACTCTAAGACCGATTTGCAAAATTCTTTTTTTAATTGATAGGGTACCTATACTTCCCAGGTGGTCCCATAGTCATCAGGTCATCTGATGATGTAAGACCAGAGAAATCAAGGGGAACTTTAAAATGTCGTAGGGGTGACTAAAATATTTCAAATTTTTATCATTAAGTATTTTTTATCGGCTTTATTTTCTAAGACTCTACTTATGAGCAAAATCACGCAAATCAAACGCGAGCTAGGAATTGTCATGGTTTCGATATAAGGACTCATTGATGATATCTTTATAATAATAACAATTTATTTCGGACAGTAAGTATCCATATTCGGTTAGTACTACAAAAATCTTAAGCCTATGTTAGTAGTAATAAAAAGTAGGACAATATACGTGTATTTACAAGCTCAGCCAGACACTCCTTACTGTCTAACTAGGACCCGCATGAAACACTCCATTATTTTGGAGTCGATCCTATCAGCAACTACTTTCAGAATCCTGCTAGTGCTACCCCGTACTCTACGCAGCAAGGAGGCGGTCCTCTTGCGTAAAATGGCATGAAAGTCATCAACACGGGCTTCCGCGAACATGCCAGATGCACTACAGAAACGGGGCAACCCCAGCAACATCCTGAAACCGTTGTTGTTTTGGACTCGCAGGGCACTGAGCGATCTCCGTGTATAACAGAACCACAGACTACTCGCCCAAATGGCCTAGCCTCGTCCCAACTATATTGTTTCTTAGTTTTAATAGGCAGTGCATGTAAGGATTATGTATAGAAGCCCCTGTTACCCTGTATAACATTAATAATAATAATAAAGTTTTATTGACATAAAAAGGAGTTACCCTTAATTTGAGGCCCTGACTCCCGTGCTAGGTGGTACCTGTGTTACAGGAGTCAGTGTCTTCACCCGTTTTTTGGACAAATAACTTTTCATGCTACAGTATTAACATAAATATCTAGATAACATTAAATGAGTTGCATGCTCGTATGTGGTGTGTAGTGTGTGGTGTGTAGTGTGTGGTGCGTATGTGTATGTGTGAGTGTATGTGTATGTGTGTGTTTCTTACATTAGATACTATTGGGTTTTCCCGCTTAAACTTGTTTAAGTAAATTTTCGGTCTCTATGTAATTTAGTGTTTGAAGCCATGTGTTTAACTTCAACTTGGTTGGTTTTTTTTTATTTATTTTATTGTAGATATAGGCAGCTAGGTAAAGGTATTAATACCAAAATATAGTCAAATCAAAGTGTGGTCCGTATCCTCCGTGTGGTACTAGGCTTAGAATAGTACCAACCCGTATCCTCCCGTGGGTGTCGTAAGAGGCGAATAGGGGAACTCACACGAGGGAAGCGGGTAGCATCGCTTCTCCTGTCAAATAACAAATTACTGCGATCCCCCGACCCGTCTGCTAAGCGTGGGGATTATGGAAACCGACAGTGGGAACATTATTGACTGGTTATATTATTGTTCCATTGCTGGACAAACTCTTATTCTTATAGATTCATGTAAATTTAAGGCTATTGTAATCAAGTTGTCATATTCCATACTTGATATCTATCTAAAATGAAATCGACCAACTCTTGCGCAACAACAATGCGCAATTGCAAACTTAGGCACATATTACTTATTCAATCAATAATCAGCCTAGAATGTTTCACTGGGGTTCTCCTTAAAAATATTATTTTAATTAGAACGGTTCAGAGAATGAGCAATTTGTGTCCCATTCGCAGTGGTCATCATCATCTCAGCGTTAACCCCAGTTGCATCCGAAGCTTTTTCTAGCTTTGGAGTCTGGGGTCCACTTTACCAGTCTAACAGCTGGTTTTGGCGAAATTTCGACATTTTCCGTGAAGCGACTGCCGTTTGACCTGCACAACCCGAAAAAATTGCAGCTACCCCAATTGTTAGACTTTTGAGGACCCCAACAACCCCTAACGATTGCCACTAGATGTTCGTATGGCAACCGGGACCAACTGCTTAACATGCTTTCCGAGGCACGACCAGACCAGTGCAAATATTCATATTTTTGCATACAAATATTTGCACTGCGCGGGGATCGAACCCGCGCCTCCTTGCGCAGCGGCCGCGTTCGCTACCGCTACGCCACGGAGGCTGTCAGCCATTCGCAGTGGTGAATGTAATTTATTAATATACCTTTTTTTATTCTAGGGTTAGGTTAGACTTCATGACGACGTTTTCCTAGGACAACGTTTTTTAAAGATAATTCAAAAAATTGGACAATGATGCCATTTAAGTTTTTATAATATACATACAAAGTTGATCAATTAAAGCAAATTAAAGTTATTTAACACTAATCAAATATTCATTGGTGTCAAATGTCAGAAATAATTTGTGTAATCATACAATTAAAATCAACTTAAATGTCATAAGAACTAAAATAATTTGTAATTTAATTGATTGAAAAACCCTGTATCCTGTATGTTGGATTAATTAATGTTTTTATTTCTAATAGTTCACATGTCAATCATTTAATTGATGATCCTGGAAAGGTATATTTTGGTTTTTACTAAGATTAATTTTATACAGATTAATTGAATAAAAAACGTAAAAGTTTTTTTTTTAATTCTGACATTCGTAATTGACCTTGTATTGGCGTTACATGCAGTACTCGTTTACTGCTCAAATACGCATAAAAAACGATGAAAATATGCTCCACTTACCATCGCTAGGAGTAGGCGTATTGTTAGAAGGCCTATCCGAGTCTCCGGTCCCAACGAGGTTCCTGATGCTGAACGAGCTCGTCTTCCTCGTCGTCGTCGTCACTTCCGGCGTCACGGTGTTGACGTCACAACCGCTGTCCGTTCCGTTCACTAGCTCCCGACACACCTGTTCAGTCCCGTTTAAAGATAAAACGTCCCCGGTCCCTTCCAACATGTCCACGCGACGAGTGGTCAAGTCCATTTTTGACAGCTACCTTGGCACTAAACAATTTTCCCAGAACAGTACTTTTGTTTTTATTTGACATTTTCGATCACGCAGCGCGGGAAAGTTTGACAGAGGATTCGTAATTGGAACTCATTGCAATTTTTTTTTAATGAGACGAAAGATTTTTGCACTTGTTAAGTCACTGGCCACAAAAGTTTTAGTCACAGTTTTTGCAATTGCATTTAAGTTGCATTATACGTGTTTTTTATTTCGATTGCCACAGTCTAATCACTGAAGTCACTCTGATGCGACTGATAACAGCGTAAGGTTCCACTGGAGGCACGTATGTTCCCCGCCGGTAGTTGCGCGAATTTTTGCGACAGTCGCGCGCAACGCGCGGTGACTCCGCGGTGGTGAGGCCGACTGGTCCTCCGTCCTCTTCGGCCGTCGCACTCGCGAGGCCCTCCCTACGCCTCCGGAGGCGGGGCCTCTACGCCCCTCGCTAGCGACCGAGCGGCTTTTTAGTCGTCAATGAGTTCAATTACTGCGCGATTTTTTCTGCTCGATCGATTTGTTCTAATGAGTTCTAATTGCGTTTATTGATAAGTGCCAGTGGTTAAGGTTACAAAAGACACCGGTTGACGCAATTTTCTGAATGTATTGGCGTTTTTATGTTTTACTTTTATTTATTAGGCGGTCTATTTGAATTGTCATAATTATGTCGGCTCGTAAGTAGGTGTCATTGTAATTATCATAATTAGTGAAGCCGCGACCTCCGGCTTGATGAGACTTAAGTAAAAAATATACTTAGTTAATAGCGATGGAACGTTTATCAAGTCATTTATTATTTTAGTCTTTATTTTAGTTTCTTTATGTGCTGGCATGTTAATGTCTAATTACTTATAAAACCTAATTTATTACGTTTTCCAATCAATTTAGATTGTATATTAACATAAAAGTGACAGCCACATGCAGATTAAAAACCAATTTATATTTCTCAACACATTAGAACAATTATTTGAAAACAAAAGTAGTTTTAATTTCATTTTAGTAATTAGTTGAAAAGTACTAAAATCTAACAAAACGCCTTTGTTGGTTTTAGTTCTTTTAAATTTTTATTTAGAAGAATAATAATTAAGATGCTAAAACGAATAACACAATGCAAACTTAAGTAAGTTTGCATTGTGTTATTCGTTTTAGCATCTTAATTATTATTTTACATTATTTATTGTCTATTTATCTAAATAGTAAGTACTATTTAGATAAATAGACAATAAATAATGTTTCAATTCACAATTATCCGTACAAATTTGCTTTCCATTTATTTTAAGTTAGCAAGATAAATTAAGATAGCGTGGCACCCCTAACTAAATCAACTTCGACGCTGAATGAAGTAGAAATATGAACAAAGTTTGAATAGGGTTGTCTAATCCGTTCTAAGAAAGGATAGAGATAATCCTCTTTATTCGTGAACGTTGCTTAAAGTTAAATAGTGATTAGTGATTGTTTAACTATACCTTTCTGAAGTTTGAACGTCGCTTAATTTTAATCATCGTTTATGAATAAACCCCTGTATATGTATATAAACCTACTTTAAGCACCTTTTCTTTCAAAAAGTGTGTTCCTTGTTTGTACTGTAAAGATTAGCATTATACCCTGTCTATTATATTAAGCGTATTTTGACAGCTTTCTGAGAACTTACATACTTACAGTCGTGGTGGCCTAGTGGTTAAAACATCAGCCTCTCAAGTGTGCGACTTCGGTCAGGTCAGACCGAACGTAAGTACCTACCAATGTAACTTTTCTAAGTTATACAACATGTACTTTCTAAGTATATCTTGAACACCAATGACTGATTAAAAAGGTGAAGGAAAACATCTTGAAGAAACCTGGATTTTAAGTCTGAAATCGCCAACTCGCATTAAGCAAGCGTGGTGATTACGCTCAATCCTTCTCTCTATGAGAGGGGACCTGTGCCCAGCAGTGGGACGATAAAAAGGCGATGACAAATTTATTCCATATTACAATCCGTAATAAAGTAAATAAATACCTAAAGTATTAACTGCCTTATCTAATTGAATTCTCTTATTTATGACCTCTTACAGACATTATAATTTTGTACCTACTTCTATAAATCAATGTATTTTGTGTTGTTTCAATAACTAGTTTCATCTGTCAAAAACGGTTTACTAAATGGACAGAGTATAATACTTGTAGATACAAGTAAAGTTAGTAGTTGTAGAGGCAAAGCATAGCCAGCCTGTCGGTGTTCTATAGGATGCATTTTGGAGAGTGTGCGAGGGAATTGTATAACTTAATTCCCCCAACATCGGACGTCCCGTGGTACGGCGAGTATCCATCCTTATGTTGACACCTCTACGATCCGAACGAAGCGTTTCGTCTCGTCTTTTATACCGCGTACATCGAGGGACTGGAACAATTTGTCAGCAGCGGTGTTTCCGTTTACCTACAATTTAAGTGTCTTCAAAGCTAGAGTGATAAGCTAGTCACTTTACCATTAACTATTGCATCACTGCGTACCATCAGGCGGGATTGCGGTTAAGCACTAGTTTATAATCTTAGTTAATAAAATTCTCGTGTCATAGTTTTCGTTCCCATACTCTTCCGAAACGGCTTGACCGATTCTCATGAAATTTTGTGAGCGTATTGAGTCGGTCTGAGAATCGGCCAACATCTATTTTTATATGACTACTACTTACGCGGGTGAAACCGCGGGGCGCAGCTAGTTTATTATAAAAAAGATATAAGTAACTTGTGTAGTGATTGTTAACGTTTGCATAAGTAATGAGAGGTGTATCTGTAGTACAATAAATATTTATCTAATTATGTTCTTCTTCTTCTTCACCCTATGGAGGTCCACTGCTGGACAAAGGCCTCCACCAAGACTTTCATTATATTGGAGGGGTTTGACATAATCCCAACGCTTGGCAGGTTGGTTGAGGATCGCAGTAATTTGATATTCCACAGGGGACGCCTTCCCTGGTCAGAGTTCCCTTAGTAGTCTCTTACGACACCCACGGGAGGATATGCAATTATATTCAAGACCCATTTAATAAGGAGTTAAGGAGTGAACTTGTTACAACCATCGTCTCGTCCACACTCGGGCTATAATTGAGAAATTGCTGATGGAAAACCCCAGTAACACTACCCGACTGGAGAATCCAAACCAGGACCTCATATTGGGCAGAAAAGCTTGAGTTCATTACACTAACGAGGGAATCATCAACCTATGCAAGCAGTCCACTGTTGGACATAGTCTCTTCTGTTGCATGCCATTTAGCTTCATCATCAACCTTTTTATCGTCCCACTGCTGGGTACAGGTCTCCTCTCATACAGAGAAGGATTGAGTGTAATCACCACGCTTGCTCAATGTGGGTTGGCGATTTCAGACTTAAAGTCCAGGTTTCCTCAAGATGTTTTGCTTCACCTTCAGACATTGGTGTCCAAGATATACCTACTTATAAAGTACATATAACTTAGAAAAGTTACATTGGTACTTGTCTGACCTGGATTCGAACGCGCACTCATACTTGAGAGGCTGGTGTTTAACCACTAGGCTTCGAGCAACACAGGGTTGCTCGAAGCCACTAGGCCATTTAGGGACTTTAAACATTTTACTTGATTTTTAGCAACTTGGGGCAGTATCTATTCTTGATGTTATTTGTTGTCGTCCTCCGTGGCGCAGCGGTCGACACTGCCTGCGACGTGGAGGCCCCGGGTTCGATCTCCGGCCAGGTCATGATGGAAAATGATCTTTTCCTGATTGGCCTGGGTCTTGGATATTTATCTATATATGTGTCTTTTATAAATATAGTATCCCTGAGTTAGTATCCCATAACACAAGCATCGAACTTACTTTGGGGTTAGCTCAATCTGTGTGATTTGTCCGTATATATTTATTTATTTTATTTATACTAAGCTTATACTAACCCATACAAAACAAAATAAGATTGTCCAAACCCTAAACATTCTCTATTTGTCCCCTAGCAATAAATTCTAGTTAAGTCCTCGCCGTCTACGGGTCCGCTGCAGGCAATGGCGGATTTTACTCAAATCTGTCGTTCGATTGGTCCCCAATATTTATGGCATTGTTAATGGAAATACAGATAATTGCAGCATTTGATTAGCTATTATTTATTGTTGTTCGAAACTAGGCCTGGTTTTGCAACTCGATTGTTACTGATTAAGGCATAACATTACATTAGCGGTAAGGCCACCCTTTGTACTTTGCCTACTGTCATTTCCTGTCAATTGTGTATAAAAAGAATATAATAAATAATACATTTTGATTCCATTTCCATGAATAAGGTAGGAAATCCTACTTATCCTAATCCATACTAATATTATAAATGCGAAAGTAACTCTGTCTATCTGTCTGTCTGTCTGTCTGTTACGCTTTCCCGCTTAAACCTCTCAACCCATTTTGATGAAATTTGGCACAGACAATCTCTAGACCTTGAGAAAGAACATAGGCTACCTTTTATCCCGGAAAATTTTAATGTTCCCGAGGGAAATCGCGAATGAGAAATGAAAAAGCGCGATATAACCGAACTCCACGCGGGCGAAGCCGCGGGCGGAAAGCTAGTAATAATATAAATGTGTAAGTTTATACGTGTGTTTGTTACTCGCAAAAATTACAAAACGGATGTGGATAAAATTCGGGACTAAGATGCTTTATAACCAGGATTGACATAGGATATTTTCTTTCCCAACATTCCCACGGGATCAAAACCTCCGCGGCTGTCACCATGTGGCACAGTTAGTAATATAAAATTAATTAAATAACAATATTATATTATTTTTCTTTTGCCGACAAGGCTTAGCACACCCCGCCTAGTAATAACACATTGTAGTTGCCCAGAGTAGGCGCGTAGATCCCCCGCAGAAGCGTCGTAGACCCTAAGTAGGTGCGTCGTAGACCCTAAGTAGGTGCGTCGTAGACTCTAAGTACGACCGTCGTAGACCCCGCGCTGGAGCGCGACATAGGACTGTCGTAGAGCTAACGCAGGCGCGTCGTTGGGACCCGCGTAGCAGTATCGTAAACGCTGCATAAAAGCTGTGTGAAAGTACAAAGGATATTTCGATGAAGTCAATATCAAAACAGATTACGAAGAGGAAATACTCAGTAGTATTTCTTTTTTGATTTCTAATTTCATATGAAATTCAAAAAAAAAAGTGAAATAGATAGAGTCTTAGAGGACTGATTGTGGAATTTTTGTTCAACTGAAACTTTTGAAAAAGGCATTTCGCGCCGATCCCAAATATATTGAGATAGAGCAGAAGACTGATGATGAGTGATAAGGAGAGCATATCAGGTATTTTTAAAAAATATCATAGGTAAATTTGATCCCATTCAAAGTAACATAGTTAAGCCTATAGAGGTCCACTGTTGGACAAAAGTCACCTCCAAGGCTTTCCACTTGCATTGGAGGGGTTTTGTTTCGTCGTGACGGAGTCCACGAAGACCGATGCCTCCTGGGTCAGGGTTGCGGGTTGGTTAAACAAGAAACCGTGGCCCTGGCCATGGCACAGGCAAGTGAAGAAACACGGGTGGGTTTTAGTCAGTAAAAGTCTGACACGCCCTTCCGCTCTGCCCAGAGCGGGAGAAGTCATTTGATGATTTCCCATCCAAACACAAAAAAGGGGTTTGCCATAATCCCCACGCTTGGCAGGCGGGTTGGGGATCGCAGTAATTTGATATTCCACAGGAGAAGCGCTACTGCCCGCTTCCCTGGTGAGAGTTCCCTTAGTCGCCTCTTACGACACCCACGGGAAGATATGGGTTGGTACTATTCTATGCCCGGTACCACACGGTACAAATAAAGATCAAACAGTAAAAGTACTATCGATCTACATTTCCTAATAAACAAATAAGGTCACATTTAATCACCGTCTACCAATATTTGTGAAGCAATCATTGAGCCCAACACTCACATATATATTGCAGCCCGTGTGTCCGTTCGTTCGGCGCGCTCAAAGCCTCAAAGCCAGCGGGGTGCTGTACCCAATTATACGCTGGGCCAGCGTGGTTCTATTTGTATGGTAATGTTCTCATTACTGAAGACAAAAAGGGTGGGCCCGGATTTATGTCGAGAGAGGGTTAGAATCCTAATGTCTTGGTTTGGTGGTGATGGGGCTTGTTTTTAATTGGGTTGTCGTGGTGGGTGATTTTTGTAGCAATGTGAATTCACTATAATAAAAACACGGCTGGTGCAGTAGTTGAGCAATCGACTGCTGCGCTGCGTGTCGCGGGTTCGATTCTCGCACCGAACAAATATTATATGAAATCCAGCTTCAGGCACTAGTTGTCTGCCATTTTGCAGACTGGGCCTTTTTAGCATAACCCAATCTACACTGTTCATTGCTTCCATAGGAATTTACTTAAATTTTTTGTGTGTTTTGTATCTAAAGGCCAAATTCCCGTAATTTATACCATTTAAAATCTAGTCGCAGTTTGACAAACAAATGTTAAAACGATGTCAAAACCTAAGGCATTCAAAGGTAGTTTTGAAACATAACAATCAGATTATGAGCGTGTTAAAAATTAAGAAAATTACCTCTCTTATGTACATATGTATGTATTGTATCTTTTAGTAACTGTCGTATTTTAGTTAAACATTATTGTTAACTAAACTACTATACTCGTATATCATATATAGGCTATAGCATCAAGCTGTGACTAATAGGAGCGGAGCATAACATGTTCAAATTACTAACTCCACGCAAACGAAATCGCTGGCGACCGCTAGTCTCTTACATATACTTATGTAACGTCAAGCCAGCACTTCTTTGGTCTACCCCGCTTGTTCCGGCCCGGCGGAGGCGCCATGGCAAGATATTAGCTACCCACGTAACATGTTGTCTCTTTGCATATAATGTATAGAAAATAAATGTAGGTAATCATTTCAGCCACCTACATAAAATAAATCATCGTCATCAGCCTCTACTCGTTCACTGCTTGACATAGGCCTCTTCTATGGCACGCCAACAAGCTCGATCCTGAGCAGTTTTCCGCCAGCCATTACCAGCCACCTTTTTGATGTTGTCGCTCCTTCTCGCCCAAGAGCCTCCTACGCTACATTGCCGAAACGCGGTCTCCACTCGAGGACTCGTTTACCCCAACGGTTGTCGGTCCTGCGGCATATGTGACCAGCCCATTGTCACTTCAGCTTGCTAATCCTCTCAGCTATGTCGGTGAATTTGGTCCTTTGTCGGATCACCTCATTTCATAAAATAAATAGGAACAATAAATTACGAATTATTTTCAAGATTAAGGGAAATGCGCAACTGTAGACGGCGAAATTGAATTTTTCTTTAGTTTTTTGCAATATAAGGTCAGTATTAGATTGTGTCTTAATCAAAATTTTGATTTCCGTAACAGGTACCTGGCGTTTTTGTAGAATTAGAATCATTAATGCATCTTTCTCAGTTATATTTGTACCATAAGAACAAATCAGAGATTATTTGTCTTTAGAAACAGTAACAGATTTCTTTAATTAAATGACATAGTTTGTTATCCATACTAATATTATAAATGCGAAAGTAACTCTGTCTGTCTCTCTGTCTCTCTGTCTGTTACGCTTTCCCGCTTAAACCTCTCCACCGATTTTGATGAAATTTGGCACAGACAATCGTTAGACCCTGAGAAAGAACAGGCTACCTTTTATCCTGGAAAAAATTGCTGTTCCCGAGGGAAATGTAAAAAGCGCGATATAACCGAACTCCACGCGGGCGAAGCCGCGGGCGGAAAGCTAGTATACATATAAATGATCTTAACAGCGTTTATACTTCGTATATTTATTAGTTCAAAGCTACCATCACTAATATAAGGTTCACAAACATGATGGGAATGTGTAGTAGGTACCTTTCTACACAAACTCTACATATATTTACTTGCGTAATTTAACGCTATTCTACAACTAATTCATTTCTTATACACTCTCATATCCAGTCTAATTTATGAACGATTTTCGATACTACAAAAAATACGACACTAAAAGTATATCAGCGACTAAGTATAAAAAAGGCTACCGCTAGTTATTATATCATTCGGTACTACAATGCATTAAAAGTACCTACTGAACTGACCAGTATGACTAGACATATCACGAGGGAGCCACTTGCAAAGACTAACTTTAAAACTCAGTACAAAAAGTGTAGTTCCAAATCCCGCCGCAGTTCAAGATTTTTTGCGGTAAGTATATAAGTAGACTTTTATATAAGGCGTTATATCGTGTACATTAAACCGAAATGTATAGTCATCGACGTTTAGTTAGTCACAAAGGAGCCGACACAATTACAAAGAACTACCGTTGTTTGTTTGTGGATTGTGGTGCAGAGAACTACTATTGAATCAATAAATAGATTAAGAAGGCGTACTCTGTAAGCGATATGCCGACTTGATTAGATTTTGGGGATCGGAAACAATGTCGAATGAAGAAGCGGAATCTCGATTAGATTTTGATAAAGTTTGTGGAAGTATGAGAAACAAGGAGTAAACTTTACGTTCACCCATCCTCCATAGAAAGGTGAGGATCCTCCGACCAGAAAGGTGACCAGTCTAGTGGACACTTGGCTAACGGTTGATGTTGGGAAGTTGTATGTAGGTATATTAACTAGCGGCCGCCAGCGACTCGTTCGCGTAGTTTAGTTATGCTCTGCTCCTATTGGTCGCAGCGTGATGTTATATAGCCTAAAGCCTTCCTGGATTAATGGGCTATCCAACGCAAATAGAATTTCACAAATTGGACCAGTAGTTCCTGAGATTAGCACGTTCAAACAAACAAACAAACTATTCAGCTTTATATATTAGTATATAGATTTAATAGTGCTTAACGTTATATTTCATTTGGAAAATGACAGAAGACAAAATATATTAGTTCAGTCTATAGATGTAGGATTTCATTTCTATGGTTCAGTTCTGTCAAATTTGTCAGCGCCTGACGTTTGTCGAATTGACGAATTTTCAGTCGCCATGTTTTTTAATCACCTCATCATCATCATCTTGCGGCTTTCGCGTTGGAGCCCGGGGTCCGCTTTCCTGCACATTCTCCTCCATTTCGCACGACCTTTAGCATCCTGTGGTAGGAGCTTGTTGGCACGCATGTCATCTCTTACAACGTCAAGCCAGCCTTTCTTTGGTCTACCCCGCTTGTTCCAGCCTGGCGGAGGCGCCATGGCAAGACAGATGTTTTTAATCACCTATAGACCAAATATCACCTATCGAATAAACGAATAAAAAAACAATTATTAATTTGACTTACACTTCGGTTAACAACATACAAACAATAGCATGCAGTTACAAACAGCGAAAGAACTTTTCATTTAGTTTGAATTAACAGCAGGTCCAAAACTAGGCACAGCCTTTATCTTGGTGACCCCAATACTACAAATTGTTACTGATTACATTCTGCTAGCGTGGTAAAGCTTTTTACTGACACATCAATAATATTTTTAAATATTAATAAATTATAATATATCTTCTGTCCGTTTTTTATTCAATGTTAAGGAAAAGACGCCCTGAGCATAAAAAATGACACCGTGAACGATACGTGTCTGTATGGATGCATGAGGGCACTCACCATCATCATCTCAGCGTTAATCGCAGTCGCATCCGAAGGTTTTTCAGCTTTGGAGCCTCGAGTCCGCTTTACCAGTCTAACTGCTCATTTGGCTAAACTTCGATATTTTCCATGAAGCGGCTGCCGTCTGACCTCCACACGGCGATATCGAAGCATTGCAGTTAGACCAATTGTTAGACTTTTGAGGGCTCCAATAAACCGTAACGGTTGCCATTAGATATTCGTGTGGCAACTGGGACCAACGGCTTAACGTGCTTTCCAAAGCACGACCAGACCAGTGCAAATATTCATATTCATACATACAAAAAAATTTCACTACGCGGGGATCGAACCCGCGCCTCCTTGTGCAGCGGCCGCGTTCACTACCGCTACGTCCCGGAGGCTTGCACTCATCCTCCATAAAAAGGGAGGATCCACCGACCAGACTGGGATTGTCTGGCGAGCCACTTGCCCGTCGGTTGATGTCGTGAACTTGTACGCGTGCTAGTTGCAGAGTAAACTCTGCTTGTGAGATGCAGGATTCGCGTGACGTCAGTATGACGTGTTGTTTGCATGTAGTGTTGTAGGCACCGCTACAGTATCAGTCTCTAGAATTACTTTTTTTTATAATTGTAAACTAGTGCTTGACTGCAATCCCGCCTGATGGCAAGCAGTGATACAATCGTTGATGGTAAAGCGCACTAGCTTATTAAGCCTATTCACTCAAAAAAACTGACTGAATAGGAAGGAAGACGGCAGTTGAGCGAGGTGATGCAATGTTTAACCCAACAACACGACCAACGATGCTGCGCCAGAGGATTGATCTGGAGACCCTCCACGACCAAACTCCCGACACAACAACATTTGACGCATCGTACCCGGCACACATCGCAACACAACTGCTCAGACCCGTCCATCGTACGGCTTCACCAGACATCATGCCGGAAAACGACGAATCGTTTGGCGGCATGACTTTGTCTGGTGGGTGGTAACTTATGCCGGCGGCTGATGTTGATGCCTACCACCTTAACACCTTAGAATGAAAGCTCACACCACGCTCACTTCACCTAAGTTTTCATGGTCAGATCGCACTATGCAGGTAAGGCTAAACCAGAGTATAGAATTGGAGTTGCTCGAAATTCTTTTTCTCAATTAATATCTAAAACGAGCGCAACTAATTGCATTCTATCCTTTCTATGGCCGAAAAAATCAATTTCCTGAACCCTTAAAATTTTACACATTAGAAAATTGAAACATTCTTGACTATAGACTTCATTTAATGCTAATTTGAGTACGGAACCCTTAAAGTCGGAGGGCCGTAAAAATATTCACCCTACATAGCGGTTTACCTGGTGCAGTGGACACTAACTTCGAGTCGCCGACTGTACATGTGGTGTGCCCAATTTGATGGCGAGCCGAGCCGCAGGCGCCCGCGCAACGCGCAAGTCACCGATGCGCAATCAACCGCGCCCGCGCCGCCCGCCGCCGCCTTTGTTTCAAACAACGCCGCCGCGTGTTGGCGCCAAAATATTGAACCGCTCTGTGTTGCCAGTAACGATGTGGCGAATTTTGTAATTAGGAATAATGGGATAGTTTGTGAATAGGATTTTTAATTTTTGATACACAAAATTAATTTTCTGTTCAAATTATTTAATTACCTTTACGTTAAACAAAAAAAAAAAAACTTAGCTACCTACCGATGGATTGTTCAATTTGTCAGGGTTTTTTTTAAATATTTAAATAACAATCCTTAAATCTCTTTTGAATGCACTTTGTTTGGATTAACCGTTGCAATTGGCGTGAATGGGAACCACATAAGATGTTTTTTTTTTAAAAAAAAAAAAGCACTGACAGTTTAAATGCGGTCAACTTTACAATACCCACATGGCATTGATTATAATAATTTTCGGCCTTAAATAAAAGATTAGGTATAACAGAGGAAATAAGACAAGTAAAAACAAAACAGTTAGGAAATAAAATATATAAATTAAGCATTGAAAGGGAAACAGCAATTAGTTAAGTAACTAAAATAACCATAAAAAATCGAAATGAAACTCCGAATAAAGAACATTAAAAATATCCAAACGCATGGCAACACAAATTCGTATACACCATCAAAAGTTAATATTAATTAACTGTCAAAAGATATATTAAGAAAATAAAATGGTTCAACGCTTTATTAAAGAAATTCTATAGGTACTTTGCATTATCGCGAGACGTGTTGTGAATTCAAATCACATGAGATGTCAAAATATATGCGCGTATAATTGGGAGCGCGAAGATTTCTTTGATTTTATTGAACATTCATACAGGAAGAAAGATATTTATTGCCATATTTAAATTACGGTAATTCGGCAAAGATTTTAGGGACAATTTTCGTCATTTACGAAACTTTCTGTCTTAATCTGGAATATCAAAACTTACGTTTAATAGACCTAGATTTTTTTAAATGTTAGATATAATTTTTATTTCTCTTTAATTACGAGTATTGGCCTTCAGCGGCTGTATAAGTATACTTTTTATTACATTATCTTAAGCCTGACACCCGTGCCTTCCGCAAGCGTTCCATGCCTCGGAAAGCACGTTAAGCCGTTGGCCCCGGTTGCCATCATCATCATCATTATCAACCTTTTTACCGTCCCACTACTGGGCACAGGTCTCCTCTCATACAGAGAAGGATTGAGCGTAATCACCACGCTTGTTCAATGCGGGTTGGTGATTTCAGATTTAAGTTCAGGTTTCCTCAAGATGTTTCTTCACCTTCAGTCATTTGTGTCCAAGATATACTTAGAAAGTTTACCCGTATATAAGTATACCCGGTTGCCATACGAACATCTAATAGCAGTCGTTACGGGTTGTTGCAGCGCTCAAAAGTCCAACAATTGGTCTAACTACAATGCTTCAATGTCGCCTTCGGGTTGTAGAGGTCAGACGGCAGTCGCTTCACGGAAAATATCGAATATATACGGAAATATCCAAAATCAGCAGTTAGACTGGTAAAAAGGACCCCAGACTGAAAGAGCTGAAAAAACTTCGCATGCGACTGATATTAACGCTGTGATAATAATTTATGTTTGGGTTATTTAAATTGTTCAAACTGTTTGTTACTTAACATGATTAAATAAACTAGACGAATAACTTTACTTCTTTATTTAATTCTCACATTGTCCAAATCAACCATGAAAGACTACAGCCTATAAAACTAAATGTCACTTACATTAGTGTTGCCAACCTACAATATAAATGTAGTGATACCAACACGCCTCCTTACATTTATATTGCAACACATTACAATACAAAATTATTACCTACTCTAACAAAAATGACTTAAACAAAAGTTTACTTACTATTTACCTTTAACAACAATTATAAATCAACTTATTACTACTTAACTTATTTTCTATGTTTTACTTGTTTATATTCAAGATCTCCCTGAATTTAATGAATTTAACATTTCCCAATGCTTTGGTTAAAATATCAGCAATATTATTTTCTGACTCTACTTTAACAACTTTTATTATTTTGTTCTTGACATTCTCATGTATATAATGATAATGTTAAAAGTTCAATATGTTTAGAGTTCTTTGTAAAATTTCCATATTTAGCTATCAATATAGCACCAGAATTATCCTCATATATTTTAACTGGTTCACAAACCTTCACAAACACATCATTAATCAAACAAATCATAAATTTAATTTCTGTCACTGCTTCTGACAGTGCAACATATTCTGCAAACGTAGATGATTTTGTAATACAATTTTGTTTTCTTGATTTCCAGAAAATTACATTGCCAAACAATCGAATTACAAATCCAGTTGTAGACTTTCTGTCTATTACATCTCCTGCCCAGTCTGCATCAACAAAGCAATCTAATATTTCTGCATTATTGTTTTTATAATATTTTAATTTTAAATCTTTAGTTAAATACAAATATTTTAGTACCCTTAATGCATATTTAAAATGTGTCTCATTACAACAATTTTGAAAGCGACTCAAATAATTTACACAGAAAGATATATCGGGTCTAGTACCAGAGCTGATATATAAAAGTGCACCTATTAGATTTCTATATTTTACATTCTCATTTAGCTCCGACTTTTGCAATTTCAAATTAATCTCCATAGGGGTTTTATATAATTTTGTATTCTCAATATTGTATCGTTTAGCTAATGACTCTATATACTGTGTCTGACTTAAAGTTAAAATGTTGTCCCCTTCATAATTATATTTAATATCTATACCAATATAATTTTTAACTTTTCCTAAATCTTTCATTTTAAATTTCTCAGCTAATGTACTTTTGATATCAGAGATAACATCATCATCCGAGGAACAAATCAAAAGGTCATCAACAAATAATATTATGTATACATCCAAGTTGTTTTTCTTTTTGAAATATAAACAATAGTCATAGTTACATCTCTGAAATCCTAATGTAGTCAGATATTTGTTGAAACATTCATACCAAGCTCGGGGACTTTCCTTTAAGCCATATAAAGATTTATTTAACAAATAAACTTTATCAGTACCATCTTCATAGCCCATAGGCTGATTAACATAAACTTCAGACAAGACTTTACCATTTAAAAAGGCTGTTTCTACATCCATTTGATGTATCTCTAATGAATTTTGACAACAATAAGACAACAAAAGTTTTAATGTAGGCATTTTAGCAACAGGGGAGTAAGTATCATCTACACAGTCAATTTGTTGAAAACCCCTTACCACTAACCTGGCTTTATATTCACTTTCACTTTTCTTTTTGTAGACCCATTTCACATCAATAACTTTTTTGCCCTTAGGGGGCTTTTCCACAATTGTCCATGTTTTATTTTTCACTAAACTGTCCATTTCACGGTCCATGGCTTCTTTCCATTTAATTGAGTCCTCACAGTCTACCGCTTCTTGAAAGTTCTCCGGGTTCATAGCATCACAGTAATTTACACTTATACAGTAATAGCCAAATTCATCATCAAATCGTTGTGGTGGTTTAACTTGTCTTCTGGATTTCCTTGGTAACATATTTTCATCACTTCTTATCCCTTCATCATTGTCATTTATATTTTCCATATTCAGGAGTTCTGTAGTATCATTTTCTTTCGCCTCGGTCTCATCCATATCTTTCTTTCTTTCCTTTTCTTCCTCATTATCATCAAATCCACACAATGTTACATCTTCTTCTACAATATCGCAATGCCTAGCTATTATTACTTTCTTGTTTATTAAGACTCTATATCCAGTGTCAGTATATCCCAATAAAATACCAGCTTCTGCCTTTTTGTCCCATTTTGAGTTCCTTCGCTCTTCTGGAATGCGCACAAATACTTTACTGCCATACATTTTTAAATTTGTAACAGATGCTTTCTTTTTGAAAAATATTTCATATGGAGTCTTCTTTTCAATTGTATTAGTCAAAGTTCTGTTTCTAAGATATGCAGCAGTTTTAATTATTTCTGGCCAATATTTTCGTTCAACTTTAGCATCTGACAGTAGACATCTGCCCATATCCATTAGTGATCTGTTGTATCTCTCTGCAGTCCCATTGAGTTCATGCACATATGCTGGACAAGGTTTTATTATTATTCCTTTTTCTCTTGCAAACTGAAATACTCTTGAATTTATGTATTCCTTGCCATTGTCACATCGTAGCTCTTTTATCATTTTTCCTGTGAGATTCTGCACTTCATTTACATATTGCATAAAGCAATCATAAACTTCACTCTTCATTCGGATACAATAAACTTTGACTAGTTTGCTATAATCATCAATGAAACTTAGAAAATATTTTTCTCCGTGATCTCCTATTGTATGGTGTGGCCCATTTAAATCTGTATGAACAATCTCTAATATATCTTCAGCTCTTCGTCTGTTATTTTGAAATGGTAAGTTATGCATTTTATTTTCAATACATATTGCACACTTTAAATATTCTGGTTCAATTTCTTTAGGTAGTCCTTCCAGTGATTCTCTTTTGCACATGATGTCTAGGTTATAAAAGTTGATGTGTCCCAAAGTACGGTGTAATCTTTCTTTTGTAGTCATGCTTCTTTTACTTAAATTTGCCTCAAGTGTTGCTTCATTTACATAGCTTCTCATCTTATATAGTCTTTCATCTTTAATTGCAACTGCTATGAGTTTTCCAAATGAGTTATATATTTTTGACAATCTTCCTCTGGACATGATGGAATTTTTATCAGTAATTTTTGAATAGCTTAATAAATTTGCCTTCATTTCCTGCACATAAAAGACATTAGTAAGTTTCACCTCTGAATTTTCTCCATAAACTGAGAAATAAGCATTTATATCTCCAACTTTTGTAGCTTCAAGTATTCTACCGTCACCAATTTTTACTTTTACAGGTTTCTTTAGCGTTTCACATTTTTCATAGTACTCATCAGTATTGATTATATGGTCAGTGCAACCACTGTCAAGTAACCATTCTATTTGATCCTTCTTTGGCTTCTCGTCCTCACTCATTTTAGTATTATTAGCAATAATAGTGTGAAAACTGTTACCTTGTTGCTCATCATTGTGATTTCTTTGATTACCATTGTAGTTATGAGCTTGGCCTCTGTGATAATTTCTAGTGCTATATGTTCCTTGACCTCTATTTCCTGAGTATCCACGTCCTCTATTTAATGAGTATCTATGACCTCTACCATGTCCACTGTAAGTATGACCTCTGTTATGTATAGGTTCAGTGCGAGCGTGACAGTCTCTTTTCATGTGACCCGGTTTTCCACAATTAAAACATTTGACATTTTTCATTGATGTTGACTTAGCCTCTGCTCGAAAAACATTTGATACCTCATTTGGTGTCTCATCAGAGTTTTCTTCCACAAATTTAATTTTAATTTTACTTTTTAAGTAATCAACCGTCCTTTCATGTTCAGGTAAGATGTCCACTAAATCCCCAATATAGCTGTAGTTTTGAGGAAGTGACTTCAGCATATAGTTTAATTTTTCTTGTTCCGTGATCACAGCACCCGCTTGCTTGAGTTCATTTACTGCTTTTTCGAAGTCGTCGAAAAATAATTTGACATCTGCGTAATTTTTTAATTTCACTTTTTCTAGGTTATGGCGGCACACTATTTGCAAAGCCGTCGACTTTTTTAAGTACATTTGATCAAACTTCTGGATGATTTCAAACGCAGTATTTAATTCGCATATATACTCCAACTGTTTGTTGTTTATAGCACTGTAAATATAATTAGTTGCCTGAATATCACGTTCGTCCCACGTGCTTCCTTCAGCTGAATCGGCTTTTGATTTAGCTCGCGTAACCACATCTTTACATTTTTTAAATTCAAGGAATTTCAATATTCTTATTTTCCAATTACAATAATCAGAGCCATCAAAGATTGGAATATTTATTTCACTGTTCTTCGCCGCCATTGTACTTATTTTGATATAGAGATTTCACACACTAGTTTTGACACAAATTGTTTTGTTTTTATAACCACGCTCTGCTACCATGATAATAATTTATGTTTGGGTTATTTAAATTGTTCAAACTGTTTGTTACTTAACATGATTAAATAAACTAGACGAATAACTTTACTTCTTTATTTAATTCTCACATTGTCCAAATCAACCATGAAAGACTACAGCCTATAAAACTAAATGTCACTTACATTAGTGTTGCCAACCTACAATATAAATGTAGTGATACCAACACGCTGAGATGATGATGATGATCTTAAGCCTTGGCACATTTAAATCCTCAAACTCTTTAAAGGATCGACCAAACGGAGAATCGCAGACTTGCGTACCATCCTACCTAATAACCTAAAGATACGGTTATTCAGTTCTTTTGTTATCTCAATCTTTTCTACAGAAGCGTAAAAATCGATTTGGCTAACCTCCAAGGCTCTAATTTTACCCATCAGAAAACTTTAAAATTCTTTAACGTTATCCCTCATTTCACCCTTATACGCAGGGTGTTTAATGTGCTGATGCACAATCTAAAATACAGAAATAGTTTTCTGACACTTTTACGCAGTTATTTCCTTTCTTTTTTATATCATTTCTTTTTACATTGGGAATAATAACTGAAACAGAAATTTCATGCATCAAACTACCCTTCCAAAGTGTTTTCTCCGAAAAATCACTGTCTATATATTAGAAATCTTGCTTAAAAATAAACAACAAAATAAAAAGTCGTAACAAGCCATCAAGATAAAGCTTAGTCATGATTTATCTCAATTAATCTACCGTAAAAGAGGTAGCTAATCCCAGCATCCACATACATCCACAATATTAATTTTAACGATTGCTTCCGTGTAGATATACATACACATCTGATGTATAAACATATATAGGTCTACCGACATCGGGTCGTGTATACGCCCACTAATTCAATTTACATTAATACATGGTACCATTGTGGGTGAATGGTCTCCATGAATTTGATTATATTCGGGGTATGATTATAATGGTGGAAAAATAACTCCCGATTTTTTTTTTTTATAAATATAAACTAGTGCTTGACTGCAATCCCGCGGTAAGCAGTGATGCAATCGTTGATGGTAAAGCGCACTAGTTTATTAAGCCTATTCACTTAAATAACTTAAGAATAGGAAGGATGACGGCAGTTGAGCGAGGTGCTGCAATGTTAAACCCAAGACCAACACGACCAAACGATGCTGCGCTAGAGGGAGATTGATCTGGAGACTCTCCACGAACAAACTCCCGACACAACAACATTTGACCACACATCGCAACACAACTGCTCAGACCCGTCCTTTTCAATGAACAATCTTTTTGAAGATATCGTGAGTAAGGATATTATTCCTGAGTATTTAGTAACGATTCTGGATTCTGGAGACTTACCAAAAAGTATCGTATGACTGGGTTGCTGCAGAAATGTTTTTTTTTTTTTTTTTTGATGCTGTGGTAATGCATTTACGCACCGTACCCCGAAGGATGTGTGTGGGACTCGCCCAGCCGAAGCCGGGAATACCCACTAAACCCACAGCGGCACAACCACATCGCCTGAGTGGCGGGGTCATGGGAAATGGCAAGCCTGTCTACCAATCCCCCGCCGGCGATTCCCGCCGAAAGGCGGGCTCACAATGGTCCCATAAGGAGGGGTCGGACTGGGTACGTCTTCTAGTGCGAGAAGACGCAGCAGCCAAGGGTTTTTTAGCGAGGTGACCTTCCTCTTAGCCCCACTCGTTTGCCGGAGGCAAATGGGGCCCCCAGCCCCTCTCAGTGAGGAAACCGGGTTGCCCGACGGTGACCCGGAGTTCGGGTCACGTCAGCCACCTGGAGTGATGGCCGACCCGCCGCACATGTGACCGCCGAAGCGGTCCCCACTTCTGGTTTTGGTCCGCGCCGGTAAACCAGTAACCCCCATATCTGGGGGCCGTTCCCCTATCCGCCACCTGGGGACGTGTCCGATGGTAGGCCAGAAACTGCACACGGAGCATCCTGAAAACCTGGTATAATTGGCAAAAGGCTAGGCGGTTCATCAACCATCGTATATTATCATCATAGTACGGATCATCATCATGATCATCTCAGCCACATAAAGTCCACTGCTGGACATAGGCCTCCCCATGGATTTGTAAAAAGGACGGTTGGACGCGGTTTGCATCCAGCGCTTCCCTGTGATATTGGTCAGGTCATCTGACCACCTAGTCGGTGGGTGTCCGATGCTGCGCTTACCGGTACGTGGTCCCATTCCAGAACCTTTCTGCCCCATCGGCTATCGGCTCTACAAGCTATAAGTCCCGCCCACTGCCACTTCAAAGAGCTAATCCGCTGGGCTATGTCGGCGACTTTAGTTCTTCTACGAATCTCCTCATTCCTGATTGGAACGTGTATAGTACGGATCCAGCGGGGTTATTGCCATTGCATTTTGACAGTTCAACAATTTTCATTGCGTTGTTTAAGTCGTTGACCAAATACATTATTCGAACATAAAGAGCAATGGATTAGCAATATGCTTTAAAATTATTCAAATTGATAGTAAGACTGAGGTACTCAATTATGGTGCTGGAGGTATCACATAATTTGTTTCAAAGTTTGGCTCAAGATTTTAGTAAAGGACAATTTCACTACTTAGGTCAGAAATCTTCATTATCTTTCTCTTGCTCTTCTTTTTCTCAGCATATAGAGGTCCACTGCTGGACAAAGGCCTCCCCCAAGGCTTTCATTCCATCGAGAGGCATTGCCATAATCGCCACGTGGGTTGGCAGGCGGATTGAGGATCGTAGTGTTTTGTGCGAAAGCACTAGGAAGTGTCGATGGGTGGGCGTTTTGGGGATAGATCTTATGTAATATTGACGTTCAAAAAGTGCTGATTCTCAGCCTAATTTGAATAAATGACTTTTGATTTTTTTTTTATTTCGATTTTGTTATTCCACAGGAGAAGCGCTTCCAATAATGTATTTGGAGTCAGCATATGTCTTTTTCTTCCACACTTCTCTATCTGTCGTCATATCTGCAGTCACCAGATCAAACCGTCCATTTACCTTCTTCTTTGACTTCAGACCTAACCCTGCTGGCAGATAGTCAATCTCTGTTATAATTAGTTTTTCAACAATTAATTACAATAATAAATGTCTGCTTCCGTGTAATGGTGCGTCCTGACATGGGGCCGGTACCGCAGTAACGCACTGCCGCCGCCGCGTGCGCCGTGTACCCGCCCCCTAATTCAATTTACATCGCTCTCTGTTGCTGTACAGTCGAAGACTATTGTGTTTAGACGCTGATTTCTTTTTTCAAGCATTTATTTAACTTTATCTTTAAACAAACGGCTCCCGGACACGCAATGGGCCCGCCTGGTGGACAGTACAAGGAGGAGGCCTGTTTCAGAGAGGTGGGAGCATAATAGGCTGATTATACATGTACTGTGCTAAAGCATAATCGTACCCGTACTCATACTTGAGAGGTTGTATGCTTGTATAGGTTAGGTATAAATAATTCATTGCGATTATAAAAACGCGAAGGTAAGCAACTGTAACATTGATAACTTGAGATTTCATGCTAAATTCGTGTGAGGTCTCGAGGATCACGAACCCGATTAGATCTTCTTCTTCATTATTTATCTAGTTAAGCAAAACGGGCCTTTAGTTTTTCTTATTCCACCATTCATGACATTTATTTAAACGATTCGCCACAACGTTACTAAACCTGTTGCCTTGCTTTTTAGTTTTTACAACTTCAGCCTTCGGGGCTTTGAATAGTACCATCCCATCTCCCCCCGTGGGTGTCGTAAGAGGCGACTAAGGGAACTGTCACCAGGGAAACTCTACCTGTCTTCCAACGTTTGTTTTATTCCACCGCCTATTATAACATGCCTTAAAACTTGACCGTGTACCTGTACAATGTTTGAATAAATGAGCGACGATGATTTGCGAAACAAGAGGCTGCCGGCCAGTATTAAGCTTGGTGATTATGTAAACTAAGTACGACTACCCGGCGCCGCCCGTCCTGACGCACCTACTGTACAGACGGCAGCACATCAAGCTACTACAATCTGTAAGATTTCTTTATTAGATTTTCAACTTTATCTCTAAAGCATTAAGGCTCAAGGTTGATTGGGAAAATCTGACAGTTTGGGGTAGCTTGACCTGCAAAGCTGTCGTCCGTACATGGGTACGGGTGGCAGGGACACGTAAAACAAATTGTATTCATATAACTTTACGTCGGATAGAAAAAATAAATCAGTCGTTCATAGAAAACGATGAAAATGTATGAAAAAAGTAATTAGTTTTTTTTGTGTTGTTTTTTTTTTTTAGCTGTCTGCCAACCTTATGTATGTTTAGTTTAAATGTACTTATTGTGTATCTTTTAGTCTAGTGATGAATAAATGAATTTTCTTTTTTCTTTCTTGACAAAATCAAATTGACAATCTCACTTCAACCTCACTTGTATTTTACGGTTTCACAATGAGATGATGAGATAAATACATAGTTATTTCAATGTAGGTATCATAGTAACATTATTGTATTAAATACAAGTAGCTGATAGTTCTTATTGACTAATTCGATGTTCAAAACATCTTGGAATGGAAGCTGAGATTCAAGTACAGTCTGCTAACCAACCAATCAAAATCACTGAAAATAAACATTTGAACAGTGAAACAAAATGGATACTTCTGTCTTCTGTAAATTACTGGCTGTCTTGAAAAAAAAAAGCTACAATGTTCATTAAGTGTTTGAAGCTTAAATGTTTGATTAACTACCTATTTGTTATCCTTTATGTTTGTATTTAAGCAAAATTCAACATTCACCTCGACAATATTATTTGATGTATGTAGGTAGGTATTATTAAAAATATAAAACAGCGGATTCTAAAAAACACAAACAGTTTGAATCATATTATTCTGCAAAAGAAAAAACAATCAACTATTCTAAATTTAAAAATTCACTAAGCTTTCTATTCATTCCTGTTTGGATACATTCGAAAAATATCTAAAGCATCCTATTCAACCATACATTAATACATCCTCCGTTTAATGACTCCTGAAAACAATTTTTGAAAACTATTTGGGCCAATTGACTGACTGTGCTTTAGTCTAGATTATGCTTGATTGTTACGTCATTCAGCTGTTCTAGAGCCAAATACTCTACTATATAATAACTACCCACGCCCGCGACTGATGGATAGTAGATTAGAAACAACAATAGAGCTTTAGTAGACAGGAGCCTACAATAACCCTTAGTTCTTCATATTCATAACCATTTCCCCACAAAAGAAGGGAACTAACCAATCAAAATTGTGAGAATATCAAAACGTTTAATTTGCTAATACCTAACAACGTACCCTTTGGTAGGTATTAGGTATGATAGTCGGTAGAAATTACTAGGTTTAGCTCAAAAACAAGTCGAAACTAACAACATCTTACTCGTCTTACAGCTTACATCTCGGCCGATAGAATCTGTAAAAACCTCACCGTGAAAAGTAGAGTGAAATGAGTTTAGAGTGGGCTGTCAGTAGTGCGTACTGCCGCGGAGGACGGCGACGGTCGAGCAGATTTCGTAGATTACGCGGATTACGCGCCTGTCCGCGCGGATGGATTTAACACGGTTGTGACCAGTTTGTTCACAGACATTGGCAAGAATCCTCTGATCTTCGTCATGTACCCACGATGATCCGCGCGGCTATGCGGTGATCCGTGTGTGAGGCGCCGTTCCACCGCGCAAACCGGCAGCACGGTTACGCGATTCACACACGGCACCGCGCACCGCCTCGGTAGACGGTGAAGCGGATCTCATGTCGCATTGACCTCTATTAAATCGGTAGATGCCTAATACAAATACACCACCCAAACGGGCGGTCGAGCGGCGGTACGCGGTGCCGTGTGTGAATCGCCTTAGAGGTCAATGCGACATGAGACCGCCTACCGCGGCGGTGCGCGGTGGTGTGTGCTAATCGCCTTAGCATTAGTCAGAACGACAGCTCAGTCCACGCGTTCTTCACCTAAGTTTTTACGATGAGACTGATAGAGAACTGCACTGCTGTTCGGACATTGAATATTAAGGTATACGCACCAACACTCAACCTACACCTAACAATCGACCATATCGTCACGTCCATCCAAAACTAATTAAGAAAAAGCAAGGTAGCTGCACCTATTACCGTCCGGCAATAAATTGGTCCAAATTGAGTTATCGAAGATCTCAGGTTTTTTGCTGAATGTTCGTGAAGGCAAGGGTTATGGATCGAATCGCTCGTCGTACGGCTTTTTGTTGGAGAATCAAGTTTAATGACTCCAAACCTGGCCTTGAGACGTCGTTGATTGAATTTTTGTTTAGACATTAATGTTTGGAGTTACGTAATATGGTTTTTATGATGCTGTATTTTTTTTTAATATTTAAATAATGGGAATAAAGAAGGCGTATAGATAAAATACTTTTTACGTAAGTACCTATGTGTTAAGCCATGTCTTCAGAGCGTGTTTTTTCGAAAAAAAAAAAAAAACAAAAACCTTTTAACAGAGTAGAGTAGCCATCGTGTCAGTGTTCTATAGGATGCATTTTGGAGAGTCGGCGCGAGAATTGCGTGACTTAATTCTCCCATCTCCGTTCCATCACCGGCGAGTATCCAGCCTTAGGTACGTTGTTGACACTACTACGTTCCGGACAAAGCGATTCACACACAAGACAATATTATTACCTCAAAATATGTGTCAAACCCATTGATAAAATATTAAACTAAGGAAGTTAAGTCATTAGCGCACTGAAAATGAAGCGTACAAAAGGAAGGAAAGTCCTGTATCTCGCCTTAGTCACTCTCGATACACTCGTAAAAACAAACGACAAACACTAACAGCGCAAACGACAAACACTAGCCATCTTTTTCTTCTCTATGCTTTAGATTGCGCCCCATCTCACTCACACTGTACCAATGTATGCCGAATAAAAATATGCATGTGTGCTGCTGCTGTGTTCGGCACATTTTTTTTGGTCAGTTTGTTAGAATATATCGTATCTGTTTAATATTTTATCAATGGTCAAACCTGAAAATGAAACAAGCCCTTCCCCACCTTACGAGCTCGGGGAATGTTTTGCATACGGCTACAAAATCTTCGTGTTTTCATAAACAATGTATTGGTCATTCCTCTTTGTTTCAAGACTGCTCCGACTTTTTACTCAGCGGAACTAGCGTCATCATCAGTGATTCGATTCTCGCACGGAGCAAATATTTGTATGGCCTACACTCCTACAGGTACTTAGTTGTTTCGGATGTAGCTATTTGTGTATTTGAGTTTATATGTTTGTAAACGCACCCACGGTACACAATAGATACAGGACACATACCTATGTTTAACAAATTAAATGATTCATTGAGAAATTCCTAGTGTGAGCAATGTTTTTTTTAAAAAAGGGTTTTTTTTAATAATTATAAACTAGTGTTTGACTGCAATCCCGCCTGATGGTAAGCAGTGATGCAATCGTTGATAGTAAAGCGCACTAGTTTATTAAGCCTATTGACTTAAAAAACTTAGGAATAGGAAGGATGGCGGCAGTTGAGCGTGGTGATGCAATGTTAAACCCAAGACCAACACAACCAAACGATGCTGCGCTAGAGGGAGATTGATCTGGAGACTTTCCATGACCAAACTGCCGACACAACAACATTTGGCGCATCGTACCCGCCACAAAACGCAACACAACTGCTCAGACCAGTCCTCCGTACGGCTTCACCGTCCCACTACTGGGCACAGGTCTCCTCTCATACAGAGAAGGAATATACTTCTTTATAATTAACTTAAATAAGTAATTTTAGTACTATATATTTATCCCAATATGTACGGTTAAGTAGATAAGTACATTTAATAAATATAATTTAGTAATGAAATAATATAATAGTATAATTTAGTAATATAATGTAGTTTTAGTATAATTTTATTGAAATATGTTCATATAACTTGTACCCCACTATAATTTATGCGAGCTTTTATTTCAATTAGTTAATTTTTTTTTTAAATTAGAAAAATTGTTCACAGCCGGTTCGTTGATTTTTTTATGGTGAGGGTTTCACGGAGTAAACAGTCGACGCAGTCTTAATGTTTTGTGTAAAATTTAAAAAAACTTGCAAGAGACAAGGCTTTGTGTAAGTACACATAAAAAATGCAGACACAAATGTAGAAATACAAGTTGTGACACAATGGCGGTGTTATCTCTAAAAACGATCTTTTATTAATAGATTAAGTGAGAGAAGAAACAAAATTACTGTACGCAGTTTCTTCTTTTTCTTCTTCAGCTTATAGAAGTCCACTGCTGGACAAAGGCCTCCCCCCAAGGCTTTCATTGCTTTGGGGGGTTTGCCATAATCCCAACGCTTGGCAGGAGGGTTGGGGATCGCAGTAATTTGATATTCCACAGAAGCGCTGCTGCCCGCTTCCCTGGTGAGAGTTCTCTTAGTCGCCTTTTACGATACCCACGGGAGGATATAGGTTGGTACTATTCTGAGCCCGGTACCACACGGGAACCTAGTTTAGTGAAATGAGAAGTGAAATGTGAAGAGAGTGATAAAAGAAGATTATATGTTTTTGGCTTAGTAACCTGTTAATTGTGTACTACAAACTTGAATTGAATAGAAATAATTAAGTGCCTAAATTAAATTATATTCATGAACTGTTTCTTGTGTAAATCTAATGTAAAACTATGTATATTATTCGGCTAGTTAAGCCGAATAACATTGAAATCTAAATAGCATGACGAAATTACACATTAAGTACATGTGAACTTTGACTCCTAAATGAATCATTAATATTTTAAATTCCAAAGCAACTATGTTTTCCAAACCACTAAACGAATTTCGATAATATTTGGCAAGGAGATAGTGGAATAATTAATGACATCCACGCGGACGAAGCCGCGGGCAGAAGCTATTCTATAATGAAAGTCATAGAACTTTCCAAGGCCACGTTTCTCAGGTGAAGTCGCCCTAATAATTTTAATAAAACATGTAAGTAAGTAATAACGATTTACAACCCAATAATTGATTCCAATTGTGAATTAAGTGTTTTCATTGAAATTTTAAATTATTCAATTGGAAATTATTATTTTGTCAACTCACTTTTTTAATAATTTATGACATAAGCTAACTAGAAACCTATGATTATGATGTCAGAACTGCAAAATTTTTATAGAAATATTTCGATAATCGACTAAGAGATAGATAAAAAGACTGCTCTGCAATGTCTGCAGTTATTTTTTGAATTGCGGAAATGCGCTTCAATTTCGGAAGAACTAATGTACAAAAAACCTACATAAATCATCTAAAAGTAATTAGAAAACTTCTCCAAAGTAATTTAGAACGAATTCTAAATAAATATCGATTCAATCAAACACGATTGTGTTCCGATTCGATTAATCGTGAAGGACTTTAAATTCGCTCACAACACGCAAATAATGTTTTAATTCAAAACACTCTTTGGGAATTCGATAAAAGGTTAAAAGAAACATCGAAACTCGAAGCAAATAATACTGGCTGATAACGTTAGCACGAACACGGGCCGAATCATCTAAACTGTACATTAGACACAATGAAATTCTAACCTTATTTTTTGTGTAATAAATTTCAAAATAGTTTAATAAAAGTAGTTCGTGACAGTTCTTAATTTTTTTCCAAAAACGAATCATTGGGTAAAGCTTTCCATTAGCGGGCACGCGCCGAAGTCGACAAACAAATGACATTTAAAAAGAACTCGATTTGAAATTTGTTTGAAATCGGAACGTCTCGGCTGATACAAATAGCGTCTAGACTTTTGATAAATTGGCCACATAACCACAAAATAAAAATGGATTGCATTTTAATGTTTAAACCTATTGTGGTTGTTTATGACAAATTCGAAGAATCAAAACACTTAATCAACACAGATTTCAGATTTATGCTAATTGAGGTTACTAAGTAATGCTATAATTATGACTAAGCACTTATAGATAGCTAAACTGTCCGGAAGATTGTACCTCCATATATATTTTAAAGTTCAATTTGTACCTACAAGCAAAGTTATTTTCACACACACGTAACTAATCTACTAACATAAAATTCAAACAAAAAATAGAGAAATTCAAACCCATTGTACTTGATTACTCATAGTCAATAGTCATAGAGTAGAACCACTTTACACCACAGATAATGACAGATAAGAGCAAAAGCAAACATCTCGATGGTTTCGATCGATTTGGCGCCATGATTGCGGTTGCTCCGAGGAAGTCGCGTGCGATGGCAATTGATCGCGGTCGCAATCGTAATTGTTACTGTGAGCTACGAAATGTTGCCACTATGGCGATGCCGGAGTGCCGTTAAAAAAAAAGGTTGGGGGGTTCCGTGTGCAGTTTCTGGCCTGCCATCGGACGCGTCCCCAGGTGGCGGATAGGGGAACGGCCCCCAGATATGGGGGTTACCGGTTTACCGGCGCGGACCAAAGCCAGACGCGGGACTGCTTCGGCGGTCATGCGTGCGACGGGTCGGCCACCACTCCAGGTGGCTGACGTGACCCGAACTCCGGGTCGCCGTCGGACAACCCGGACTCCTCATGGAGAGGAGCTGGGGGCCCTGCTCGCGTGCGTGCATGCGAGTGGGGCCAAGAGGAAGGACGCCTCTCTAAAAAACCCTTGAAACCCTTGGCTGCTGCGTCTTCTTGTTTAAGAAGACATACCCAGCCTAGGGGCGACGGGTCCCGGTTCGGGACACGGTCTGACACAGACCACCGTTCGGCCCAAACGTTGCGCTGGGGCGGGCGCTCCAGTGCAACGAATATCCGTTTACGGATGGTGACGGGTGCCGCTACGCCTAGTTGGATAGCGGCACGGAGGCATGTCTAATGCCGACGTCATTTGGGGGCTTGGCTTAACCGCCCGGCCCCCTACAAGCCTAATCCCAAGGTGGGAGCGTGCCAAGGGGATGAGTGGCCGGTGGGAGACCGGTCGCTAACGCTCACCTGCTGGGTACCTGCCGACCCCCAGCAGTAATCAGGCTTATCCAGGGTACGACGCTCTGCCCGGATGGACGTATAGAACGCTAATTCTCGTGGGAACAGTATGAAGAAATCCAAAACAAAGAACAAAACCATAATTAAGAGGAACGGAGGAGTAAGGAGAGAGGAGGGAGCAGTCTCCGACCCGGAGAAAGCTCCCGAGGCCGTTGTGTCGGGCGCCGACAGTACGGGCTCGTTGGAGTCGGTCCGGTCGGAACCGGACGTGACACCATCCCTAAAGAGGACTAACTCGCAGTCCGTGATAGAGTTGGCGACACTGGCCGGCACAAGTGACGACACGGCGCTGTATATCAGCATGAGTAGTACCCCGACTGCTAAGCGCGGTAGGGGACGGCCGCCTACGACAGGCCACTATGTGGGCCTGTCCAAGGCCCGTAAGGAACTGGAGGCCGCCCGAAAGGCCGCCGAAAAAGAGGAGCGCAGCGCGGTGGAGGAGCGTAGGGTGGCCGACCTGGCCCGGAAGATGGACACCGGACGGGTCGCTCGGCTGTCTGAAACTTCTTCCGCCGCGTCGTCGGTCGAAGACCTTCAGGCGACGGAGCTGGGCGAAAGGCTCCGGAGCGCCGTGGACACAGTGAAGGAGGTGTCTAGGGTGTCCCGTGGACTGAAGGGGACCTGCCAGAAGGCTCTAAAGGTGGCAGCGGCCACCATGCTTGAGGTCGCCGAGGAGCTACTACAGCGCTCCTCAAATGACGAGACGCGGCGTCTCACGGCGGCAAACGCCCGCCTAGCTGCCCAGGTTGCGGAGCTCCGTAAAGAACAGGAGGAGCTCCGTGCGGAAATTCGCAACCTGATGAAGGAAAGGAGGAGAGAGGACACCTCTGGGCCGGCGGAGTCGCAGCCCATTTCCCGGCCTTCGGCGGAGGAGTCAGAGCTTGTCCGGCTCTTCAAGACGGAGATGGCGGCGCTGTCTGCCCGCTTTTCGGTCATCGAGGGCAAAGTATTGCGGCCTCCATTGGCCCACGATAAGACGCCGCCGGCGCAGACGTATGCGGCGAAAGCCGCTGCGCCGAGCCCGGCCAAACGGGCAAAGACCAAGGCCGTGGCCGTTGCTCCGGCTGCTCCAACAGCCCCAGCTGCATTAGCAGCTCCAGCGACGGCGACGAGCGCACTAACGGTCTCCCAAGAATGGGTTACCGTTGGTGAAAAGAAGAAGAAAAAGAAGAAGAAGACAAGAGCGGCGAAGGATAAGGAGAAACGAACGCTCCGCGCCCCGAAGTCCACGGCGGTGGCTATTAAGCTACCGCCGGAGGCCATAGAGAGGGGCGTGTCATACGCGTCGGTCCTGGCAAAAGCCAAGACCGACATTAATCTGAAAGATCTGGGCATAACGGGCATCGTTTGGAAGGAGGCGGCAACCGGAGCCCGTTTGCTAGAGGTGCCCGGCGCCACAAGCGATGATAAGGCAGACGCGCTTGCAGAGAGGCTTAAGGCCTCTCTGAAGGAGCAATTCCCGGAGGCAAAAATCTCCAGGCCAGTAAAGACACTGAACATGCGTGTCTCGGGCCTAGATGATACAGTTACGTCGAAGGAGCTCGGGGCCGCCGTCGCGGAGGCGGGCGAGTGCCCCCTGGAGCAGGTCCGGCCGGGCGAGATCGGGCCCGGCCTCCGGGGACTCTGGTCCGCAGTAGTGACCTGCCCTGTTGCGGCGGCCCGCCGTATAGAAGCGAGCGGCCGCAACCTGCTTGTTGGGTGGGTGTTGGCGCGGGTTAAGATTCTCTTGCCCCGACCGCAGAGGTGCTTTCGGTGTCTGGAGGTGGGGCACTTGGGGGTGCATTGCTCGTCGACCATCCAAGTCGGCGGGCTCTGCTTCCGGTGCGGCCGGCCCGGTCATAAGGCCGCCGCATGTGATGCCCAGCCGAATTGCCCTAAGTGTGCGGCGGCGGACAAGCCGGCCGATCACCGGATCGGCAGCAAATCCTGCGCCGACAACCACACCAAGCAGAACAAGAAAAAGAAGGGGACCAAGGGGATTGGGCCTGCTGCCCAAGGCGCTGCGGCGCCCATAGCGCGGCGGACCCCATCTCCTAAGGCAGCCGACTCGCTGCCGGAGGGGGAGCGGACCATGGACACTGAATAATGTCTGTGACCGCTACCCTTCGGTTCCTCCAGGGCAACATCAACCACTGCGCCCATGCTCAGGATCTTCTCCTCCAGAGCATGGCGCAGTGGTTGATCGACGTTGCGGTGGTCGCCGAGCCGTGGTTCGTACCACCCAGGGATGACTGGGTGAGTGACGCCCACGACTCGGTGGCCATGATCTTGCGAAGATCGGCCGGGACTCCGTCCTTTGAAGCCGTCGCCAAGGGACGGAATTTCGTCTCTGTACTGCTCGGAGAGTTGGTGATCGTCGGGGTCTACTTCTCTCCGAGCAGGTCTCTCGCCGAATTTGAGGCATGGCTGGAGGAGTTGGGCACAGTCGTCAGACGTAACCACCCTCGCCCTGTGGTCGTGCTCGGGGACTTCAACGCCAAGTCAGGCGCCTGGGGTTCCCCGATTACTGACGCTCGCGGCGAGGAGTTGGAAGAATGGGCGGTCGAATACGGTCTCGCCATCCTTAACCAGGGCTCGGTGAACACGTGCGTGCGCCAGCGGGGCGGTTCCATAGTGGACATTACGTTCGCTAGCCCCGCCTTCGCACGCCGTGTCCAAGGCTGGCGTGTTATGGAAGGGGTGGAGACGTTGTCGGATCATAGGTATATCCGGTTCGACGTCTCCGCCCTGCCCACAGCGCCTGCGCCTGCGCCGGCCGTGCCGACCCCTGGTTCGATCGGTCCGCGTTGGGCGTTAAAGCAGTTGGATCGGGAGCTGCTCCTCGAAGCCGCGATCGTCCAAGCCTGGGTGACTACACCGGACAGGCCTGTCAACATCGACGAGGAGGCCGAGCAGCTCCGGCGGGCCATGACCAGCGTCTGCGATGCGGCGATGCCTAGACGGCGTCAACAGCCATCTAGGCGCCGGGTGTACTGGTGGTCGGCGGACATTGAACGGCTCCGTGCCGCTTGTGTGGCCGCTAGACGCCAGTATGCCCGGCATAGGAGAAGGCGGCGCCGCCCGCCAGACGCTGATGCCAGAGAGGCGGAACTGTACGAGGCTTACCGCGAAGCAAGGAAGGCATTGAAGGGGGCCATCACCAAAGCGAAGGCAGAGGCCCGCGAGCGGCAGTTAGCGACCCTGGACCGCGATCCGTGGGGGCGCCCTTATCGCGCAGTACAAGGCAAGCTGCGCCCTTGGGCACCTCCGCTCACCCAGGGTATGCGGCCCGAGTTGCTGCGAGAGGTGGTGAGTGCCCTCTTCCCAGCCAGGGCAGAGCACATCCCGCCGCCTATGGTTCCGCCTCGATCCGCTGACGCCAACGCCAACGCGGAAGATGACGACGACGACGTGCCCGACGTGACCCGGGCAGAGCTGAGAGCGGCGGTGTCCCGGCTTCAAGCCAAGAACACCGCCCCAGGGCCAGACGGCATTCCTGGCCGAGCGTGGGTCCTGGCCGCGGAGGCTCTTGGGCCTCGACTGATGGGCCTTTTTAGCGCGTGCCTGGAGCGGGGCCAGTTTCCCCGTCCATGGAAGACGGGCCAACTGGTCCTACTGAAAAAGGTGGGGCGCCCGGCGGATTCGCCGTCTGCGTACCGGCCCATAGTGTTGCTGGACGAGGTGGGCAAGCTCTTTGAAAGAGTAATTGCAGACCGCCTCGTCCGCCATCTAAACACGATCGGGCCGGACCTAGCGGACGACCAGTTCGGCTTTCGCCAAGGGCGCTCCACAGTCGACGCCATAATGCGCGTGAAGGCCTCGGCGGAGAGTGCCGTCTCTCGGGGCGAGGTGGTGTTGGCGGTGTCATTGGATATCGCCAATGCGTTCAACACCCTGCCCTGGAGCTGCATTAGGGAGGCGCTCCGATTCCACGGGGTGCCGCCCTACCTCCGCCAAACAGTCGGGGCCTACCTTGCGGAGAGGCATGTTATTTACCCGGGTCACGGTGGTGGCTGGCATCGGCGAGACACAACGTGCGGTGTTCCGCAGGGGTCGGTTCTAGGCCCACTCCTGTGGAACATCGGTTACGATTGGGTGCTGCGTGGCGCGCTCCTCCACGGCGTCGTCGTCACGTGCTACGCTGACGACACGCTCGTCACTGCGCGAGGGAGGACGTATCGCGACGCAGCCATCCTAGCGACGGCAGGGGTTGCGCAAGTGGTCCAGAGGATCCGGCGTCTGGGCCTGGAGGTGGCCCTCAACAAATCCGAGGCCCTGTGTTTTCACGGGGCCCGGCGGGGTCCACCTGCGGGCTCATACATCGAGGTAGGAGGCGTTCGCATTGCCGTCGGGGCGACAATGAGATATCTCGGTCTCGTCCTCGACGGCAGGTGGAACTTCGGGCCGCACTTCCGGCAACTGGCCCCCAAACTGAGAACGGCCGCGGCCGCGCTATCACGGCTACTGCCGAACCTGGGGGGGCCCGACTCATCGTGCCGGAGGTTGTACCTAGGAGTCGTGCGGTCGATGGCCCTTTACGGGGCCCCAGTGTGGGCGGATCACCTGACGCCTCGCAACTTTGCGGTCATCCACGGGCCGCAGCGAGCGACGGCAGTCAGGGTAATAAGAGGATACCGCACGATCTCCTACGAGGCGGCCTGCCTCCTAGCCGGATCGGCGCCCTGGGATCTCGAGGCCCAAGCCCTCGCGTCGCTTTACAAGTGGCGCGGGGAGGCCCGAGAGCGGGGCGAAAGATCGTTTCTGCCGAGAGTGATGGAGGCGAAGCGGTCCGAGCTCCGCCAAGTCCTGGTGGCGGAGTGGCGAGAGAGACTTGCGCAACCCAGCGCAGGGCACGCCGTCATAGCGGCGGTAAGACCCTGCATGGAGGAGTGGATCGACCGGAAACGGCATGGGGCGCTCACCTTCCGTGCGACGCAGGTGCTGACCGGACACGGGTGTTTCGGCAGTTACCTGTGTCGTATCGGTCGGGAGCCGACACCGGCGTGCCATCACTGCGGTGGCGGGGCAGAGGACACGGCGCGGCACACCCTAGAGGAGTGTCCAGCGTGGGACGAGCAGCGCCGTGCGCTCACCGCAGCGATCGGCGGAAATGACCTCTCGCTGCCGGCGGTGGTCAGAGCCATGATCGACAGCGAGGGGTCATGGGACGCGGTCGTCTCCTTCTGCGAGGAGATAATCTCCGCGAAGGAGACGGCCGAACGGGAGAGGGAGGCACTGAGCACTCTCCCGTCCCGCCGACGGCGCGCTGGCCGGAGGAGGAGGGAAGCCGAGGTCGATCCGCTTCCTCCATAACGAGAGACCGACGGGCCGAGGACCGGGGGAGTCCGTCGCCCGTCGCTAGGGCCGGAGTAGGCGTGTAGTGGCTGTTCCTACACGCCTACCTGATGGAAGGAGGGGGGGAAGAGTGACCCGCCGATCTCGCGCGCGGCGGGTCAAGGCCTGCCGGGGATGCGGCGTTATAGCAAACTAGAACCCGCACCCCTGGCCATAGGCAAGAAGAGGAACGCTCCAGTGGTTTTAGCCGGTGAGAGCCCGGCACACCCTCCGTCGACCCCCAGACGGAGGACGGTCTGGTAGAGATTTCCACTGGATGAACAAAAAAAAAAAAAAAAAAAGGTAAAGAAACTCAATAATGACATAATAACCATTTTTTTATTATTTTAGACTTATATTATTAGACACTAATTTCTTAAGAAATATGTAATCGGTTTAAGAAAAAAAATTATATTATTTTAAATGATTAGGTACTCATTTTTCTTCTTCAGTCTATAGAGGTCCACTGCTGGACAAAGGCCACCCCCAAGGTTTTCCACGATGACCGGTCTTGTGCTGCCCGCATGCATCGGCTTTCCGCGATAGTTTTCTTTTTGTTTATTATTTGTCTGTAATGTTCCCATTGCTAGGTCAAACAAACCTGATTGTGAAAGGGCCGTATTCCACCATACGGCTCCAGTGTGGGCTGGTAGATATCACACTTCTTTCAATACAAAATAAACTGCAATACGTACCTAATACAGAGTGGCAAAATCGGTGAGCATCCTGTTTCCATGGATTTTTGTACTAAGAATTAAAAAAAAAAACGGGGGTAAAATGTATGTTTTTTTGAATAACCGACGAAATGTTTCTTCATTCAGTCCCATCGTAGATTAAAAACACAACCTTCTGTAGAATGGCAAAAAATGGTCACCTAATCCACTTCTTCTTAATAAAACACACAAATAGCTTACAAAATCCTCATTTAAATACTAAACGATCTATTGTAAAATAAACAAAGAAATGCCATTTCCAATATTCTTAACGTAACGCAAACCATTTATGAAACCACAATGATATCGGTTTGTGTATCGAAGCGAAGCAATTGCCGATCGGCAGCCATTAGAAAATAAGAATCATTGTTAAGACATGAAAATTATTGTAGAAAATTATCGTTATGCAAACGGATTATTATTATTCGAAATAGCTTTTTAGAGTTGTGAAATTGTATGCACAGATGGATTATAGTTCTAGCACTGTTTTTAAAAGGCACAAACTTTTAAAAACAGTGCTAATACAATATAACTATTTATAAATAATTTATAAATATAATAATTAATATATTAATAAATATAACTATTTTTTTCAAGAAAAGGTTGTACCTAACAAAGTATGCAGTTATAAAAATGAAATTAAAAAAAAAAATTGCCCATAGATATTTTGAAGGTTATTCGGTGCTGCTTAAATATATCATTTAAGGGATTTTCTTCAGTTTTTATGAGTAGGTATATTAAATTTAGAAATATCAAGCTTAGAGCTAGACTATGATTTTCGCACTCGTGCTAAGCAGGGGCGGAAAATGTTTCGAAGCTCAAAGAATATCAATTTTTGAAGCTTCGAAACTGACTGCGACAAATACTGCTCATACTACTCATCTTCTTCTCTTCTCTTTAAGTTCATTTCTTAGAAGCAGGGTAGTTACTTTCAATTATCTCACAGGTACCTTCATCAGCAAAGCCCTGCTAAGAGATATGCATGTAAAGAAAACCCCGTCCGACCGATAAGGATAATAAAGGTTAGGTAATCACATGACCAAATAAAATATAAAATTTTACATAATCATCATAGTAACTAACAACACTAATAAATTTTGAAATAATCTTTTTTTCCGCGAATTAATTCCAACCTCCCCAAAATTTGGTACTTTTTTTTAAAAGTGACAACACCTTTTTCGTCGGTATTATTATGAGCGATGCGACCGCGTGCCGCGTGCACTGCGGCCTTCGCCCGCGCATGTATTGCCTATCGCACATGTATTATGTTACCTCCTTTTGCGAAATAATATTATTTTTAAGGGGATTTTTTTTAAGTTTAGCCTGGCTTTGTAGGCATAAATAGAATCAGTTATCGATACCTAACAATACCTTCACGGATCGGACAGAGTTTTCTTTACATATTGTGTAGTGTGAAAAAATAAGTCGGTCTACCTATTTCTTTCTTTTCTTTTTTCTTTTGTTTACTTTTTTAAACAAAAAAAAACCTTGCCTGAAACGTGAAAATACTCTTGTATCGTGGGTTTGACAGCCTCCGTCGCGTAGCGGTAGCGGACGCGGCCGCTGCGCAAGGAGGCGCGGTTTCGATCCCCGCACAGTGCCAGTATTTGTATGCATGAATATGAATATTTGCACTGTTCTGGTCGTGCCTCGGAAAGCACGTTAAGCCGTTGGTCCCAGTTGCCATACGAACATCTAGTGGCAGTCGTTACGGGTTGTTGGAGCCCTCAAAAGTCCAACAATTGGTCTAACTGCAATGCTTCGATGTCGCCTTCGGGTTGTGGAGGTCAGACGGCAGTCGCTTCATGGAAAATTTCGAAGTTTAGCCATATCAGCAGTTGGACTGGTAAAGCGGATCCCAGACTCCAAAGCTGAAACTACGACAAAAAAACGACGCTGAAAAAGTATAAAACAAGATTTTCAGAATACTGAACTGAACAAAGTTGCTAATGTAGTTGCAAGTAAATGGACACAGTAGTAATGTCATACAATACTATTCTGAAGTATGCAATATTCACTATGTAGAGATAAATTTTCATGTTTGGAAAAGCGTAGTCTCACGTTACATATACCTACTTACCGTAGCACCTTGACAACGTGTGACTACGCCTTTCCAAACATGAAAATTTATCTCTACATAGTGAATATTGCATACTTCAGAATAGTATTGTATGACATTACTACTGTGTCCATTTACTTGCAACTACATTAGCAACTTGGTTCAGTTCAGTATTCTGAAAATCTTGTTTTATACTTTTTCAGCGTCGTTTTTTGTCGTAGTTGGGTTTTAGTTTTTTAACTTTTTTTTATTTGTACTATTTTGGTGTTAATGTGTATTTTTGGCGCATATTATTAACAAAAGTTAAACTGATGAACTAAAAACTAGGTACTAGACATATTACATCTACACGCACATATAACAACATAAGCCCGAAGGCATATAGTGCAGAGGCCTTTTTATGGGAGTTTTAGCCAGTTATCAAACTGTTTCCGCCTTCACCGCGTGGAGTTACTCCCAGCTTATGTCGTTTTCATTAGTGCATTACATATTCTATTAATGTTCACACTGCTCTACATTGCATAAAGCGATTCACAGTTCCCGTGATCCGCGTTTTACTCTTATCGCTCATATTTAACATCATTAAAGCATTCTTGTAATTATGTACAAGCAAAAAGCACTCGTGAAGCTCTTTCACGTGATACCAAACACGGTATATTTATTTTAATTTTATATTAACATAGAACTTTTTGTCCGCTAGAGGGCGCAATACTAAATTTGGTGACAAGCTTTATAGCTCATAACTAACAGAATATCAAGGCCCTTCTAATGGTACTGCAGTGGTCTTATTCTGATAAGTAGTAAAGAAGCTATGAACGAAAAGACTTGAATTATATGCAACCAGCCCATGAATACAGGTAAAGTCACACGCAAATTCTAGCAATATATATATATTCAAAATGTACAAGTAAAGCGCTTTCAAATGATACCAAACAAGGCATATTTATCCTAACTTTATTTTTGTACTCTGTATGTTTTGTCCGCTAGAGGGCGCCACAGTGGATTTTGTGAAACCCCCATATAGCCTATAACCAGCGGACAATTAAGACGCTCCTAATGATATATCATTTGTCGAATTCTGATAAGGAGTTTAGAAGTTACAAGGGAACAGAAGAACATACATACATACATACATAGCCTGTCAAAATCATAACCCTCCTTTTGCTTTGCCGTAGTCGGGTAAAAAGGCTTCGGATGCGACTGGGATTAACGCTGGTATGATGATGATGACTCTTGTATCGTGGGTGCATATATAGAAACACTAGCTTTCCGCCCGCGGCTTCGCCCGCGTAAATTTCGGTTATATCGCGCTTTTTAGATTTCCCTCGGGAACATCAAATTTTTCCGGGATAAAAGGTAGCCTATGTCCTTTCTCAGGGTCTAAAGATTGTGTGCTTTCCGCCCACGTCTTCGCCTACGTGGTGTTCGGTTATATCGCGCTTTTTAGATTTCCCTCGGGAATATCAAATTTTTTCGGGATAAAAGGTAGCCTATGTTTTTTCTCAGGGTCCAAAGAATGTCTGTACCAAATTTCATCAAAATCGGTTGAGAGGTTTAGGCGGGAAAGCGTAACAGACAGACAGACAGACAGACAGACAGAGTTACTTTCGCATTTATAATATTAGTATGGATTTAAACTCACATACATAAACACTTCACTCTACTAGTGTTTTTTTTTACATAGACACTGCGGAGGCCACCTAATAGGTACAAGCATCTTCCTGCTTAAAAGATGATTTCTTTTAAAAAGAAACACAACTGCTTGGAAAGAAATTATATTTGTTTTAAAACTTGATACATTCAGATCTTATAAATATTATTATTTATTTATATAAACTTTATTGTACAGATGACAGCACAAGCTACTGCAACTCGTCAAATTTCTTTATTAGATTTTCAACTTTATCGCTTAACTGTTAAGGCTCAAGGATGATTAGGAACATTTAACAGTTTCGGGTAGCTTGATCTGCTGTTTTTTTTTTTCTGTACACTAAAAAATACAGTGTATAAAAAAAAACATTCAATACAACAAAATGGGTGGTCTTATCGCTAATGCTAGCTCTTCCAGGCAACCATAGAATGGACAGAGGTTTTCTTGGACTGTCATTGTATTTCAAAAGCACACCTTTTCCTGTTGACCTCTTAAACGATGCTAGATTATCGTACAAGAGAAAGTTGCAATTGATATCAATCAATACATAGTATAAAACAAAGTCGCTTTCGCTGTATGTCCGTATGCATGCTTAGATCTTTAAAACTACGCAACGGATTTTGACGCGGTTTTTTTTAATAGATAGAGTGATTCTTAAGGAAGGTTTAGACTACCTTTTATCCCGGAAAAAATTTATATTCCCGAGGGAAATCCAAAAAGCGCGATATAACCGAACTCTACGCGGGCGAAGCCGCGGGCGGAAAGCTAGTAAATAATAAAACAATGGTGCAAAATGACTTCGTTAGTACGAAGCACCATTTTATTTTCATTCTTTTGTTCGAATTTTCATGATATCCATTATTAATTGGAACCCGTAACCGTATTTCCCTTGCTTGAAATCAAAATTGCTTGAACAAAAGAATAGTCATACAAACATACATAAGCAGCTTCTGTTGTTCCCACTGCTGGGACACAGGCCTCCTCTCGATGAGAGGGAGTGGGCCGTAATCTACCACGCTGGTTCAATGCGGGTTGGTAGATCATGAACGATCGGTTGCAATAAAATAATAACATATATTTATTTCTCAAGTACCTTTTTTTGTCGGTATGTCATAACTTCTTCATACTTTATCAATATAAATAAATGAGACATCATTTTAAAGCTTTTCTGGGCCACTATTCCACGCCGGAAAAATATATAAATCACTCTCATTTCAGTGGTTTTTCGACAATTTCCGATTGAAAGTCGATGATTTAATGTGCGTTTGCATGGTACTTTTTTAGTTTTCATTAATGGGTATTCTTTTGTTCAAAGATTGTCTCAATATAAAGTACAAAGACGAATATTTAAAGAGTTTTTTTTACTATTGTTGCTGTCGCAGACATTAGGTACACTTGATTAGTTATTATTCACAAAATTTGATAATGGCGCGGATTCTCTTGTTCACAAACTAAACTAATTTTAAGTAAAATGCATCTTTTTCCTTCCATTTCATTAAGTAAAGGATAGAAGATAACCTTTTAGTTTAATCCTGTCAAATTGTAAACGTAAATAACGTAATTAATCCATACTATCCATACTAATATTATTCCATACTATTTTATCCATACTATTATTTTGATTTTGATTTTTGATTTTAATATTATAAATGCGAAAGTAACTCTGTCTGTCTGTTACGCTTTCCCGCTTAAACCTCTCAACCGATTTTAATGAAATTTGGCACAGACAATCTTTAGTCCCTGAGAACGGACATAGGCTACCTTTTACTGAAAAAAAAAATTGAAGTTCCCGAGGGAAATCTAAAAAGCGCGATATAACCGAATTCCACGTGGGCGAAGCCACGGGCGGAAAGCTAATGTTATTATATAGTTTAAATTCAAGAAATTGACTGAAATATCTTGCCTTAAACATCAAACACACATAACGGATCAAAATATACCTATTCCTTGTCGTACCACCAAAAAATCGTGACACAGTTACGTCTCATTCAGCACACCAACTCCAGTTTCGAGTTAATCAGGTAAACTGCTAGCACAAGTCAACGGCTGCGGTTTGCGTCCAAATTGCTGGATCCCAGTTGTTAGGCAGCCATTAGTTGCGGTTAGTCTACTCGACAGACTGAAACTGTGGTATAATGACGATGATTATGACCTGTGGTGGCTGTTTGAGAATTTTTGTGACAAAGGTTTAGGTATGGCAGATGGTATGACCAAGCTTCTCAAAGCTTTCCAGAAAACTTTGTAGATTTACAAATAACTAAATAGGTGACCCGTGCGAACTATTTATATATTGATTTTTAGTCGTAAATTTTCCAAAAACCACTGAAATGTGAGTAATTTGTATATTTTTCCAGTATAGCTGTCTAGAAAAGCTTTAAAATGATGCCTCATTTATGTATATTGATAAAATATGAAGGGAGTTATGACGAACCGACAAAAAGAGCTCTTGAGAAATAATATACAATATGTAAAGAAAACCCTGTCCGACCCATAAAGATAATAAAGGTTAGGTAAACACATGACCAAATATAATATAAAATTTTACATAATCATCATAGTAACAATACTAATGAATTTTGAAATAATCTTTTTTTCCCGCGAATTAATTCCAACTCCCCGAAATTTGGTAATCTTTAAAAAGCGACAACACCCATTTTGATGCTATTATTATAAGCGATGCGACCACGTGCCGCTTGCCCTGCCCCCCTTCGCCCGCGGAAGGGTTGCCTACCGCACATGTATTAAGTTACCTGTTTTTGCGAAATAATGTTAATTTTTTTAGGGTTTTTTTTAGCTTTGTATTCGTTAGTAGAATCAGTTATCGATACCTAACAATACCTTTACGGATCGAACATGGTTTTCTTTACATAATGCATCCTCCACAATTATTCAGTATTCCCGCTAGTAACAATAATGTTTCAAAGAATAACCCGTTATCTAGAATGTGTCATCAATATAATACAATATGCGCTAAGGTAGACTTGTTTCTGAGCAGTTTTAACGAATTTAGAAATTGTTTGTATAAATTATAGGTTGTAATTGTTTGTATAATGTCACTTGGTAACTTACCCATATTAATTCCGTCTCTAACGAAGCATAATTAATAATTGAATGTTATGTACAGGAATAATTGGACTTCAGATTGATGTACTGTATGTCGTATTAACTGTGTTGATTGTCTTAGTCTGTAGTTTGTCACTGTACTTATAAAATAAAATAAAATAAATATCATCATCATCTTGTCAGCCACAGGAAGTCCACTACTGGATATAGGCCTCCGCCAAGGATTTTCAAAAAGACCGGTTGGACGCGGCCTGCATCCAGCGCTTTTTTCCCTCATACCAAGATACGTGATTTTTAACAGATCCAAGGAACAGTAGACGTGAATATCCATACCTACTAATCCATAATTCTATACTAATATTATAAATGCGAAAGTAACTCTGTCTGTCTGTCTGTTACGCTTTCCCGCTTAAACGTTTCAACCGATTTTGATGAAATTTGGCACAGACAATCTTTAGACCCCGAGAAAGGACATAAGCTACCTCTTATTGAAAAATAATATTGATGTTCCCGAAGAAAATCTAAAAAGCGCGCTATAACCGAATTCCACGCGGGCGAAGCCGCGGGCGGAAAGCTAGTTTGTTATAAATTCCACCTGTACTTACGCATTCCTGAGAATAAGGGTCTTCACAGACAGACTGATTCGTCCGTCTATCTGTCGTCCGGATAACAAATTGATCGAATAAAGTTTCCGTTTTTTCTTTCGAAGTACGGAACCCTGAAAAGAAAAAATAATGTTACATTTTGGAACCATATAGCACAAAATAATAAAACATAGCAAAACAGTGAAATAAAGGCTGGTCCTTTATTTCACTATTTTGCTATGTTTAAAAAGGCCTATCTCAGCATGATACGATCAGTATAAGCTGACTTTTGATTATACGAAGAGCCTATACAATGCGAGGTCAGTTTAAACTGGAAATAGCTTGATGTGTAGCCCTGTGTACCTTACTTACGTGAATAATAATATTACATAAGCTATCGACGAAACATTAACACATTAATCAAATTCAAATTAATATGATTAAAAGGTTAAAAGTTATAACGTATTAGTAAATCAATGTACATTTTTGACAATGATGTCAAAGATGGAATGTGTTATGTAATGCCTACTTACAAGTAGGTTAAATAATAAAAAAAATCATTGTACAGAAGACAGCATACCAAGCTACTAAAATCTGTCAGATTTCTTTATTAGATTTTCAACTTTATGTTTTAAGCTTTAAGGCTCAAGGTTTATTGGAAATATTTAAAAGTTTAGGGTTCGTTATTTTTGACAAGGACATCAAAGATCAAAAATGTGCACATGTAATATACACAGGTAAAAAATAACATAGCTATATATACAACGTAATTTTTTGGTTATGCGAAACCCGATACACGTGTCCAGTATTATTAAGTAAAGGATCTGTGTACAAAATTTCAAAAAGATATCTTCAAAAAGCAAAAAGTTATGAGCTTGTTATCTAACTTTGTTGTCACAACAAAAACCACGCACCGCTCGCCCGCCCGCGCCTGAAGCGGTGCGGCGCGGGGGGCTCCTAGTACTATGATCTACCGTCAGCTGTGTTATGCGCTCGGTAACCACACTGCTACACTTTATAAATATATCTTATTGTTACCAACAAAGCGACGTCCATCGCTCGTTCTCAATTCAAAAAATAAACAAATAATAAAATAAAAAATTATTATTTGAAAACAAAAAACCCGCCTGCATAAAACTCTAATGAACCGAAAAGGTAGAAACAAGTTGAACAATCGCAGTTGGGGGACTGTTCTATGGAATACTTGTTTATCTAGCTAAGAAGTCCCCCAACTGCGATTATTCAACTAGTTTCTACCTTTTCAGTTCGTTAGAGTTTTATGCAGGCGGGTTTTTTGTTTTCAAATTATATTTTTTTATTTCTATCTTTTTAGTTTTAACAAATTATGTTTCCAATGTTGGAAAACTTAAAAAAATTGTTTAATTTCCTTCATTGGTCTCGTGGTCACACACAACTGCTGAGCCTGGACCTGGCAGAACTAAACTAATCTTTTGTCCTTTTCTTAATGAATTAGAAATGAAAAAGATGCATTATACTTAACTCGGGAACACTACTCTTCAACAGAGACTAACTTTTTTCCAATCCTTTTTCTACAAAATTCATAAAACTACATTAATACCGTAGCAAGGTTCAGTGAGACTAATAAAAAACCCGTGGCTTATTTGGGAACAGTACTAAAACGCCGTGTTGATAGTTTTCTATTATGAATTCAATCAACATAAATTAGTTTTAATTTGACCGATGACGACTCGGCTACGGATTCATCTTGTCCGATTGTAAGGGTCGGAACACATTCAATCTAGCTGAGGCTCTACATGAAAATATATTGAGTTATTATTATAGTAGTTATTATAGTATTAAAACCTGACTATTGTTTAACCATAGGTTTGCAGCTGGATGATACATATAGTAAAATTAAACTCTCACAGTGTTTCTAGCACAGTGAAATAAAAAATAAGTCATCTATTCCACAGAAGCATCTATCCTGGACTCTTTTGACGTATAATAGTCACTTAACTAGGTATAATCAACCAGTAATTTTCATAAGAAAAAGGCGGGCTGAAGCTAGCGTGTAATGAATAAACTAAACAATAGATATAGTAAGTAGTACTTTCTAAGGATATCTTGGACACCAATGACTGATTGCAAAGTGAAGGAAAGTATCTTGAGGAAACCTGGAATTTAAGTGTGAAATCGTTAACCCGCATTGAGCAAGCGTGGTAATTACGCTCAATCCTTTTCTGTATGAGAGGAGACCTGTGCTCAGTAGTGGGACGATAAAAGGTTGATAACGATCATCATCCCAACGTTAATCCCAGTCGCATCCGAAGCCTTTTCAGCTTTGGAGTCTGGGGTCCGCTTTACCAGTCCAACTGCTGATATGGCTAAACTTCGACATTTGCCGTGAAGCGACTGCCGTCTGACCTCCACAATCCGAAAGCGACATCGGCGCATTGCAGTTAGACCAATTGTTGGATTTTGAGGGCCCCAACAACCCGTAACGACTGCCACTAGATGTTCGTATGGCAACCGGGACCAACGGCTTAACGTGCTTTCCGAGGCACGACCAGACCAGTGCAAATATTCATATTCATGCATACAAATACTTACACTGTGCGGGGATCGAACACGCGCCTCCCTGCGCTACGGCCGCGTTCGCTACCGCTACGCCACGGAGGCTGTCATGATATGAATTAACCATACAACCAAAGGTTCATAACGATGATGACACCAATCTACATACTTACGTAGCTTGGGTTTTTCTGTGTGACCACATCCTAACGCGATCGTTAGTTTTTGTGAATCCATGTTAATTATGAGTAATCAATTTTTTTGTTTATTTATAATTTAGTATTGAAATAAACGCAATTGAGTGGATAATATACCTACATATATGTTACGTAAAGATGCCCAATGCTAAATGTGAGGGTTAACTTTATGAAGTATAAGTTAATTAGTAACAACCGACGCAAATGATACCTACCTATTGTATTCAAATACACAGTTAATTTTGCAATACTCACGACAATTAGACTTGTTAATAAAGGAATAATTAATTCATACAGGAAGCTCTGGTAACTTACTTTGATCAAAAAATTCAATAGTTCAAAAACAAGTCATGCAAAATGTTAATCAATGTTTACAACCGCGCCTACAGACGGCACGTGTACTGATGATACAGGTCAAGCTACCCGAAACTGTCGAAAATGTCCAATCAATCCTGAACATTACTGCTTTATCGATAAAATTGCAAACCTAATAAAGAAAGCTAACAGATTGTAGTAGCTTCATGTGTCTGTACAAAGAGACTACGTTGGTCTAGTAGACATTTATAAATGAAATTAAACAATGCGCGTGTTACCCTTGAGCCCTGTACGCAGAACATTAGACACAATACGCAAATTTATACATTTTGATTAATTCATGAGCATTATTTATGCATATTTGCAATTCTATCATATTGACCCGTTGACCTAGCATTTTTAGGTATTATCTACCTGCAAGCATTTACAGACGACAGCACATCGTGCTACTACGCGATGGTGCTATCGCGATTATTGTTCGAAGAACCTTCTAAAGTTTAAACAAACAATCCAAAGTCTGAGTTTTTCTAATGTCTATCAGTGCACGATGCCAAATGAGGCTTTTAATGAATTTATTGTAATGTTTAAACTCTTTTATGACATATGTTTTTCACTTCTGAAAATAAAAATTCCTACTTCTAAGACACTCACATGGGCAACAAAAGGAATTAAGCTGTGTTGTAAGCGTAAAAGGCAAATGCTATGGACCTCAAGACTATAACCCAGTGATAAAAATACTAAAAAGTTTAACCAATACTGCAAAACACTGAAAAAAATAATCCATCTTACTCATAAAGCAAAAAATAGTTATTTTATTGATAAAGCACAAAATAAAATTAAAGCCACGTGAAAGATTATAAAAGCAAACAAATTGAACTGCCCTAAGGATAGTATTACAAAAATAACTTATAACAATAAATGTGTAGATAATCCCCTTGAAATCGCTCAAGTTTTTAATAATTATACATAAACCAAGTCCAGCCCATCTGTAATAATTCAAACTCAAAATTGTCACTTAATTCTAGAATATCAGAATCAATGTTTATGGCACCTACTTGTCCTGATGACATATTTAGAATTATTAATACCCTTAAAAATACCGGTAGCACAGGATAGGATTAAATATGTACAAAAGTAATTAAGCTCGTTGCCAAGGAAATTTGTCCAATACTGAGCGTTATCATTAATTTAATAATAGAAACGGAATATTCCCAGATGCACTAAAAATATCTATTATCAATCCTGTCTACAAAAACGAGAGTAAACAAGACCCCAAAAACTACCGGCCGATTGTATTACTCCCTACTCTTTCAAAAATTATAGAAAGGGCAATATATGATAAATTATATGCATTTTTGAAGAGCAAAAATATTTTATCTAATGTACTATATGGATTTAGGAAGTGTGGACATTAATATGGCAATATAACGACTACTTGAAAAAAATATAACAAAAATGGATAATAGAACACCAGTACTTGCCTTATTTCTAGACATGTCTAAAGCTTTTGACTGTGTAGATTTTAAAATACTTTTATCCAAATTGGAAAGTTATGGAATAAGAGGAAACGTATTAAATTTGATTAAGTCTTACTTATACGGTAGACAACAAATAACTAGTATTAGAAAAAATATCCACGCACGAAAGTTGAATACATCTATAAATCTAAGAGTGGAATAGTTAATTATGGTGTATCACAGGGGAGTATTCTTGGTTCTCTTCTATTTCTCCACAATGACATGCCCCGAGCCGTTCAGTATCTTATCACACTATATGCTGATGATAGTACAATTATATTTACTGGACAAAATTTACTTTCACTTGAAACTGAAATTAACCGAAGTCTTAGCCAAATAATACAATATCTAAATAATAATAACCTCAAAATCAATTTGATGAAAACCCACATTATGTCTTTTAAACAACAAAATGTTAACGACCCTGTTAATCTAGCTATACATTTCGACAATATAGCTGTAACTAAAACGAACAGCACCAAATTTTAGGATTGTGGCTTGATACAAATATGAGATGGAGTAACCACACTGATCATATAATCAATAAATTAAATAAGTACCAATACGCACTACACAATTTAGCAAAAATTGTGTCACAGAAAGCGGTATTGACTGCATACCATGCGTATGTGACCTCTACACTACGTTATGGCGTTATCTTCTGGGGAAACTGCACAGACAGAGAACTAATATTAAAGACCCAAAAAAAAAAAAATGCCTTCGAGCTATGTGTCCAATCAAGGTCACGGATAGCTGCCAGCCTTACTTCACAAAATTAAAAATATTGCTCTTACTATGTCTGTATATTTTCGAAACAATAATGTTTGTTAAAAAAAAAATATCCGTCTCTATAAAACACTTCGTTCGCCATCCAAACACACTTGTCCTTTAGCCACACAAAACTACACTGTATTCAAAAAGCTTTCTTGGTATGGCACCGAAATTGTTCAATAAACTCCCTAATAATGCAAAAGACGTAATTGACCAGAAAATATTTAAAAATAAACTGATGGACTTTCTAATAGAAAAGGCTTACTATTCTCCAACTGACTTTCTAGATGATAAGGATTGTCAATTTATACTCTAAGGTTTTTGTATTACGAAAATTCGTTGACCAGTTTTGATATAGGTACCTAGTAATGTTTAATTTTCCAAAATTCATATTATTTATTTTTGTTTTTATATTTTTTAATGGTTCTATCTCAGTTGTTTGAAAATTGTTAAAATTATTATTATTGATGACTTTGCTTTTTTTTTCTTTTTGTGATGTGATTGAATAATTTTAATGTAAATATTATTTCAATAAGTGATTTTTTATTATTTTAAATATTTGCATGCCTTGTCAAATGGCAAACATGTTGAGCCAATTTAAATTTGTCATCCTACATATACGAATAATAATTTCTGTATGTCACACATGTTTATGCAAATATATAAATATTATTATTCATCATCATCACAGCGTTAATCCCAGTCGCATCCGAAGCCTTTTCAGCTTTGGGAGTCTGGGGTCCGCTTTGCCAGTCCAACTGCTGGTATGGCTAAACTTCGACATTTTCCGTGAAGCGACTACCGTCTGACCTCCACAACCCGAAGGCGACGTCGAAGCATTACAGTTAGACCTATTGTTGGACTTTTGAGGGCTCCAACAACCCGTAACGTCTGCCACTAGATGTAGGTATGGCAACCGGGACCAACGGCTTAACGTGCTTTCCGAGTAAATAAATATTATTATTATTACTACAATCTGTCAGATTTCCTTATTAAATTTTCAACTTTATCTCTATGGTTTAGAGATAAAGTTAAGGCTCAAGGTTGATTGGGAATATCTGACAGTTTGGGGTAGCCTGAACTGCTGTCGAACGTATCTCCAGAGCAAGACTGCTCTACCTAAGCTGAACAGCTTAGATAGCGCGACTAAATGGTAACATTTATTTAATAAAAAACATAACTAACTTATGGTATTGCATTTAACTTTTTTTTCACACACATAAACACACGCTCTGTAAATATGAAATATAAGTCTTATAGCTAAGAAAATATTGTCTGTGGAACTGGCAATTCTAATTTCAAAATCGTGCGATGTTTCGTTGTTTACTTCTCGCATTTATATTGAAGTGTAGTTAGTACTGGCCAGTCGTAACAAGCCCCAATTAAGAGCTGTATGTCGTAGGGTTCGACCCTATCCGGTCTTTTACTTTGTGTAGGTACATTATTTTCATCACTACTGCTCACAGAAACGATTAAGAAAAACATGGTCCTAGTGACGTGCCACCGTCGGTTAAAAATAACGATAGGAGGTATCGGCGTCGAGTCGACGATGAAGAACTTGGGACTCGTCCTCGATAGCCGGTGGGACTTCATGAAACATTTCCGACGTTAACGTTCCCGGAATGAAGCGAGCCAGCCCGCGTCAAACGCGTCTCAAAGGGTTACGGCCGTCCTGTTCGGCCGGACGGGCACAACATGCCCAACACGGGCCACAACAACGTCATTTTAACTTTCTCTTCTTCAGCCTATAGAGGTCCATCGCTGGACAAGGGCTTTCCGCGATGACCGGTCTTGTGCTGCCCGCATCCATCGGCTTCACGCGACCTTCACCAGGTCATCCGTTCACCTCGTTGAGCAATGTGCCCCGCCCACTGCCACTTAATTTTAACGACTCAAAGAGCTATGTCGGTGACTTTGGTTCTTCTGCGGATCTCCTCATTTCTGATTCGATCACGCAGAGAAACTCCGAGCATAGCTCTTTCCATTGCCGTTTGTGTGACTGTGAGTCTTTGAATGAGGGCCATTGTGAGGGACCACGTTTCAGTTCCGTAAGTCATCACTGGCAACACACACTGATCAAAATCTTGAGACACTGTGGTATCTTGGATGACTAGAAGTTGTAGCGTAGCTTTAACTTTACCTTTTTTTAATACTGGTGTTGACGGACAAACCCGACTATTGCCAAGCTATTGCTAACTTAGAAAGTTCTAAGTTATTACCATACGGCCTAATGCACATGTATGTAGTAATGGCTGTTGTAACTACGATTAAGTAAAGGTGGCGGTACCTTTAAAGTATAGAACTTGAATCCATGCCGATTAATTACTAAACTTGCACATTGCAGGTAATGATTACAAGAAAAAGCGGCCTAGTGCGATTTGGGCTCGCATATGAGGGGTTCCGTACAACCATACAATATTTACATATTTTTCATTAATATCGAGCATAAAATGTCTTAATTTTATTATTTGTTGTTATAGCAGAAGAAAAAACTCTGTGCTGTGATGGTTTGAAAACCACAGCCATGTGATGAAGTGAGAAGGCTGGACAGGGAAGCTGTCACAATTTGCTCACCCTCCAGCGTCATTGAGACGACATCGAAACGAGATTATTCGAACGGAGTGTGATGTACGTACGACACCAGGTCAAGCTACCCGAAACTGTCAAATATTCCATATCAACCTTAAGCCTTAATGCTTTAGCGATAAAGTTGAAAATCTAATAAAGAAATTTGACAGTTTGTAGTAGCTTCATGTGCTTACGAGATGATGGCGTGCGATGGACACACGCCATAGTAAATAGCCATAGCATATTTATCGCTTCTTCGGCGCCGTTATCTCGGTTTCGTTGATGTGGCGGTTGACAAACAGCAATAGTAATGAAATTGCCGATTTGTACCGAAAATCTTAATTGTTTATTTTTTAACTAATTTATTTAATCAAAATAGTTACTTTTATAAAATATACATTGCTACTAAGTATTTCATTTATGTCTTTGCGATACAACTTTGCGGCACCCATTTTTTGTATTTTTTATTTTATTGATTTGACGCAAATAATAATAATAATTAATAATTTACTAATAATTTATTTGCATCAAATGTTACAGTACATTGAAACATGTAGTACATAGAGTTAAAAGGATGTTAACAATAGTGTGGCGACACCAGCACCCTTGCTAAGTTGCCAAGACAACTTGTGTTAAAGATGCTGGGCCTGACCCTTGGATGGATGTTTCTTGAAATGAGTTAATATTGTGGGTAAGGTAACGTTAAATCATGCCGCTAATTCCTGGGTGGTTTGACTAGGATCAGCTTCCACCATCTCTCTTAATTCATCGTTATTCACCTGTGTGGGCGGTCTTCCTCGTGGCTAGTACCTACTTCAAGTCGAAGTTTCCAGCAAGAAAGCGTTTAAACTAAAATCGCACGGTGCGTTCATTAGTAGCTCTCTCCAAAGGCAACTTTGATATTGCGGGCTGTTTCTGCCGCGTTACTCCCGCATCGGAACTCGTATTCAAAAAATGGCAGTATCCATCTTTCTTGTCCAATTTGAATAACAAAACAATAGAGAGTCAATATTGAAATTGTTCCCATTTTTTACCCGACTACGGCAAAGCAAAAGGAGGGTTATGATTTTGACAGGCTATGTATGTATGTATGTATGTGTGTATGTTCATCTGTTCCCTCGTAACTTCTAAACTGATAAGTAATCAGAATTCGACAAATGACATATCATTAGAAGCGTCTTAATTGTCCGCTAGTTTTAGGCTATATGGAATTTCACAAAATCTAATGTGGCGCCCTCTAGCGGACAAAACATACAGAGTAAAAAAATAAAGTTAAGATAAATATGCCGTGTTTGGTATCATTTGATAGCGCTTTACTTGTACATTTTGAATATATATATATTACTAGCATTTTCTTGTGACTTTACCTGTATTCATGGGCTGATTGCATATAATTCACATCTTTTCGTTCATAGCTTCTTTACTACTTATCAGAATAAGACCACTGCAGTACCATTAGAAGGGCCTTGATATTCTGTTGGTTATGAGCTATAAAGCTTGTCACCAAATTTAGTATTGCGCCCTCTAGCGGACAAAAAGTTATATGTCAATATAACATTAAAATAAATATACCGTATTTGGTATCACTTGAAAGAGCTTCACGAGTACTTTATGCCTGTACATAATCCCGAGTAATGCTTCGTAGAAATTTGAATGTAAACCAAGGTTTGGTAAACGGAGCGATGGGAGTGGTGAAGGCCTTCGAATGGCCTGCTCTTCGGTGCGATCAGTTGGAACAGGGAGAACAGCCAAGCGCTGTTCTCATACAATTTGACGATGCATCCATAAAAGCAGATATTAACGGACTTATTTGTATGCAATATTCACTATGTAGAGATAAATTTTCATGTTTGGAAAGGCGTAGTCACACGTTACATATACTTACCTACTACTTTGATAACGTGTGACTGCGGTTTTCCAAACACGAAAATTTATATCTACATAGTGAATATTGCATACTTCAGAATAGTATTGTATGACATTATTGTCAATTTACAACAAAGGCATCTTGGTAGAGTCTACTGTGTCCATTTACTTGCAACTAACTACATTAGCAAGTTTGTTCAGTTCAGTATTCTGAAAATCTTGTTTTATACTTTTTCAGCGTTGTTTTTTTTTATCGTAGTTGGGTTTTAGTTTTTTTGCTTTTTTAAAAGAAGAAGATCATAGAAACCATGTGAAAAAAATTTCATTCATAAATCTCCAACCATGAAGATTCTTTGTCAATTCAAAGAACGTATTGTAATAAAACGGCAATTTCATTTTTTTTTTTTTTTTTGTAGTGTGGCACTAGTTATGACTTTGTTGACAGCCTCCGTGGCGTAGCGGTCGCGGACGTGGCCGTTGCGCAAGGAGGCGCGGGTTCGATCCCCGCACAGTGCAAATATTTGTATGCATGAATATGAATATTTGCACTGGTCTGGTCATGCCTCGGAAAGCACGTTAAGCCGTTGGTCCCGGTTGCCATACGAACATCTAGTGGCAGTCGTTACGTTGTTCGTTGGGTTGTTGGAGCCCTCAAAAGTCCAACAATTGGTCTAACTGCAATGCTTCGATGTCGCCTTCGGGTTGTGGAGGTCAGACGGCAGTCGCTTCACGGAAAATGTCTAAGTTTAGCCATATCAGCAGTTGGACTGGTAAAGCGGACCCCAGACTCCAAAGCTGAAAAGGCTTCGGATGTGACTGGGATTAACGCTGGGATGATGATGATGATGACTAGTTATGACTTTGTGCCAATATGAAGTAAAATGAAAATCTTCAAAACTTCTTTTTCTTTCTCTCTTTCATGTCGAAAAAGACGGCCGCGCGAACCGAACACTAGGAGAAAGATTTGGTACAAAGCCATGATATGGCCACTATGCTACAATATTTCACTGTTCTTTATGAATTATTCACTGAATGCACTTTTTACTACATAAATCACGCGTTTTTATTTAGTTAACAACACTATAAATAATTTAAAAGTTCAATGAAAAATTAGCGTGGCACTCATCTTATCTTCCCGCCAAAAACCCCCCAATTTCATACTTTAACCCCGACCCTAGGTCCTGTTGGTAACCTTTGAGTGAGGAACCCTAAAAAGCACTTTGAAAATACATTGTTGTGATAGTCAATGATCTAATGTGTTATTAGTAGTTAGTAGTTAATTTGTGGAAGAAGTTTTATGTGAAGAAATTGTTGGTTTACTTTGGCTGTTTTATTTAAAGTTCTTGGTAATAAATTTCTGACTATTTTATGGTACTTTGTAAATTCGTTACATTGGAATAATATTTATTGAAATAAGTATGTATGTCGGCGCAAGGCTAACTTAAAACTTTAAAATATTGACCTTAAGTGCAGTTTAACAGTTCACATGGCTGGATAGGTACAAATTAGTGTTTAGATTTATTTATTGTTGTCAGTTTGCTTCTTTTCAATGTGGAAAGCTTTACGTTAGGATTTCCTGTTACTATTGCCCCGTCTACACGCTCCGTCTTACCTGCGAACATGCCTGTGCAAACCAGATTGCGCAGGCAAGCGCGTGTGTGTGGACGGCAAGACGGTAGCGCGCGGAGTCCCGAATGTTCCGTCTTTTCGTACAGTCATGACTGCACAGGCCTGGAGTGCGCAGGCAAGACGGAGCGTGTTGACGGGACTTATGATAGATCCTTAATTGAGGGTTTATCCAACCTGAGCATTAAGAATATATATAAATAGTTATCTATGGTTAATTCATATCATAATTAATACACGACATAGTTAGTTTAATAATAGATTTGGTAATCCAAATCTATTATTAAACTAAATAATAATATTAATATATAATAATATATTTCTATTTAATTTTTATTTATTTTTATTTAATATATTATACAACGTGTAACATAAAGGGTATATACATAACAAGGGCATAGCATCTTTACACAATATGAGTCGATATTGGAAGGGTTTTTTAATCCAATTTCTTTATTTTAGGAAGTTATGAGGAAATACACCGCCTGTGGTAGGCTACTACCATACTAGGCGCACAGAATTATTGAAGACATTTATCGGATTTTGCCAAGTAATGTGACGTGTAACGAGTAGTTAATAACGTATGAAGTGTAGTGCCACGTTCGTTATGATTTGATTGTAAGAAACACACGAAATCGAAAATATGGTATCAATTTATTGAGTATTTTATTTTGGGTTGAAACCCTTCCCATATCGTTTGATATCATCTAAAGATGCCATGCCCTTGGTATGTATATACCCTTTATGTTACACGTTGTATAATAACATTAATATATTTCTATTTTATTAATATATTAATATATTTTTATTTTATTTTTTTTATATTCCTATTTTTATTATAATTTTTCTATTTCTATTTTTTTTTATTAAACTAAATAATAATATTAATATATAACAATATATTTCTATTTAGTTTTTATTTAATATATTATATAATAATATTAATATATTTCTATTATTTTTTATTTTAATGCCAAAAATAAATAATTAATAATATTAATATATTTCTATTTTTTTTTATTTTTAATATTAACATATTTGTGCGTATAAACAATTAGGTGTGTTCATTTTTGCTACATCAGAGCCTGTAGAAACAATGCCATAGTTCCTAAAATTTCAATGAGCATGCTCTCCGTTATGTGTTATTTGCAAAAGCTAAAATGACTTTAGGAAACAAAATCAGCCGGTAACTTTCCCAATGCTGTAACAAAAGCTGATCGATCTCTATCTCGTTTCGATGAGATGGAATGGGCCGTAATTGTTACTAACAAAACGAGTCACTGATACTCGAATAAATATTAAAATATAAAACATTAAAAAATATTTAAAAAAGAAAAAAGAAACATTATTATTACATGACGTGGGCCCAACGCAGGTTGATTGATGTCGCATGGCTGTGATTTTTGGTTCGTTTTGATTTATTTAAATAGGTTAACTACAAGAAATTTCGCGGAAAATTTAAAAGAATTGAACATTCTTGTATATTTATTTATTTTACCATATACATTATACGCACATATGGGAACAGAACTGGATGAAGGTGCTTGGGTACAGAGCTGATATTTTATTTTTCATTATTATTTATAAACTAGCGCTTGCCCACAATCCCGCCTGATGGTAACACAATCGTTGATGAAGTGACACAATCGTTGATGGTAAAGTACGCTAGTTTATTAAAAGCCTATTCACTCTAGCCTTGAAGACACTCAAATTGTAGTCCGACGGAAACACCGTCACTGGCAAACTTTTCCAGTCCCTCGATTTTCGCGGTATAAAGGAGGAGGAAACGCATTAGAATAATTACTTCCAGCATACCTGCAATAAGACAATAGATATACAATATGTAAAGAAAACCCTGTCCGACCCATAAGGATAATAAAGGTTAGGTAAACACTTGACCAAATATAATATAAAATTTTACATATTCATCATAGTAACAATACTAATGAATTTTGAAATAATCCTTTTTTTCCGGGAATTAATTCCAATTTCCCCGAAATTTGGTAATTTTTAAAACAGTGACAACACCGGTATTATTATAAGCGAATAGCGACGCGACCACGTCACAGGTGCCGCGTGCCCTGCCCCGCGCCCCCCCCCTGCGCCCGCGGAAGGGGTTGCATAACGCACATGTATTAAGTTACCTCTTTTTACGAAATAATATTTATTTTTTTAGGGGGATTTTTTTTTTAAGTTTAGTCTGTCTTTGTGGGCATTAGTAGAATCAGTTATCGATACCTAACAATACCTTAACGGATCGGACAGGGTTTTCTTTACATATTGTAGAAACGTAGACAGCCTGTGAAAAAGTGGAGAACACAAAAATAGTACATAAAATCAAAACAAATCTCAAAAATATATATAGTTTAAAAAACTAAAAAAAAAACATGATTTTCAAAAATATCAAACTAAAATGTTAAAAATATTTTTTTAAAAAGCGTGAGGCGCTTTGTGCCATAATTTTTGTATATTAAGCGCCTCACGCTTTTCTAAAAATTATTTTTAACTTTTTCGTTTGATATTTATGAAAAGCATGCTTTTTTAGTTTTTTAAACTATATTTAGTTTCAACTTTTTAGTACAATATTCTTATTTTTTTTTTAACAAACGAACGGACGTATTGAAAGCGGTGAGATATTTTACAGTAATGAGCCGCTCACTCGTAGTCCAAAGAGTTAGAGACGGACAAACAAACAAACAAACAAGCAAACATACAAGTGAAGCTAATAAAAAGTATGTAAAAAGGAAATCAAACTTTTTGAGAATATACTAACATACCTTAGGTATGTTACCTACCTGCGTACTACCATATGTGTCAAAAATTTACCTACATATAGTATACTAGCGGCCGCTAGCGACTTCGTTCGCGTGGAATTAGTCATGCTCAGCTCCTATTGGCAATATGTACGGCTGCGTTAGCTCCCGTTTTCGCAACATTTTTTGTTACTGCTCTGCTCCTATTGGTCATAGCGGGATGTTATATAGCCTAAAGCCTTCCTGGATTAATAGGCTATCCAACGCAAGAAGAATTTTTCAAATCGGACCAGTAGTTCCTGAGATTAGCGCGCACAAACAAACAAACAAACTCTTCAGCTTTATATATTAGTATAGATATGCTCTTCTGAAGCTAACTAGAGCACAGCCAAGCCTAACGTCTGTTATAATTATATGGTTTCATCAATTAGCCTATAATATTACCAGTGCTGGCCTTTTACTCTCCATACAGGCCTCTTCTTATGAGAGAAAAGCATATTCGCTGGGCCCCCGCTGCTCTAAATGGTATGGTGTGTCTAATGGTATATTTATGTCCTGTAATTTTATGATGTACATAATAAAGATTTTTATATTTACATAATAAAGATTTTTATATATTTAATAAAGACTTTTATATTATATTGACTATGAGAGAGTGGCTGAAATGCGGTCTGGAATACTGTATAATATATCGACGCTTGAAAGGCAATTATATCTAAACGACAAAAATTCGTTAATTGAGTTATATACACCAAACGACGCAGAAAAATCTGGCGGTTCGAATGGTGTATATAACTCAATTTACGATTTTTTGTCGCTTAGATAAGATTGCCTTTGAAGCGTCGATATGGTTTAGCCCAAAAAAAAGCACAAAAGAAAATCTTGTCTAAGTCAATAAACTGCCGAGACATTTGTAAGCGATTCTAATTCTCTGATGTCTTTTTCCTAACGAACTACACAATTCTTCCATTTCACCCAAAAAAAAGCTGATTAAAACACAAACAGGAAATTATAACAGTTGCCACATCACATCCCATATGTTACCATTAGCGATAACTAGACGTTTATGGCATATCGATACAATAATCGATATAAATAGAGAATCGATTAATTTCTATAAAATGTTAATTCTATCATCAAACAGTATCTTGCTCGTTATACTAATCAATGTATAGTGCAATAAAAATTTATGTTTGGGTATGCTGTAAATAATTTTACGACTGATTGGGGTCGAGCTAGTGTTCTTTTGTATTAAAACTATTAGTTTTGGAGTTAATTGCGTATTATTAGTGTTTATAAATGTATTATGGCTTAATCGGGTACATGTTTTTGGCGCAATATGGCTGAATGGAAGTATTTTGTTGGTCTAATTGGAGGGAAAAAGGAGGGGTACATAAGTACCCCGGCACATCGCTTTTTTTTATATAAATTTTTTATCATCGTTACTTACCCATGTCTGAAAAATAAAATTATCTTTATTTATCTTTATCTTTTTGGGATAGCTCTAGTAGGTAATTAGATAAAACAAAAACAACACAGTCGAAAGTGTGAATCTAAAGAAAGCGATATATATTTGCGAAAAGGAAATATATTACATATGTGTATTTAATAAATTTAAATATTATTTATTGATAGATGGGAAGAGGCTAGAATTACCAATTTGTGCCATTTCATAACTATTATTATATATACCAATTCATAACTAACTCTGTCAACTAAGTAACGGAATCGAAATAACATTTTCGAAATCACTAAAAAATAATGATTAGATGAATTGGTTATTTATTTAACTGCCAGAATATTATTTACGCGTTAAATATGTTAAATGATTTTGTTAAATTATGAATTATATTGAACACTAGCTTTCCGCCCGCGGCTTCGCCCGCGTGGAGAGATAAAAGGTAGCCTGTGTTCTTTCTCAGGGTCTAAAGATTGTCTGTGACAAATTTCATCAAAATCGGTTGAGAGGTTTAAGCGGGAAAGCGTAATAGACAGACAGAGTTACTTTCGCATTTATAATATTAGTATGGATTAAAGCAATGATGTAATAGGTAAGTGATTTAATTAGATACTATTAATGTCCTTCTCTGTATGACAGTAGACCTGCACCCAGCAGTGGGACGATAAAAAAGGTTGATGATAATGATGAAATGCCAAAGCCATCCATAACGCTAAGGATGAGTGCTGATCAACTATTGAAGAATGGCGCTTTCTCTGACTCGGAATAGTGGGAATCGAATCGCTTTCCAGACTGAACTTTGTATTTCAAAAATCAAACTCAAACCCATGCCTAAATCAATTAATTCAAAAACCAATATTACAAGCACTTTGGCATTGCCAAAGTGTCAATCAGTCAGAAAGATAAACCTAGTTGCCAAAGTTTAGGTTTCTATGGAGAAGAAGAGAGACGAGAAGTGGCGATGAAGATAATTAACAGGACTTGAATTCAGGAATTCACACCTAATTGGAGACTCGAAACTGTCATCAGACTCATAAAATAAATTAAATATTCATTCCATTTCAAATTAAACTCATCTAATTAGCAGTTAAATAGAAGATAAATTTATAATAACCACAATAATTTCATTTTTCAAATGAAAATGGTGACGCATTTATAATATTTTAATGATTCAAATGTATGTGATAGAAATTAGATAATTTATTTCAAATCCAACTTTAGATTGAACTGATGTCTCCTAAAATTATAATTCCTTTTAAAGTGACAAAAATATTCAAAGCAGTGATGTAAATCAGCGAAATTGGAAAAATATCGAGACAGCTACGCACGGCTGCCACGATGCCAAATATTAAAGCAAAATTGATTCAATACAAAGCTTATTATAAATACGACCGCATTAAACCGTGAGTGTATTTAAAATAATTTAAATGGAAACGTCCCAGCGTTCACGTTCACAAAACGTCTTTATTCCTTCGTATAATTTACAACAAGCTATAAAATCGGGTACCTAAAGATCTGTGAATAAAAGTTAGCCAGGCGCAGGCGCTTGCACCAGCCGAGGATCCAACACTAAAAAATCAAACGCAATGGTGCGGTATTATCGATAATTTTATCGATAAACATTTGTACCTCGAATGGTCGTGTAAATCGATTTGACACGCCACTTATTTAATCTGTCGATATTATAAAATACAATATAATAATAACAGGAGTTTTTTAAATTTAATTTAGGAAATCGCTGTAACTATGTGTGACCTTTGGAGCAATTTTCGTTTGTTAGTATACCTATCCTACCTATTCAGTTAATCTTTTAATGGGTTATGGTACTGTTTCTTTGATGTGCGGTACGGACGTTTGCACTTAAAAGTGGATTCCTTTTTTTCTTACATCAATTTTCTTTATACTCTCCCGTTTTGAAATTAGCATTTATAACATTTTTACCGCTTAGGTACAGAGCCATCACACATAGCTATGTAGTTAATAGAATTACAACAGATGGAACCTATCTTCCCAACACGGACGTAGCAGCCCCAAAGTAAATAAGAAAAAAATAGAGCTGTAACGCCAATTGAATCTATCATTCACAAATTAAATATTCCTTGCGATTACAACACGCAAGTATAGGTCGCGGGTAATGTTTAATAATTATGTATTTAACTTACATGTAAAAATTTATATGTAATGTTTAATTCTCACAGAACAATTCTAATACCCCCCTCCCCCCCGTGGGTCCGTGCTCCATAAGGAGGCATCTAACAATTAGTATCTCAATTCGATATCGATACAAATTCCCATCACTAATCGCGGTGCGCTGGCCGCTGGAGCTCGTAAAATGTTATGATAAGCTCCATTATCATCACAAAGGATGCGTGTAATTGTTTGTCAAATAAATACTAATAAAATTTTGATGTTTATTAAATATAATTTTGAAAAGGACCCTTTTAATATATTCTTGATTGTCGTAAAGAAAATAGTGCTTTAGTACATAATCGATTGTCGAGGGCTGGTCGAGTTATGGAAGATTGTCTGCCTATTAAAATTTAGTTGAAAACTATATGATTATTCGAAATATGGAAATGTGGAGTGGTAATAATGAAATATGGCTTCTTTTTTGTGAGTTTCTCTCTCATTTGTAAAATTATTTATAAGAGTTACCTGTTAGTTTAATTTTTTTTGGTGGTAAAGCGCATTCACCCTAGCCTTGACGACACTCAACTTGTAGTCCGACGGAAACACCGCCGCTGGCAAATTGTTCCAGTCCCTCGATGTACGCGGTATAATCGAGGAGGCAAACTCTGGAGGCTGCAGTACTCTACACACGAACGGACCTGTGCTTTGTACAAGGTTAGAAGCTGCCCTGTGTGAAGTACTGCCGGACCTTTGAGATAACGCCAAGTTTCCTGGTATGAATGAACCGCCCAAAGTTTAGGTTCGAGGAAATCTCAACTCCCAAAAGCTGAAGGCGGTCGGTACATTCCAAGGATACATTTCGAAAAGTAGGAGCCAAGGTGAACGGGCTCCTTTTGGCGGTGAAAAGACACGTCTGTGTTTTGGCGGCATATTCAATGCCGCCAAAACACAGGCGTGTGTGCTACAAGATTGGCATTGGCCCATTCGGAGACTCGTTCGCTCTACCATAGCCTCTCTTTCGAACCGAATTGATTCACTACTACCCCGAGCATCCGGCAGGTTTCTCTCCACAACTGTGCTGTCATCTGTTAAGCTGTTAAACTGTGCTGTCATTTATTATTATAGGTAATTTAAATCCTACTTCCTACTATTTTACTTATATTACAAATGTGAAAGTTTATGAGGATGATGGATAGGTGTTTGTTGTTTCACGCAGAAACTAGCCGTAGCCAGCTTGTCGGTGTTCTATAGGATGCATTTTGGAGAGTGTGTGAAGGAATTGCATGACTTAATTCCCCCATCTCCGTTCCATCATCGGACGATCCGTCGTACGGCGAGTTTCCACCTTTACGTTGTTGACACTACAACGAACCGAACGAAGCGTTACGCCTCTTCTTTTATACCGCTTATATCGAGGAACTGGAACAATTTGCCAGCGGCGGTGTTTCCGTCGGCCTACAATTTAAGTGTCTTCAAGGCTAGAGAGAACAGGCTCTTAATAAACTAGCGCGCTTTACCGTCAAGGATTACATCACTGCTCACCGTCAGTGAAACACAGACTGAACCCTATGAGAGAAAAAGTCGACGATGGTATATGTCTATCTCTTATGGATATCCCACAATAATATTTTTTTGTCATTTACTTTTTACGATAAATACCGGCTAATTTTCGAACCGATTTTAACCAATACAGCAATAATCCTTTTCCAATTTAATATCTTAAATACATTTTTGATTTAATATAGACATATATCGTCCTATACAGCATATGATTTTAATGAATATTTTCGAAGATATTACATACAGATTTAAAAATTGGGGTGTCGCGTTTGCGGCGGTACACGGCGCAAGGTTCGCGGCGGTTTTTTATACAACTTTCACTATTTTTCTGTAGTGTATTTAGTATCAGCATTGCACCCGTGCGAAGCCGGGGCGGATCGCTAGTTTTTAATAAAAAAGAATGAATTTGGATGAAATTTGGCTCACAAATCTATACTAATATATAAATCTGAAGAGTTTGTTTGTTTGAACGCGCTTATCTCAGGAACTACTGGTCCGATTTGAAAAATTCTTTTGGCGTTGGATAGCCCATTAATCCAAAAAGGCTTTAGACTATATAAAATTACGCTGCGACCAATAAGAGCGAAGCATAACAAACTCCAAGCGAACGGAGTCGCTGGCGGCCGCTAGTAGTTTATAACCAAGAATATTCATAGGATACTTTTTGTTCGGAAATTCCCACGAGATCGAAACTTATGCGGGTGAAATCGCGGATATAATAATATCAGCCTTTCATTGATGATTGTCACACTGCAAGGCAAACTACTCTTTCCTATTAAGAATTAAACACCACCTATCCTTTTTTTTTAATTTGTTCTATATGGAAATTATCAAATGATCTCTCCCGCTCCGGGCGGAGCAGAAAGGCGTGTCAGTCTTTTACTGACTCAAACCCACCCGTGTTCTTCACTTGCCTGTGCGCCAGGGCCACGGTTTCTTTTTAAATCAACCCGCAACCCTGACCTAGGAGGCTTCACTTCAGTCTTCGTGGACATCTCTATGAGGCGCGCGTGAAACACAACGCGCCGTCGACTCGGGCCTGGTCCTTACCGGGCGGAGAGCTGCCCACTGCTCACCGCATGCAAGCCCGCGACTACAGTAGCCGGGAGTACGATGTTGTCTCCCGACCATGGCATCTCCTGCGGCGGCTAGAGGCGTGAGGGCGCTGGGATTCCCGCTCCCTCACTTTGCCGCCTCCCTGACCCAAACACCACGTTTCCTTAAGGTGGATCCTTGGCGGTTTAAAACTTGAATGATATAAATCCAGCCGGTCGACTTTATAGGTGAAGTGAATTTAGAGTGAGTGTTTTTTTTTTAAAATGAACAGACAGCTGTGCTGCTGGGAAGTTTATTCCGCCACTTCTTCTTCCCAGCGAAAGCACTTATAGGAATTGGCGAAGACCGGACGTTTTGAGGAACTGTCTTATGTAAGTGATATTGACGTTCAAAAAGTGTTGATTTTCAGCCTAATTTGAATAAATGACTTTAATTTTGATTTTGAGTAGGGTCAAGCCTTACCATTAGTTCATTATTTTTTTTATTATTATTATTTATAAACCAGCGCTTGACCGCAATCCCGCCTGATGGTAAGCAGCGATGCGATCGTTGATGGTAAAGCGTGCTAGTTTATTAAGAACCTATTCACTCTAGCCTTGAAGACACTCAAATTGTAGTCCGACGGAAACACCGCCGCCGGTAAGTTGTTCCAGTCCCTTGATGTACGCGGTATAAAGGAGGAGGCGAAACGCTTTGTCCGGATCGTAGTAGTGTTAACAACGTAAGGGTGGAAACTCGCCGTACGACGGGTCGTCCGATGGTGGAACGGAGATGGGGGAATTAAATCATGCAATTCCCTCGCTCACTCACCAAAATGCATCTTGCACCAACCCAAATGTGGCGGCAGTACTCCACACACGAACGGACCTGTGCTTTGTACAACATTAGAAGCTGCCCCGGTGTGAAGTACCGCCGGACCTTCGCTATGACGCCAAGTTTTCTGGCAGCCACTTTGGCCTTGGACTCAATGAACCGCCCAAAGTTTAGGTTCGAGGAAATCTCAACTCCCAAAAGCTGAAGGCGATCGGTGCACTCCAAGGATACATTCTGAAAAGTAGGAGCCAAGGTGAACGGGCTCCTTTTGGCGGTGAATAGACACGCCTGTGGTTGGAATAACAGAATGAATCCACGCTCACTAGACGGTGAGAAGGTTACATAATTTCACTGTAGGTTTCCTCATAATATATGTTCACGGATATCAGTGTATACTCTTTTATTTTTCTTTTTTTTTAAAGCGTTACCCACTTAATGAATCTCTGAAATTGAAATCTGAATCTGTGTCATGGGTGTGTTTACAAACATTTAACCTCACATACACAAACAGCCAGACCTGGAAAAACTACCTGTAGGCCATACAAATATTTGTTCCGTGCGGGGATCGAACCTGCGACACGCAGCGCAGTAAGTTATTGATCACTCAACCACTGCACCAACCGCGTCGTCAAAGATAAAATCAGCCTATAATGTGGCACACAGCTGCTGGGACACAGGCCTCTGTGAGAGGGAGTGTCCAATCCGCCACGTATGCTCAGTGCGGGTTGGTAGCTGTCACATGCTTTCGAAGTTTCTAGAACATATCGGTTTCCTCACTATGTCATTGATTTCCTAGTTAAATTTGGAAAGTAGAAGAAGGTAAAACACGTTTGATTGAAGTTATGAAACTATTGAGGACAAATGTGTGGCACAAATTTGTATTTTGTCTCTAAAAACATACACAATATTTGATTAATTCTCATCAATCGATACTAATATTATAAATGTGAAAGTAACTCTGTCTGTCTGTCTGTCTGTCTGTTACGCTTTCCCGCCTAAACCTCTCAACTGATTTTGATGAAATTTGGCACAGACAATCTTTGGACCCTGAGAAAGAACATAGGCTACCTGTTATCCCGGAAAAATTTGATATTCCCGAGGGAAATCTATAATGCGCGATATAACCGAACACCACGCGGGCGAAGACGTGGGCGGAAAGCACACAATCTTTACACCCTGAGAAAGGATATAGGCTACCTTTTACCCCGGAAAATTTTGATGTTCTCGAGAGAAATCTAAAAAGCGCGATATAACCGAAATTTACGCGGGCGAAGCCGCGGGTGGAAAGCTAGTATTAAAATAATTACATATCCATACTAATATTACAAATGCGAAAGTAACTCTGTCAGTCTTTTTGTCTGTTACACTTTCCCGCTTAAACCTCTCAGGCGATTTTGATGAAATTTGGCAGAGAGAATCTTTAGACCCTGAGAGGGAAATCTAAAAAGCGCGTTAAAACCGAATTCCACGCCGGCGAAGCCGCGGGCGGAAAGCTAGTTAGATATATGTATATATATATATAAATATATCTACAAACAAACACCCAGATCCTAGAGATATATATCTACATACAAACAAACTCTTCAGCTTTATACATATGTATAAAGCTGAAGAGTTTGTTTGTATGTTTGAACGCGCTAATCTCAGTAACCACTGCATTGAAAAATTCTTTTTGCGTTGGATAGCCCATTGATTGCGGAAGGCTTTAGGCTATATACCATCACGCTGCGACCAATAGCAGCTGAGCATAATAACTAAATACACGCGAACGAAGTCGCAGACGGCTGCTAGTCCATACTAATATTATAAATGTCAAAGTAACTCTGTCTGTCTGTTACGCTTTCCCGCTTTAACCTCTCAACCGATTTTGATGAAATTTGGCACAGACAATCTTTGGACCCTGAGAAAGAACATAGGCTATCTTTTATCCCGGAAAAATATGATGTTCCCGAGGGAAATCTGAAAAGCGCGATATAACCGAACTCCACGCGGGCGAAGCCGCGGGCGGAAAGCTAGTTATTAAATAAAACACAACCAATAAATTTGCCACTTTTGTTCTTAATTACAAACAGGTAGACGGCAGTTTATTTTCAAAATTTGAAAACTCATCGCATCGTTTCGTATTCAAATCTCTATTAATCTTTAAACTGCCCTAGATCTACGACACAAAATTTGTTACCATAAACTGCCAGAACGCAGATCTACGATTCAATTGTAGTTTTATAAATCGACTTTATTTTTAAAGAAAGTAAGTAAATACAGGGAACTGATATATGAATGAAAAGAAGTTTTATAATCTATACTAATATATAAAGCTGAAGAGTTTGTTTGTATGTTTGTTTGTTCGCGCTAATCTCGGAAACTACTGGTCCGATTTGAAAAATTATTTTTGCGTTGGATAGCCTATTGATCCAGGAAGGTTTAAGGCTATATAACATCAAGCTGCGACCAATAGAAGCGGAGTATAATTAATTCCACGCGAACGAAGTCGCTGGCGGCTGCCAGTCTATACTAATATATAAAGCTGAAGAGTTTGTATGTTTGTTTGTGCGCGCTAATCTCGGGAACTACTGATCCGATTTGAAAAATTCTTTTTGCTTTGGATAGCCCATTAATCCAGGAAGGCTTTAGGCTATATAACATCACGCTGCGACCAATAGGAGCGGAGCATAACTAAACCACGCGAACGAAGTCGCTGGCGGCCGCTAGTAATTTATAAAAATAACACAGGCCTCCTCTCAGTGAGGCAGGGTGCGGGATGGAGGGGTCGCTTATTTATTATCTACCACGCGGGCCCAGTGCAGGTTGGTATATTTCATATGTCTTCTAAGTTTTACCCCTAGAACGTGCCGGCTACCTCACAATTTTTTTCTTCAACGTTTTGAAAGCAGTGATAAAGAAATATTTATGACGACCTCCGTGGCGCAGCGGTCAACACGCCTGCCTGCGACGTGGAGGCCCCGGGTTCGATCCCCGGCCAGGTCATGATGGAAAACGATCTTTTCCTGATTGGCCTGGGTCTTGGATGTTTATCTATATAAGTATCTATTATAAATATAGTGTCGTTGAGTTAGTATCCCATAACACAAGTCTCCAACTTACTTTGGGGCTAGCTCAATCTGTGTGATTTGTCCGTATATATTTATTTATTACTAGCGGCCGCCAGCGACTTCGTTCGCGTAGAGTTAGTTATGCTCCGCTTGCATTGGTCGCAGCGTGATGTTATATGGCCTAAAGCCTTCCTGGATTAATGGGCTATCCAACGCAAAAAGAATTTTTCAAATCGGACCAGTAGTTTCTGAGATTAGCGCGCACAAACAAACAAACATACAAACAAACAAACTCTTCAGCTTTATATATTAGTATAGATTATTATATTTATTTACACAAAGTAAAGCACCTGACGGGGTTCGAACCTAGGACTTACAATATGTAAGTCGCGGTCGATACGACTATGCCACCGCTACTCTCCAAATCATCACAAAAGTATTTAAATCTATAAAACCAGACCAATTACCAAAACACATTTAGAGCTATATTTACGTACAATCTAGACTTAGCTCAAACCGCAGTATCTTCCCTATGCAGCATGAGGTCAGATCTAATTGAGGCACGTAGAGCCGTCCCTTCACCGGCCTTGGGTGACTAATGCCAAATTGGTGATGATTGCGTGTGATTGATGGTGAATCATTGCGACTTGGATTGTGATGAGGGTGGGGTGCTAGTGCTAGCGATAAGGACGTTCTTTGTCACTCCAATATCATTGGTACCTAATCAGATAAATACAATCCTTTTTTCTGAATACGGTCATGGCCGGTTTCTGGTGTTGTAGCGAAAAAGCAGTGGTACCCAAGTTCTCTTGGTATCAACCATGAAAAAGGTTAGCCGAACTGGAGAAAGAAACTAGTAATAGCGGATAATAATCCAGGAATGAATATACAACGTTATTTTTTGTTTATGTTTATCTGAATATAGTTTGTTCAGAATAAGCAACTGAATCGATTTCAGTCGTTTTTACATCACGCTATATTTTTTCCCAAATACATTTAGAGTGAGACCGCAAAGTGGTTACCGAGCGGTTACGTTAGATCGTAGTACTTGCGCTCCGTGCCACAGCTGAGCCAGAGGTCAACACCCGCCCGTACGGATCTTTGACCATATTTTTGTTGGGACAACCAAGTAGAATAGCAAGCCCATAACTTGGTGGTTTTTCATTATATCTTTTTGATTTTTTTTTTTAATTATAAACTAGTGCTTGACTGCAATCCCGCCTGATGGTAAGCAGTGATGCAATTGTTGATGGTAAATTACTTAAATACTATTTAATGTATCTTCTGTCACAACATACACACACTCGCACAACGTATTTCCGCGCCTCCCGCGTCTATCAATCCAGTTCTATTGTGTCACGGGGAGGAGGTGCAAATCGTAATCTTCATCGGTCAAAAATAATCGTAAGTAATAGGCTATTTGACAGTATTCAATTTTTTGAAATTTTTTTGCTTTAATAGCATAAAATGAGGGTTCTTGTTGGGAGTATGGACGCCTATGCTAAATAAGTAACAAACCTTCTTGTCTACTGAGACTTGACTTGTCAACGCTCTCTTGTCTAGATATATTGTGCACTGTCATGTAGTTGATTTAATCTATAGTTTAATTTATATAATCGCCTTTGTCCTTATTTCATCAGGTTATGGGCCCAGCTAAGCCTGCCGTTTAGTGTTTTTTCCAAGTTTTATGTACGTACAAAGTCATAGCAAAAGTAAAATCTAACGAGTATAACCTTACCTTTGGTTACCGGCTCCCGAGCGATTTTTCTTCCGAGCTATTTTCAGGTATACATATTATATTATAAATATGACTGGAACTAATACTATGATGTCAATTGAAAAGTTGACGGGTCGCGACAATTGGGCAAATTGGAGTTTTGCCGTCAAAGCTTATTTACAACTTGAAGATTTGTATAGCTGCATTTTGAAAGCACCAGATGCTTCCGACTTCAACGCAGTTAAACAAGACACCAAAGCAAAATCAAAGTTGATTCTGTTGGTCGACCCAATGTTATATGTGCACATACAGGATGCACAGAATGCAAAACAGGTGTGGGACAATTTGACAAAGGCGTTTGAAGACCAAGGACTGACACGGAAAGTTGGCTTATTAAAAGAATTAATTAATACTAATTTAGAAAGCAGCTTGTCAGTGGAAGACTATATAAATAAAATTATGACAGCCGCGCACAAGTTAAGAAATATAAATTTTCTTGTGGACGATGAGTGGTTGGGCACATTAATGCGGGCAGGGCTGCCAGAAATATACAAGCCTATGATTATGGGCTTGGAAAGTTCCGGTATAAAGATTAGTGCTGACTTAGTAAAAAATAAATTACTACAGGAAGTAAAAATGTCAGACACTACCGCACTTTATACAAACACTAGAAAATATGTGCCCAAAAGTAACAAAAAGGGTCCAAGATGTTTTATTTGTAATAAGTACGGACATCTCAGCAAAAATTGTTGGCATAATAAGACAAACAATAATAAAGACACAGGTTATGTTGCAGCTTTTTCAGCATCCACAGCAAATGACTCCAATTCTTGGCATGTTGATTCAGGAGTATCCATGCATATGACGATGCACCGGGACTGGCTCACTGATATCACCGCTTCACCTGTACTGAGCATAAGGATTGCTAACAACAAAGAATTAAAAGTTGAATGCTGCGGGAATGTTTGCATTAAGGTAAAAGCGCATGATGGCAGCATTGATTCAATACAGGTGAGAAATGTTTTACTTGTACCAGAATTGAAAACAAATTTGTTATCAGTCAGCAAAATAATTAAAAATGGATGCAAAGTAATATTTAATGAATCTGGCTGTAAAATTTACAATCCTAGTAACAAATTAGTAGCACAGGCTAGATTGATGAATGCAACATACCTGTTAAATACTTACCAAGACATGCAAGTCATGATGGCCAAGGCTGATGATGATACTTATCTGTGGCATCAGAGGATGGGACATTTGAATTTTACCACTCTTAATAAAATACCTTACTGTACAGAAGGAGTAAAGTTGTCAACAGGAATGGATAATTCCATCTGTGTTACCTGTCTCGAAGGCAAGCAAACGAGAAAACCGTTCCCTGCTGAAGGTTCCCGAGCAACCAGCTTGCTAGAACTTATCCATAGTGATGTATGTGGACCGATGCAGCAGATATCAATAGGAGGAGCAAGGTATTTTGTAACCTTTATTGATTACTTTTCTCGCCGAGTATACGTATACACTATAAAAAATAAAAGTGAAGTCTTTGAAAAATTTGTTGAATTTAAGAATAGAGTGGAGAATGAATTAAATAAGAAAATAAAAATTCTTAGATCCGATAACGGAACTGAATATAAAAATAAGAATTTTGAGGCTTACTTGAAAAAGTATGGAATTTTGCACCAGACATCAAATCCATACACTCCTGAACAAAACGGGTTGAGCGAACGAATGAACCGTACCCTTACTGAACGTGCTAAATGCATGTTATTAAACTCTGGTTTACAGAAAGATTTTTGGGCTGAAGCTGTTACTACAGCAGCTTATATAGTGAACCGTTCTCCCACCCGCAGCTTATTAGATGCTACGCCGTATGAGTTATGGACTGGAAAAAAACCAAATTTGAGCCATATGAGAATATTCGGATGTCCTGCGATGGTGCATATTCCTAAAGAAAACAGAAGTAAGTTGGATGTAAAGTCACGTAAATTAATATTTGTTGGCTACAGCGACGGTACAAAAGGCTACAAATTCATAGATCCTAAAACAAAGAAAGGAATTGTTAGTACAGATGTAGCGTTTCTCGAAGCTGCAATTAGAACAAATAAAGTGGATGAAGCTGCAATTAGAACAAATAAAGTGGATGAAGTACCTGAAAAAGAACAAGAAATTGATAAAAAAATAACATGAACATAGAGTAAAATACGCATGAAGGTACTAAAATGAATAATGAATACACGAAATAGAAATATATAAACTTACCTCTGTGTGACGAACCCGAAGAAACCGTGGAAAGAAATATTGATGATGAGGCGGATGAAAGAAAAACTAGATTGATAATGAAAGGATGCAAAACGACAAAGGCATTGATTACCATGAGGTATACGCTCCGGTGGTCCGCTATACAACCATAAGATACCTTTTTGGTCTCACTGCCAAGTATAGACTCAAAATGCACCAAATGGATGCCGCCAAAGAAATCCTGGTTAAATATAGATGCACTGGAGAGATGGTCGCCGACATATTGACGAAAGGACTCCCACGACCGAAGCATGAAAAACTTCATCGCATCTATGGGTCTACATTTAAAGCATCTGCGTCCAGGAGAGGATGTTGGGAGTATGGACGCCTATGCTAAATAAGTAACAAACCTTCTTGTCTACTGAGACTTGACTTGTCAACGCTCTCTTGTCTAGATATATTGTGCACTGTCATGTAGTTGATTTAATATATAGTTTAATTTATATAATCGCCTTTGTCCTTATTTCGTCAGTTCTTTATGTCATTTACATGAGTTTTAATAAAAAAAATAATAACAATTAATGTACTCAAAACACAAAAATATGTTTGGCTTTTTGTTTCTCGCGCCACACATTGTGAAACGATCTGGATTGGCTAATGTCGCGATGACGTCATACGCGCATTAACGCTTGTTTTCGGCAAACTTAACTGTTTTTCGGGGTTTTTTATCGATTTATTTGTACAACCCGGTACAGCACACCACTTGTAAACAATTTTATTAGATAACAACAACAAATAATAAATACAAACAAACACCACTGAGAACCGAAAACCGCTTGTGACGTCACTTAAAAAGCGCGACGCCATATTGCTTAATAAATCGTTTACGCGGCTTATTTGAGTTTTGAATTTTTATTTGCATATTTCTTACGAAATACGTTTTTAAAATTAAAAAAGATACTTTCAGTGAACTTCTTAACCGCAACCAAGTAATTCAGGATAAAAATTATAAATCAGTCAAATAGCCTACATATAGTTTATAACCATTTATTAATGAAAAAGTAACTAAAAAATTACTATAAAAAATCGTATACATACGATAACGCGATAAAATGTTTTTGTCATATTATCTTAATATTAACTAGCGGCCGCCAGCGACTTCGTTCGCATGGAGTTAGTTATGCTCCGCTCGTATTGCTCGGAGTGTGATGTTACATAGCCTGAAGCCTTCCTAGATTAATGGGCTATCCAACGCCAAAAGAATTTTTCAAATCGGACCTGAGATTAGCGCGTTCAAACAAACAAACAAACTCTTCAGCTTTATATATTAGTATAGATTAATTCGATGTAACAATACATATGTAAACATAAAATTTATTTGTATGGAAATTTTGTGTTTCATTTAAGAACTCAGATTCAACTGGCAACGTCCTTGAACGTGTTATATAGGTTTAAACTAAAGGTTTAATTAATAAAACAGTAAGTTATATTGTTATATTTATACGCTAAAACGGCCATACGAACTTTGAAGAAATTTTGCAGAGACCTGGGTGAGGACATCGAATAATTTTGATTCCAGATCGCAGGCGAAGCCGCGGGCAATAGCTAGTTCATTAATAAATTTCTATATAAGTCATGTATTTATTAGTAGATTTTAGTTCTTACTTAAGCATAATCTAATATATTAGACGGGCGACGGTTGACGTAGTGGTTAAATGTTGGATTGCTGAGCATGTCACGGGTTCGATTTCCGCACGAAAAAATATTTGTATGACCTACAAGTAGTTGTTCTGGGTCTGGTTGTTTGTGTACTTGAGTTAATACTTATGTTTGTAAACGCACCCACGATTCAGGAGAAATTCCTAGAGTAGGGCTACGTTTAAAAACAAAAGAAAAGCAAAAAAAATGGTTTAAATTGATTTGTGTTTTTAAGCTATTGCATAGCTTCTATCGCGGGCCTGAGCGTGGAGACTGAATCCAGAAATTCCGTAACGAAAATAACCTAACACCCCACACTCCGACCGGTACAGATGTGCGGTGTTGAAAGTCGTGCATCGTCTAACGTCGTTTCAGTTCGACAGTCTTCGACAGGGTGTGTTTGTGTGCGTACAACTACGTCCTTCTGATAAAAATTTATAGATTTTCAAAAAGAGCATGCATATCGATTACGACCCGATCCCGAACCGATCTCGACCCGATCCCGAACCGATCTCAACCCGATTCCGACACGATCACGATCCGATCCCAACCCGATCCCCTCCCGACCCCGACCCGATCGACGAACTTTACCGATCTCGATCCGATCCCGACCCAATCTCGACCCGATCCCCGTTCAATCTCGACGAAAAAATCGAAACCCTCAGACGGAGGGGAGTAATGTAGCGGTGACTACAACCCAACATGCGAACAACACATCATACTGACGTCACACGAATTCTACATCTCGCAATCAGAGTTTACCGTGCAACTAGCATATATACAAGCTCGCGACATCAACCGGCGGGCAAGTGGCCCGAAAGACAACCAGTCTGGTCGGAGGGTCCCCCCTTTTCTATGGAGGATGAGTGAGCTTTACACGCTGCTCCTCATACCTCCACACTAGTGACCCCGACGACTCGAATCGACCCGATTCCGACCCGATCACGATCTGATCTCGACCCGATCCCGTCCCGACCCCGACCCGATCGGCGAACCATAGCGATCTCGATCCAATTCCGACCCAATCTCGACCCGATTCCCGTTCGATCTCGACGAAAAAATCGAAACCCTCAGACGGAGGGGAGTAATGTAGCGGTGACTACAACGCAACATGCGAACAACACGTCATACTGACGTCACACGAATTCTACATCTCGCAATCAGAGTTTACCGTGCAACTAGCATCTATACAAGCTCGCGACATCAACCGGCGGGCAAGTAGCCCGCCAGACCACTAGTCTGGTCAGAGGATCCTCCCTTTTCTATGGAAGATGAGTGAGCTTTACACGTTGCTCCTCATACCTCCACAAACTTAACCTCTAGGAAGAAACAGTTACGCTATGATTCTAATCACGATTTAAGTACTACAAAACTATTTTCTCGTTAGACCGTGAAACACGTTGACCGCCAGATCCAGAGGTGCATTGAGGTTATTCAACTACGCAATATTTTATTCTGACGCCTATAGTGTCGTAACCTTGACCTACGTTTAATTTTATCAGTCGTTTTTATTCAGACCTACTTAATTGTCGCTTAATCTTGATCGATGGTTAAGGTACGTTTGTTGCGGTCGGTTAATGGATGGTGACCATTCATTGCAAATCAAGGGTATCCAAAATCCCTCAGTTCTGCCTAGGAAAGAATATATCTTTGATAGTAGCTACGGGTAGTTAGCAGCCTAAATGTTGATTAAACAGCCTAAAAGTTGAAAAACACCTAGTAACTGGGTTTTTCAGATCAGGTAGGCAATAAGTATGTAAAATAAATACATATATCAAATACATATACCTAGTTTATTTCAAATAACACAACTCATACAAACATAAAAGGAAACATATAGGATAACAAGCACAGACAAAAACGAATACTCAGAAGCATAGACTACAATTGACAACATTTCAGAACTGACACGACCTTACAACAAGAATACCATTTCTTTATTTTCGTATCCTGAGTTCGAAAATACTTTTTTTTTCATACTTTTTTATTTCTTCAGGTCTCGTGGGTTTTTAGGTAGGTTGATTTCGTTATCATCATCATCATTAACATTTTTATCGTCCCACTGCTGGGCACAGGTCTCCACTCATAAAGAGAAAGATTGAGCGCAATCACCACGCTTGCTCAATTCGGGTTGGCGATTTCAGACTTAAAGTCCAGTTTCCTCAAGATGTTTTCTTCACCTTGTAATCAGTCATTGGCATCCAAGATATTCTTAGAAACTTAGATTGTACATGATATAACTTAGAAAAGTTATATTTCCTTCTACACAAACTAAACTTTTATGTTCTTTTGGATCTACACACATCAAAAAAGTCTAAGCAACACATAGGTACTATTTCAAATTATTAATCAATCATTATATCAATTCTTACCAAGTAAATAGGTAAGTAAATAGGTTCTGGCTGGTTGTAAAAAAAACGAGTATCATTTGTCTTTTTTTTAAACAAATTCTAAAGCGAATTAGAATTCAAATGCATTTGTTCGAATTCTAAAGCGTTTTCTTTGCTTATTAAAATTTAGTATCCTATCAAATTGGTGATTAAAACAATTGTTTGAAAACAGTCTTGAACAAATTTGGATTTTGAGACATTTTTTACGTCATGGAGCGACGTCATTTAACCGCAGATGAAATGCAAAGAGCTTTAAGTAGGGATGTTGCAAGCGGGAATAAATCAATCTCATTTATCTCGGTATTCGGTGTCGACAGAACCATCAATTGCCGTCTTCATCAGCGTTAAAGTAAGACGGGAGATCCTGCTGAGCAGCACTCAGGTCGAGGAAAATGTCACACGGAAAGATCAATACGATAAGATACCAGCCGATGTTAACCGCCCGAGTGATAGGTTTTAAAGCTCCAAAATTCAAGCGGTGTTGTTGTTAGCTGCCAAAGTGTGCAAAATCGACTGCAAGAGTATGGTCTACGAGCACGAAGGCCAATTAACGGCCCGCCAATATATGTGGAAGGAACACATTACATGGACCCGGGAACAACGGGGTTTTGAGGTGTGTTCAGTTTAGATCCAGAACTTATTTGCCTAATTACTACAATCGTTGCATAAAGCTTCACATTCTTCCACTGATTGAGTGGATAAAAATTGCCGACATGGTAAGTATTTCTGTTCAATTTGGCTAAAAACAGTCGATTGAACGACAGTTCTGAATTGTTGAGAAAATTGGGCTGCGTGTTCTATCCTTCACTTTGAGGAATCATCAGCCTCTGTATGTTCCCTCTGTGCGATGCGTATACCGACAAAACTCTTACATGATAAGAGCTAGTAGAGCATATAACTTATTGTGTCAGAGGGTTTATGATTGATATTCTCCACCAGTGTTCCCAAACTAAAAAAAAATTCTTTGTGATAACTTCTTTGTAAATCACTAAAACATTTTCAGTCTCTACTAAATACTCTCCGAGTGCTTACTTGTTCTTCATTGCACTTTTCTGTCCTGTGTTGTACCTGTTACTGTCTCTTGTGCTACCTTAATATTATCTGTGGAAACTTTTAATTGGCCTTCTTTCACTAATTATCTTCTATCTGTATATATGCTAGCTGTAAGTTTCCATAAAATGTAAAAATAAAATAATAGTCGTGATAGCTAATGGAATAGCCAAGAGCCTCGACCAACACCTCAGGAATACTCACGTTAGGCAGATGGATCAGGGGCTTGATTTAGAAAACGGTACTGCTGGACACGGCTCGCATCGTCAGGAAGTTCCTCTCTCTGGAGCCCTGACCACCGGTAGCTTGGACCCTGTTCCGGATACTATTTTTTATATTTCTAAATGTTTTTTTTTTTTTATGTATTTATATAAATACTGACTTTCCGCCCGCGGCTTCGCCCGCGTGGAGTTCGGTTATATCGCGCTTTTTAGATTTCCCTCGGGAACATCAAAATTTTACGGGATAAAAGGTAGCCTATGTCCTTTATCAGGGTCTAAAGATTATCTGTGCCAAATTTCATCAAAATCGGTTGAGAGGTTTAAGCGGGAAAGCGTAACAGACAGACAGACAGAGTTACTTTCCCATTTATAATATTAGTATGGATTTAAAAATGTAAAATAATATGTACATATAGAAAAATAAAATATTAACTCATCGATTCTATGAATGATAGGTGTCAGCAAGTTCGCATTAACCTAGAAGGCCACAATTCGTATGTCATATTTATGCAATATTTGTAACAATTAATTTTAGTTTAAGTTTGGTTGATTAGGCACTTAATTTTGTACTACGTACAACATACAGTACTTACCCGTAATTACTGCTTATTAAGATTATTTCAAAAAAATAATCGTCTAAACTTGCTACGGAGTATCTTAATTTGACATGATGCACTGACAAGGGAATTTGTGCCAATTATACCTAATTTCTATGTAAAATAAAGAACTACTCTATTCTTATTCTATGCTGATAATGTGATTGTTTGTATTGCTCTTAGCGATAAGACCACTAATGTGATTGTTTGTATTGCTCCTAGCGATAAGACCACTCATTGTATCACCCTTTGTAAAATCTTAATATTTATCCCTACTAATCCATACTAATATTATAAATGCGAAAGTACTTAACTCTGTCTGTCTGTTTGTCTGTCTGTTACGCTTTCCCGCTTAAACCTCTCAATCTATTTTGATTAAATTTGGCACAGACAATCTTTAGACCCTGAGAAACTACATAGGCTACCTTTTATCCCGTAAAATTTTGATGTTCCCGAGGAAAATCTAAAAAGCGCGATATAACTGAAATCCACGCGGGCGAAGCCGCGGGCGGAAAGCTAGTATTATATTATATATGCGAATGTAACTCTGTCTGTCTGTCTGTTACGCTTTCCCGCTTAAACCTCTCAACCGATTTTGATGAAATTGGGCACAGACAATCTTTAGACCCTGAGAAAGGACATAGGCTACCTTTTATCCCGGAAAAAATTGATATTCCTGAGGGAAATCTAAAAAGCGGTATAACGGAACTCCACGCGGGCGAAGCCGCGGGCGGAAAGCTAGTGTTCTATAATTTATAATGTGCACTTATGTGCACACTATAAATTATAGAACACTCACACACACTCTTGATTATTCAAGAGTATTCTATTCTGTTCTTTCGGCTATACAACGTTATTTTTTAATTAAACGAAGCCTGAATAAAGTTTGTTCATTCGAATTTAGATTAAGAAAGTTTGATTAGGAGTTTTTGGCGGTGAAGCTAAGACGAGTGCCACGCTCATTTTTCATTGGACTTTTAAATTAATTTATAGTGCCGTTTACTAAATAAAAACGCGTGATTTATGTAGTAAAAAGTGCATTCAGTGAATAATTCATAAAGAACAGTGAAATATTGTAGCATAGTGGCCACATCATGGCTTTGTACCAAATCTTCCTCCTAGTGTTCGGACATGAATAATTACGTGACATTGACTAAATGCACAAACCGTGCGAAGCCATAAGAGAAAGAAAGAAGAACTTTTGAAGATTTTTATTTTACTTGAAATTGGCACAAAGTCATAACTAGTGCCACACTACAAAAAAAAAGTTTGTTTATTGAAATACATTTCGAAATTGTTGCAGTGTGGTTACCGAGCGCACAGCACAGTTGACGGTAGATCATAGTATGAGGTCCACAGTGAGACAGCCCCCCCACTCCTCCCCTCGCGCCGAGCAGCTGCAGGCCCGGGCGGGCGAGCGGCGCGGCGCTTTGACCATATTTTTGTTGGCACAACCAAGTAAGATAACAAGCTCATAACTTTATGGTTTTTCATACAAATTTTGTACATAGATTCTTCATTTAAAAACACTGGACACGTGTTTCGGATTTCGCATATTCAAAAAATAACGTTGTAACAATTACCTTGTAAAATCGCTATTCGCTACTAACAAGACCTCATCCCCATACAATTCTCAGTCGAACAAATTGGCTGTAGCCATATTCTGCGGATGAAACCATGATATTAATTACATGAGGCTGTCATGGTGAGGTTTAGACCATAATATGGTAGTCTATGGGTAGAAACGTACGATTGCTGACCTTGGAGCCTTGAGTCATCCTTTTCTATTGGATAATGACGGATTGTTCGACGTGCTAATTCTCTATGTCGCAGATGGCCATTTCTCTAAGGGTAGATTTAAAAACTCAAAGACTCAAAACAATTCCTAGGGTAAAATTATCTGGCGTTGGAGGAATCAGCCTTAGGTTTCTAGAATGCAGATGCTCAATTGTTTTTCGTTCTAGCTTTTGCTTGTTTCTAGCGAACATTTTGTTTTAATTAATTTATAAACTAGGGCTTGACCGCAATCCCGTCTGATGGTAATGCTAATGTAATGCAATCGTTGATGGTAAAGCGCGCTAATTTATTAAGAGCCTATTCACTCTAGCCTTGAAGACACTTAAATTGTAGTCTGACGGAAACACCGTCGCTGGCAAATTGATCCAGTCCATCGATGAACGCGGTATAAAAGAGGAGGCGAAACGCTTCGTCCGGATCGTAGTGGTGATTCTGTATAACTTTTCTCTGTGAGAAAAGTTAGGTGAGGTGAGCGTGAAGTGAGTTGGTATTCTAAGGGATTGACACTCAGAGGTCCTTTTCGCGCATACATAATGTGATCTCACTTTTGCATAGTGACGTGCCTCGTTCTTTAAATCCTTTCAGATTCTTTTAGACCTTTCCATTGTGTTGTTTTTGTGCCCATTTAAAACTAGATAATGGTCTTTTGATTTATTGATCGTTTAGTGGGTAGATTATTTATGCGATATAGAAAAAAACATATTTAGTAAAAATAGCTGCATTTATTTATTAGTAATACCTACTTAATTACATATTATATAGGACGGAGTTGTGATTGGAAACTGGAAACTTAAAAACTAAAATAACATGCTTAGTACCTATAAACTTATTTACATAATCAACATGTCAACACGTCTGGATACCAAAACAATGCTTAAAGTTATACAACGTGTAAAATAAAGGGTATATACATAACAAAGGCATGGCATCTTTCCATGATATCAAACGATATTGGAAGGGTTTTTTAATTCTATCTCTTTATGTTAGGAAGTTATGAGGAAAAACACCGCCTGTGATAGGCTACTATCATATTAGTCGCACAGAGATATTGAAGACATTTATCGGATTTTGGCAAGTAACGTGACTGGTAACGAGTAGTTATTAACATATGTAGTGTGCTGCCACGTTTGTTATGATTTTATTTTAAGAAACACACAAAACCGAAAATTTGGTACCAATTTTTTGAGTATTTTATTTTGAGTTGAAACCCTTCCGATATCCTTTGATATCATCTAAAGATGCCATGCCCTTGGTATGTATATACCCTTTTTGTTACACGTTGTAGAGAGATTTATAATAGAGAAATATTTAAATTAATTTAATAAGTAATTCTATAATCAACACATCATATCAGCTCTCTGTCTTAACAATTCAAGTCTAAGTTCATGTTCCCGAGCTGCTAGTCTTAAAGCAGCGATACTAGAGGTACGCACATCGTCCATTACTGGGTGCATATGCAAGCTTTCACTACCTGGCGATATCGGCGGAGACATGGAGGGTGCAGGTGATCGGGTTACCTCGGGCGACAATCGGGAGTGATCGGATGACGGTCGGGAGAGATCGGAAGATGGATGTGACAGTTCGGGTGTCGGTCGGCAGTGTTCGGGGGACAGTCGGGGCGGTTCGGGAATGTTTAAGTTTGCGAAGAGGGAGTGGAAATGCGCGGGCGATGTGGCGTAGAGTGGTGCTCCGAAGAGAGGCGGCCGTGATAGCGGAGGTAAATACTGGGCGCCGAATAGTGGTGAACTTGCATACCTGTTAAAAAAAAGAACATTAATATATAGGTACCTGGTACATATATAAAGTAAAAGGCAACTGAATTTTACTATTTGTTGGTATTTTTGAAACCGAAGCCGAATTTAAATACACAAAGATAAATTAAATTCTTACCGAAACGAAGCCAGTGCAGCATCAAACGGCTTCCTCAGCCCAAAGCCAAGCTGTGACAGAGGATGTGGTGGTCCAGGTAGTGTGGCTGACGTGGGCAGTTGCTGAGAGCCCCCCAGGTAACCACTGTAAGGGTGGGCGTGGGGACCCACCTTCTCCTGCTTGCGCCATTTCGCACGCCGGTTTTGAAACCAGACCTGGTGACAAGGAATTGTAACATTAGAATGATTCCGACGAACTTCTCCAAATCAACAATTGGGTAAGTGCCCGTCAGACATAACACATTATCTGGTCGGAGGATCCTTCCTAATCTATGAAGGATGAGTGATCCTCCATAAATATACATATAATCAATAATAATACCACTCATTGCATTTAAGAAATTGTCAAAACAAAACATAACTTGTCATTATAATAACAATTAAATTTAATTTTAAGAAAAAACAGTCAATAATCAATTCACTTTTTGCAACGAAATTAATTTAATGGCTTCACACTTAAGCCTTACAATAAGATTCCATGTGTCTGTGTTAAACGCAATTATCATTACGACAAAGCCACGGTTGAACTTTAAAAAACAGGCGTATAGCCACCTGGCAACATTCTGCTTTTTCCTTAATTCCAAATTAATTATGCGATGGCAACACTCAATATGAATGTCTAATCAATTTGCACTCAAAATAATGACCTGGCTTAAAGGTCTAGTAACCGATCCAGAAACTTAAATTTAAAAAAAGAATAATCAATTTCCGTAGATTTATAAGCTGCCTTTCTAGTTCTAGTAGTTTTTAATAATTCTACGAATATAATTAAACAATCAAGTAGAAAGTTTACGACCTACGGACAGTGTTATTAGTCGATAATATAAAAAAAAACATAAGAAATCTAACTTACATAAATCAAAGTTAATTAAGAGTCAACGTGCGTGTTGCTTGCAAAGGCCTAAACTGGACATAAATGGAACGTCTACTCATTAGACGAGGTTCGCTATTGAAGGCAAAAAGGTTTTAATTAAGACACGGTTAGCCATGTTACATGGACAAGACTATTATATTATATATTTATTTATTGTATAAGTAGTATAATCAACTGATAATTATTTTAGGGTAAACTATTTATATTTTAATTATATCGGCGCCACAATCAATTTTATGGCGTCTATTAAAAAATTGTCGAAAGATCTGTTTTCTGCGTCGTGACGTGAGTGGAGAGTGTTTTTGTAAGCATGATTAAATTGTTCATTTAAATGATTAATGAAACAAATTGTGTTTTATTTTAATTACTATATTAATTTAATGAATGAAATTTAAAAAAAAAAGCGTTAGGTATATATTTATACCTAACGCTTTTTTTTTTAATTTCATTTATGATACCTATTAGTATCATAAAATAATACACGTTTAGCAATTTCTGCCTAAGCAATAGCTGATTATATGTAGATTTCAATCTGTACGTGACTTACTATTTCTGGTAATTGATATTTTGTTAAAAAAAATAACATCTACTTATATTTCAGTTTGCCGAACTTAGGTTTATAGATTTATTATTATAAATATTGTGCAGTCAGTGTTGTAGATGAAACAGAACACGGGTAAATTTTCAAAATTTTCAACCGAAATAAAAATTATGAACCTTTGCATTGCACTATTGTGATTTATTTCAGCAAAATGTTTGCTAAAATCTTTATCTTGTTAAGAACAAATTTTACATATCTTTTATACCTACGATAAGTGATGAAATTTTGAATTTAAGACCATTTTCTCATAGGTTTCTACTATGCATAGGATAAGAGCTATATTATAAGTTTATGTTAATATTTCCAATATTTTATTATTAATACGTCGATAACACGCCTCATTTTAATTGCAAAGTGGATATTTGTCCTTATGGAGCCCTAGACTATTTTTAAAAGGAACGATCACACAAGATGCATACAAAGTAATCTACCAACAAACTAGACATCATTCTCTTTATAACAAAAAAATAAACCATTTCCATTTGAGACCATCAATGTTTTCTAAGTAATTGGCAATTTCCAACAAAGCCGTATTTCCAATTTTGCAGTCACTTGGACATTAATGAAAACATCCGACGGTCGCGTACGCAGTGATTAAGTGATCATTAAGCTGGCGTTCCACCGATATGTGTACGGGCGGAGCCGCGTTTCCCCACGTGTCTTATAAGGAAGCTTGACTTCGTACTGTGACCATACTTCGACGTCGTAATGAAAGATATTAATCGTTTTAATCTCTTTTATTAGCGCACTTTTAAGCAAAGAATGAAAAAACTAACTTCTTCACTTGACCTTTTCAAAACTGTAAGTGATTGGCCAGACTGCAAACGCGGTGCGTCGTACTCAAACTTAAGAAACTTAATACAAGCGTCCATAGTGATCACGCGGGCGCGGGGTGAGGCGCGGGCGACTTAACGCGAGGAGCACGCGTGCAACTCAAACCATAGTTCGTTCATGAAAGTGTCCGCAGTGAGTTCGCGGGCGGCAAGCGAGAAACCGCGCGGTGAGCGGGGATCTCAAACCATTCCGTACTGACCGCGCGCGTCGACACCGCGCTTGACTGCCGACAGACAAATCGCGCGCCACCCCTCCCGCGACCCGTTTTCAGTCTGGCCAAGCACTAAGTAGTTATGTGTTTTGTGTAGAGGTGGTTAATATAGCGCATAGCGCCATTCTATAGCACGCTATTTTTTCATAGCGCATAGCGCACGCTATGTAGGTGGACGTTAAGACGCTATGACGCTATTTACGCTATGAATGAAATTGATCTAACGACTCGCACAGCGCGCGCCTGCTCTCCGCGGGCGCTGCCCGCTATCTGCGCTATGCGCTATGAAAAAATAGCGTGCTATAGAATGGCGCTATGCGCTATACGGGCAGTCAGTAATCGCGTGAGCGCTGTGGACTATAAATGTATGTTTGTTGTCGGAGCACGCTATTTTCATCGCGCGCGATCTTAATTGTTAGTGTAAAGTTCTGTTGAAAAACGAACTAGTGACGATTATTTAGTGTCTGCAAAGGTATAATTATTAGTGTGTGTAAATATTAATATATAATTCTGTTGCAAAACGAACTAGTGGATATTATTTAGTGTGTACTCTATGTAAAAATGTCTAATCGCAAAGGTGGTGGTTTGCCAATCTGGAACTTTTTTGAAAAATCTGCCGACGGCAGCAAGACTGCTATTTGTAATTATTGTCACTGACAGTTGTCCTTTAAATTTATTTTTTTGAAATCAGGATATATTATCAGTAATCGAGGAACACGGTTGTCTACTACAAAAGTAGTTCAACTAATGTTTTTAAATGTAAATAAAATATAAATTAAAGAAGAACTACTGTATATATCTGTGTATAATGTAAATAGTTGTTGTTATGTATATATACAATCAATGAACTTTTAAATACGCCTATATTTGATTTACGATTTATTAAAATTAATGTTAGAATAACCTTTACCAATTATAGATAGTCCTAAGCCTGAAAAGTATGAAAGAGAGTTCATTGATATCTTTTTATATTGCTTTTTTTAGCGTTCCGTTATAGCATGCGGTCTATGTATCGAAGAACGCTATGTAAAGTAACACGCTACGAAATGTAGCGTGTTGCAAGAATTATCGCGCCTGCTGGACGTCCACGTGCTTTCTTATTTATAGCGCGCTATAACATAGCGCATTTAATAGCGCGCTATAAATTAATAGTTTATAGTCTGTAGCGTGCTATTTTTTTATAGCCGTTTTGAACAACTCTAGTTTTGTGGAATACATTTTTGTACATCACTGTGTACCATGTTGTGAATCGTGACTGGAATTATGCTTGTACTAGCTTTTGCACGCGCTAACCGTGCTAATCTATTATTGTTTGATACTTGTTTCTTAGGTTATAATTTTAATATGTATAAGTAATTCGTAATGAAGTACGATGGGGACATATCCATATTGGGACAAAAGCCCGTTAATAAACACGACATTTAAGAAAAAAAAAACTATTTGTCGAAGCAAAAAGTTCATAAAGTTAAATATAAGACGTCAGAATAAGTTAAACTTAAGCATTTTTAAGCCAAAAACACTAAATGCAATAAAGTTTATTGCATGGGTGCACCCGTATTTTAATGGAAATTGTCCTTTTGACTCCGCGTTTAATATGGGCAACGTTATAACTGCGTACAAACTTCGTACGTGAGAGAAATACTACTTTTTTACAACTCGAATCGTTACTTAATACTTAATAACGGTTTATTTTCTAATGGTGGGGCTACATTAGTGGGTTACGGCGATTATTCGGGCTACGGCGATGTATGTGGCCGGGTACATCATTGCAACGCAATGTATTTGTGAGCAGACGATGTCGCATAGGGACACTATCGGTAAAGTGCCGCGCTTCAAAGGACTTGTCACGACAATATTCGCTTGAGTGGCCACACCTACGTCACTTCAGTATTTTCCAGACTTCGAAGCGGGACTGACTTTCTTTCTTTTTGTTTCTTTTTTTTTTTACAAATGTTACAAATAATAATTTACTGACATATAATGCAAAATAACTGCTTCCTCCGTCGTCTCGGCCGCACAACTAAACAACGTTTTGCGCGCCAACGCGGTACGAATCTTCGCCCGCTAATGTAGCCCTAGTATAATGAAGTGGTTGTTTAGCAGTTTTGTTTAGTAATGTGCTGTAAACTGATAATGGAAACCATTTGACAATATAGTCAAAAACGTTGGAACAAATCTTTGAAAAAAAAACTTTAATTTAATTTTGCGGATTAGATATAATACCTAATTAGTATCTCTTTCTAGACTGGAAGCGAAGTCTGAAGGCATGAAGAACAGGGAGCAAAGTTCACTCATACTTCATAGAAAAGGGAGGATCCTCCAACCAGACGGGTGTTATGTCTGGCGGGCATTTGCCCAACGGGAATTTGGGACGTTGTATGTATGTTTATAATTATTTAAAAAACCAAGGCTCTTCAAGTCGCTAAAATTAATTGGCAGTGGGCGGGGCACATTGCTCGTAGAACCGATGGCCGATAGGGCAGAAAGGTTCTGGAGTGGCGGCCACGTACCGGAATACGGAGGTCCTCAACAAGGTGGACCGATAACCTATTAAAGGGCAGCACAAGACCGGTCATTGTGGAGAGCCTTTGAGGAGGCCTTTGCCCAACAGTGGACCTCTATAGGCCGAAGAAGAAGAGGAAAAATAGGAGAGATTTTATTACTTATTTATTTTACCATTTATATAAAAACAGACAAGAAAACAGAACAAAAAAAAATATAGTTTAAAAAACTAAAAAAAACATGCTTTTAAAGAATATCAAACTAAAATATTAAAAATATTTTTTAAAAAAGCGTGAGGCGCTTTGTGCCATAATTTTTGTATATTAAACTATATTTATTTTCAAATTCTTAGTTCGATCATTCATCGGGTCCAAGGCCAAGGTGGCTGCCAGGAAACTTGGCATTATCGCAAAGGTCCGGCAGTACTTCACACCAGCAGCTTCTAATGTTATACAAAGCACAGGTCCGTTCGTGTGTGGAGTACTGCAGCCACATTTGGGCTGGTGCTGCCAAGTGTCACCTGAGCGCTTTGGATTCAGTGGAGAGACGTGCGAAGAGGCTGATTGGTGACCCTGATCTAACTCGAGTTGGTCTCCAAAGCCTAGAGCACAGGCGTAAAGTAGCCAGCCTTTCGGTGTTCTATGGGATGCATTTTGGGGAGTGTGCGAGGGAATTGCATGATTCAATTCCCCCATCTCCGTTCCACCATCGGACGACCCGTCGTACGGCTGGTTTCCACCCTTACGTTGTTAACACCACTACGATCCGGACGAAGCGTTTCGCCTCCTCCTTTATACCGCGTATATCGAGGGACTGGAACCAGCGGCGGTGTTTCCGTCGAACTACAATTTGAGTGTCTTCAAGGCTAGAGTGAATAGGCTCTTAATAAACTAGTGCGCTTTACCATCAACGATTGCGTCATTGCTTTCCATCAGGTAGGATTGCAGTCAAGCGCTAGTTTATAATATGTAAAAAAATAAAAAGAAATATTCTTTTTAAAAAAAACGAACGAATGAACGTATTGAAAACGGTGGGACATTTTACAGTAATGAGCCGCTCACTCATAAGTCATACTCCAAAGAGTTAGAGACGGACAAACAAACAAACAAGCAAGCCAGCATTTTTTTTTTACATATTATAAACCAGCGCTTGACCGCAATCCTGCCTGATGGTAAGCAGTGACGCAATCGTTGATGGTAAAGTGCACTAGTTTATTAAAAGCCTATTCACCCTAGCCTTGAAGACACTCAAATTGTAGTGCGACGGAAACACCGCCGCTGGCAAATTGTTCCAGTCCCTCGATGTTTGCGGTATAAAGGAGGAGGCGAAACGCTTCGTTCGTATCGTAGTGGTGTTAACAACGTAAGGGTGGAAACCAGCCGTACGACGGGTCGTCCGCTGGTGGAACGGAGATCGGGGAATTAAATCATGCAATTCCCTCGCACACTCCCCGAAATGCATCCTATAGAACACCGAAAAGCTGGCTACTCTACGCCTGTGCTCTAGGCTTTGGAGACCAACTCGAGTTAGATCAGGGTCACCAATCAGCCTCTTTGCACGTCTCTCCACTGAATCCAAAGTGGAGCATACAAGTGAAGCTAATAAAAGCATGTAAAAAGGTACAGTGGTGATGCTTATTGCATAAGAAATCTCTTCCTGCATACTTTCGATAGGATATAGAAACAAAGATGTAGATAGCATTTGAAACGTAAAGGACACCACAATACAATTACAAAGCTACTACAATCTACCAAATTTCTTCAATAGATTTTTAATCTCTATCGCTAAAACATTAAGGTTCAAGGTCGATTGGAAAATTTTGACAAATGCGGGTTGCTTGCTGGAATCTGTAAATATCTATGTATGCAACTTGTTTTATTTTAAGTTAATCAATAAAATGAATACCATAAAGCCATGAGTAAGTAAGTAATTATAATGTCATAAATGTTAATCAAGTGAACTGATTGGCCGATTAGAGCGTGGGATTGTTTGTCCGTATGTACGTAACTTTTATTGTAACTAGTAACGTGTGAATTTTTACACATACATATATACATTATACAGGGTGTATCTGACATCGTTACGTAAACTTGGCGAAAAGGCTAGACCGCATGCCACTAATAAAATTATGATAGTCATTAATGTTGTTAATGAACGGTTACAGAATACACAGTGTTTAAAAAAAAGTGTCGGCTCGGCTTTTGAACGTTGCAAGCGTGCCGCCCTGCGAGTTTGTAGGTATGACGTTGATCCCTGATGTGAACTCTATTAAATCAGCTGATAAGATTGTTTTTCGGGTTTTGTTTTCATTGCGCTTTTTTATGTAATTAGCGAATTATTTAATTTTTACTTTAAAATCTTATTGGGTTATAAAAGTAAAGCAATTCTGAATGGTCTGAAGTGAAAAAAAAAACTACATTTATTTTTTTAAATCATGAAAAAGCCGCCGAAAAATTCCACCACTGGGGGGTTCAGAATCATGAATCAATCACTGGATCCATAGTACTCGTTTGTGCGTCGATGTCAGATACACCCTTTATACGTATCATTCAGTTTATAGACTTTTTTATCTATACTAATACATAAAGCTGAAGAGTTTGTTTGTTTGCACGCGCTAATCTCAGGAACTACTGGCCTGATTTAATAAATTATCTTTGCGTTGGATAGCCCATTCATCCAGGACGGGTTTAGGCTACATAACATCACGCTGCGACCAATAGGAGCGGAGCATAACTAACTCCACGCGAACGAAATAATAAAAAATATCAATAATTCACTAACAGTATCTATCGGTATCGGTAAATATTTTTTTTAATGAGTAGATAATGTATTTAATGCAAACTTGATTATAGAGTACAATTCAAGTGATCTATTTATTACGGTCTTTAATTGATCTGTTTTGAGAACGCGTGTTGTAGTAGGTACATAACAAAAAAAACTCTTCACTAACTGTTACGAAAAAATCCTGCGTAGGTAGTCCTTTTATATTCATTCGGTAAAATCATTCATCACCATAAGACGTTTAATTTAAGAACAGCATCTCTCTCTCTCACACACACACACTCTTCTCATCCACTCTCTCTTCTGTTCTCCTACTCCTTCTCTACTTAATGCCAAAAAATACATTATCTAATCATAATGTTAATGCGATTTTTGTTGCTGATGGTAATTACTATACTATACTTACTATACTATATATATGTAGGTACTTTGCACTCATACAAGTTGTAACTAACATAAACACATCAGGTTTTTTTCCATTCACCAAAATAATCGATTACATAATTTAGAGAATTAAAAATCGTTAACTAAATATGTACTTAAGTTACATCTAAACAGTTAATAATGTGGCTTAAGTGAAATATTAATTATCTATTAATAATGGAAGAATATCGAGTGGTACCGTTTGAGTATGGAAGAATATCGAGTGGTACCGTATCTTTAAAACAAAAGAGGTAAAGGAATGTTTTGAAACAAATACCTAACTTGTATCGAACAAGTTACTAAGTAAATAAATATCTGGACGTTCTTGTGTTATCATTACATCAGGATGGTATCAACATCCTTGATATGGTGTAAAGAGTATTCTCTTCTTAATATAAAGGAATACTAATACAGGGTGTATCTGACATCGTAATATGATATTATGACATCGTAACGCAAACTTCGCGAAAAGGCTAAACCGCATGCCACTAATAAAATTATGATAGTCATTTATGTCGTTAATGAACGGTTACAGAACCCGCAGTGTTTAAAACAAGTGTCGGCTCGGCATTTGAACGTTGCAAACGTGCCGCCGTGCGGGTTTGTAGATATGACGTTGATCCCTGATATGAACTATATTAAATCAGCTGATAAGATAGTTTTTCGAGTTTTGTGTAATTAGTGAATTAATTAGGTTTTACTTTATAATCTTATTAGGTTATAAAATTATGGCAATTATGAATGGTCTAAGATGAAAAAACTGCATATGTTTTTGAATCATGAAAAAGCCGGCGAAAAATTCCACCACTGGAGGGTTCGTACGGTTCACGTACTGGATCCATGGTACTCGTTTGAGCGTCGAGGTCAGATACATCCTTTATAGTATAATAAATATATATACAATATGTAAAGAAAACCCTGTCCGATCCGTGAAGGTATTGTTAGGTATCGATAACTGATTCTACTAAAGCCTACAAAGCCGGGCTAAACTTTAAAAAAAATCCCCCTAAAAAAATAAATATTATTTCGCAAAAAGAGGTAACTTAAAACATGTGCGGTAGGCCATCCAGACGCAGGCGAAGAGGGGCAGGACACGCGGCACGCGGTCGCATCGCTTTTCGCTCAGAATTATACCGTCAAAAACAATGTTGCCACTTTTTAAAAAATACCAAATTTTGGGGAAGTTGGGATTAATTCGCGGGAAAAAAAGATTATTTCAAAATTTTCTAGTATTGTTACTATGATGATTATGTAAAATTTCATATGTTATTTGGTTATGTGTTTACCTAACCTTTACTATCCTTACGGGTCGGACAGGGTTTTCTTAACATATTGTATATTATAAAATAATATAGTATATAGTTATCTATATACTATATTATTTGCACTCCTGGGACACGAGCCCACTCTCTTCGAGGTATATGGCTATAAGCTACTTTACTAATGCGCCTGTGTGGGTTCTAATTAACCATTTGGGGGCGATACCTGTACCCCTACTGCTGTCTATGTCTATTATTATAATCAGTAAAAAACAATGTTTAACGCATCTCACCCCGTGACCCCGTTCTGGTTATTTCCGTGAGAAGCTGACAGCACAACTCCTCTGATTTCCAATAAGAAATATCCCATTAATATCATATTGAAAATATCTCATTCTAAATATCCGTGTAATTGAATCCAACTGAGTAAATTAACTAGTGTAAATTATTAAAAGTGATACTTACAACTAAATTTTATGTGCCATGTTAATAGAGACTGGAATGTGTAAACTATCCTACTGAGCGTGACTTGTGAAGCAGACGTCCTGTCGCGAGTCCGCAGGGGGCCTAACGTGCGACTTTTTGTCGCACCGCTCAAGAAAACGCACCTTGATTTTATTGTTTTACCTTAACCGAAGTTTTGATTGACTTAATTATATCGCTTCGATGAATATATGGATGATTCCGAAATTCATTAAAGTTTCAAAGGAGAAAATTATTAATATAGCGGAAAAAAAACACTTAATCTGTATTAATCTCGTTCTTACCTGTATTCTAGCTTCGGTGAGGCCGATTTTCAAAGCGAGTTCTTCTCTGCAACAATAAAAATGTTTTATTAAAATTGCGACTTTATAAAGTTGTTGATATTTGGCAAGATGGAGACACTTAAATTGTTTTTACTCGTTAAAACGAGAATTTTATACGACGTGTAATTTCGGGAACCCTTTGAATGCATAAACACTTAATTTTTATTCTTGTAAGCACTTTCGTTTGTCCCCGCAGTGTTTGAATAAGGGAAACGATAAAAAAAAAGTTGCATGTGGAAGTAAACATCTTGCATTATAATATCAAGGAAACAATGAATCTTCAGAAATCTCAATGAACTCACCTAGTAAAAACATCAGGATAGTGTGTCCTTCCAAAAGCCTTCTCCAATTCATCCAACTGATAGCTAGTGAATGTAGTCCGGTATCTCCTCTGCTTCCTTTGAGGAATATCCTCGTCATCCAGCCCGCTGCCAGATCCTGGACGCTCGTGTTCCATAGGGGGGAGGTCGGGAGTAGTGGAGGAACCAGGCTCAGAGACACCCATGATGAAGTGAGGGAAGTAGAAAATGATGAGGTAGTCGGAATTGAGTTCTGTAACAAAACACATGATGCCAATTAATCTGGAAAACAAAATTGGTTTGAATGAAGATCAAATTAAAGAATTCCAGAAGACAAATAAAAGAGGAATGAAAAATACAAGCAGTAATAACGCATTCAAATCCGTCAGATGGCCGTATTGGTGATTATAGAGGAAGGAAAAGGGGATTTCACTGGAATTGTATTGTATATAATAATTACGCAGTACACTCTGCTAACACGATTCACGGTTTTCGTGACGTCAGTTTGACGCATTGAACTGCCAGCACAATATGGAATAACAATCCAACTACAGTGTGAAAAATGGCGTCAGAATTATCACACACGTAAATTATAGCATTTGATAAAATTGATACAAAGTTAGATAGATCCACAAGAAGTGCGAAGAACCCGAGGAAGTCACCATAAACTTGACTTTATAATAGCGAAATTGATAGGCAAGTAGTAAATATAAACAAACATATGTACAAAGATAAATATCAGTAATTATACCTTGAAACGCAACTATCATGTGAACCTTTCAGTTTTATTTACGTTGATTATACAAGATATAATTATATTAAAAGATAGAGTTGCCAGTTATTACAATGCAACGGGCTGTGTCGGCAGACTTGGGTGAGTTGAGCCCTTATGATCAGTCGTCAAGCACAATTAACCGACTATCATTATTGCCCATCTAAATTGCAATACCAAACATCCGCTTTCTCCGTTCGCCATTGTTAATGGAGAATAAAATGTAAGTATCGATAGAGATAGCCTCCAATGAAATGCTTTTGGACGTGTTCATATTGATAATGACAATTCAGACGGTAATGACTTGTGATACAAATATGTCGCTTTTCAAGATGGTGTAAAAAGTCTTGCAATAATAAGTTTAATTAACTCTCCACACAAGTTGGCTTATAAATAATAGGTACCTCAGGACTCGGGCCAAACTGTCGTGTAAACGACAAGAATCGAATAAAAAAGGAATCAGTTAAAAATATAAAGTGAGTATAAGTGATAAAGAATTTATTATAAAAAATAATAGAAATAAAAATGAAGTGAAATGTGGTAGAAATGAAGTGATAGAGGAAAAAAACGTTAGGGGAAAACAGCGGCAGCGATGACCCCAGTGAACCCAGGACGTGAAGGCAGTAGCAGCAACAGCCTTTCGAAGGCTGCAGACGAGTGAAGACGGCAGCGGCAATGACCTCTCGAAGACTACAGGCGGGTAAGGCCGGTAGTGCAAGACAAGCTTCATTGCGAGAGACTGGAGTCCGTGCTATAAAAACCCTTTATTTAGGATCTCGAGGCTCCCACCAGTTGCCCAACCCTGTTATACGGATCTCCAGACTCCCACCGCCAAACTTGTCCATCAATGTCTAGGAGTTGTAGTACTTACAGCTTCTAGACACTGGTGACACAAGTTTTGGGACAACTAACAAAAATATTGTAACGTTTATGGAAGAGAACGGGTGTCGATTCGAGTGGTGACCATGCATCGCAAAACGCAGCGGGGTAGGCCCCCAAAAAGGTGGACCGACGATCTGGTGAAAGTCGCGGAAAACCGATTGATGCGGTAGGCACAGGGCAGATTGTCGTGAAGATCCTTGGGTGAGGCCTATGTCCAGCAGTGGACGTCTTTCGGCTGAAATGATGATGACGATGGAAGAGAAATTAAAAATGATATGATTGGTTTGGTAAAAAAGAAATAGTTGAATACCATCTTCATACATATTGAAAGAGAAGTTATTTTGGTGCTTAAATACAATTTAGTACGGTTCCTGATATTCATATACTATACTTCTATTATATTTAATTATTTTTTTATAATAAATTCTTTATCACTTATACTCACTTTATATTTTTAACTGATTCCTTTTTTATTAGATTTTTGTCGATTACACGACAGTTTGGCCCGAGTCCTAAGGTAGTATTTATAAGCCAACTTGTGTGGAGAGTGAAATAAACTTATTATTGCAAGAACCAATAATAAGTTAAATGAATATCAGGAACCGTACTCGCAATAAAAATTTCTTTTTAAGGAAAGCTCCTGGATGCCAAACAAAACATTTTTGGGAAAAGGCTACACAAGTGAACACAACTAAGTACGGAAACCAAACCTGTAACAAAGAAGGCTAAGCAGATGATGGTAATGATGACAACACGATTGGTGCAGTGGCTGAGCGGTTGACTGCTGCGGTGTCGCGGGTTTGACTCCCGCACGGAACATATATTTGTATGACCTACATTTAGTTGTTCCAGGTCAAACTGTTTCTGTATGCGACTTTATATGTTTGTAATCACACTCACGATACAGGAGAAAATCCAGGTGTGGGGCAACGTTAAAAAAAGAAGCTTCTGATCAATAATAAATCTGGTTATTTGGTGGATGGTTTAATGGCCAAACTGATGTTATTCAGAAATGGTTTTCCCAAACCGCTAAAAAGCAATAGTACCTACTACCTACTAAACTATTTGAAAAACACTTTAATATTAGTAAGTTTCCAATGGCTAAATATGATGCACAATTAAGGCAAATAAGGTATACACAATAGCTAGGGCCCCTAGATCTGCATTTAAAATTACCACTAACAATGAAATAAAATGCTTTTTAATACCGTTTCGCTCGGGGGACCTTAACGAAGTTACCGCAATGTAATACAGAAATTATCACCATTTACATAGAAAAAGTGTTGGTAGAATATTTTAATTTAATTTTTTTATAGATAGCCATAAAATACAGTGTGAATACTAATATTTTCATATTTATGAAGAGGAAGATAAAATGTGAAGGCTTTGGTGGAGTAATTTCCTGTTTGGTCGGTTCTGATGAAGAAGACGTGATATTTGATATTGTAACTATGTGTAAAGGTCTATCCGACAGACACAACGCAAAAACTGGTAGCTTTTTATCTCGTGGATACAAAATTCCTGTTCCCTCCGTAATGGTAATTAAGTTGAGAACTGTAGCACACAATGTCAACATTGCTAATCATGAAACAACAAAAACAAAACTAAGAATTACCGTAATCTAGTTAATTACTGCATATTTCTCTAACCGGACAACGACAGCGATTCGTTATATCTGAGAAACAATTAGCACAGTTAATCAACTAGAGAGATCCAATTAAACAAGTGTTTAATTACATTTCAGTAATAATTAAACGCTATATTTTGTTCCAGCATTCAACAAAATTCGAAAACGAGTCTTAATTCTTAATAACTGAGTTGATTGTCGTTTGGGTGTTAAATGGAGCAAAACACTAATTTAAACTGCCTTTTATGTTTGGTAGGTAGCATCTTTTGTACTATCGTTGTCTGCTTATTGATTTAGAAGTAAGACAGGATTCTTTACGGTGAATTTTGCAGTGGAGTTAAATATTTAAGCCGATATTGTAAGGAAGAAAATTTTATTAAGTAAATCCTTACATCTGTATATTTAGGATTAGTTATAAACTCGGCGATTCAAATGGTCAGTCTGTACAATATATTGACTATGTATAAGTGTTAAAACGGTTTCAAATTCTTGACGTGATCATGTTGTGACAAAATACACAACGCAAACTTTTGGATATGACAATAAATCTGGCAGTAATCACACATTATTAGTTCATAAACATTTACCGTTTTCTGAACATAAACTGAAGCTCAATAGGTACTGACAGTACGATGCATTTAATAGTTCGTTTTCTATTTAGGTTTCCATCACCATCATCATCAACCTTTTTATCGTCCCACTGCTGGGCACAGGTCTCCTCTCATACAGAGAAGGATTGAGCGTAATCACGACGCTAGCTCAGTGCGGGTTGGCGCATTTCAGCGCGATTTCAGACTTATAAAGTCCAGGTTTCCTCAAGATGTTTTCTTTCACCTTCAGTCATTGGTGTCCAAGATATACTTAGAAAGTACATATAACTTTAGAAAAGTTACAAGGGTACTTGCCTGACCTGGAATCGAACCCGCGCACTCATACTTGAGAGGCTGGTGTTTTAACCACTAGGCCACCACGACATTACTAGGCCACCACGACATTTCAGGTTTCCATCAGGTTTCCATACAAGTAGGTATTTAATTTGAGGAACTTCAATATTGTTTTACCTGTGTAGGTAAAATTTAAAGTACATATTAGATGGCATTTTTAATTTGATCGCCAGCTATATTTGTAACACATAATTCAATTCATACATATATATAGATAGCATTGATGATAGAAGTATCATCAATGCAATATATATTTACAGTTAATAACTATATACACAAAATAATCTTCGTAATGGAATTTATGTGAAACACCGATTAGATAAATAATTTATGAGTATTCGTAGTTATAACTTTTAAAATGATTGAAACGCTCCAATAAATTCTACCAGGGACACTACGACTAAACGTTAATTAACCATGTAACATTTATAAAGAAATAAAGTGAAAAAACTTAAAAGAGTTTTTGCTAATTAACAAAAACAGTCATTAAACTTAATTATAGTTAACCAGCTAAGTGAACCAAAACTCGAAACAGAAGAACCTCAGATTTCGAAAAGGTAGAAGCAGAAAAGAAGATTATACAAGAATCTATAAATGCAGAGATAACACGGAAGATATCAATGCCAATAACAAAAGATAGATTATAATTAATGACATAACAATACCTGTATACAAGGAAACAGAAAGTAATTATCTTTATCTCTTTGGATAGATTAAGCGGTTGTAAAATTAGGTGAAACTTACACAATATATACCTAATGAAAGTATTTCTCACGGTGAGTGACACGCAATAGACATAAAATCAATTTATATAGGTAAGTGAATTTAGTAGTAGTGTATTCGCAATTAACGGATTCACATTTCTTTGTGGGAAAGTAAAGTCATTTTTGTCACTGACAGAACAGTAGGTACAAATCAAAAGAGATAATTGTAGATCAAATATACTTATGCATATAACAATTTCTTCTTACCTTACCACTCAGCAAGCCAACAACATAACATTTAAATAAAAAAGTCACTCACACTATAAAAAACTTCATGCAAACAACACATACACTCACTACATACTAGGAAGTATGAAGTGAGTGTGTTTTTATATAGATTTTAGTACAGAAATACTAACTGTTATTGACAGTCTATTATGGCTAAAAAGAAGGTAGATGTCCATAAAATGTATATGGATTAAAAGACTACAACGTCGAATACAAATTAGTCTGAAAAAGGCCAAGATAATGATGTTTTTTTTTTATATATTGATTCATTACCGTAAATATTTCAACTATCAGACATAATATGTTGCAATTCAAGGAAAACCACCTAGGCAAATAATTTGGCATATTTGTTGCTGCAACTACATCGTAACTATATGGTGTACATTTGAGGAAGGAAAAGCATAAAAAAACATAATCAAATACACTTTGTCACAAATACATTTAATTAATTTAACTTATGACCCCTATGACATATGCTGAACCTTTCATACATATTCGGCGTGACTGTAAGCAGGCCATATAAATTCTTGTACAAGAATTTAATTTTTATTGAGTTCAATTGTATTTGGTAGTCGATCCTCAATAGAATTAGTAATAGTTCACGAATGATTAGTTAGCTCGGAGTCGTCGAGTGTCTATGGTCACTGTCTATCTGCTGTGTTTATGATGCGTGACGACACCTGCGAAGACGCATCTGTCGCACGCGCCGGTAATCGCGGGCTATTACATACAAAACGTAGGTTTATTTATAGCCTGCGATGTCCCACTTTAAGGCAAAGGCATATCTTTCTCCTTTGCACCACTATCGACCTGAATTATGTCCGTACGCGTAAAATGGCGGCGTTATGATTGAAACTGCTTATTTCGACACATTCTTCCATCCATCCATAAGTCCCTCCAATCCATCTCTTGTTCCTAGAAAACAAGTATCAAGCAGCATCCGTTTGGCATTCATGTCGAAATAAATCTTCTTGACACAACCGCATAGCGCATACTGTTTTTGCAGCTTATGCGTTTTTTGTTTTGTATTTCGGGTTTCATGAATTGTTGTCAAATATGTAACTGTTATTCTTTCTTTCAAGATCGTCTCGTTATCATTGTCTGAGCTTGCAACTATGTCGCTGGAGGTTTTTCTTGGCCCATATTGTGTTTGTTTTAGCCCAAGATTAACTAAAAAGCGCCATAAATTCAAATATCAATTACTGCTTATTAAGTATTTGAGTTATAAGCCCACCTAATTCTAAGCTTATTCTGTCAAACTTGTCGATTAACTTGAACACGCAATTGAATTCTATCAACTCCTAATTATTATCAATTTACTTTTCTAACTTATTACTGCAAAAAATACTAGTCACACATAATGTCTGTCATCTATATCAACGTTAATAATGTAATTTTTTTTTGCATATCTAATATCATTTTCAAGAAGATGATTACTTTCGAGTTACATAAAACTACTGCGTCTCCTAGAAATTGATAACGAAAAAAGAAAATGTTAATAAAGCTTCCAAATAATACAAAAATATTGAAAGGCCTCAGTGAAATTCGCGAGCAAGCTGTTAAAGCAAACGAAAAAAATAAATTAACCAACGACACGGTCCAGCGTTTCCTCTTTGAGATGTAATAAACAAAATACTTTGAGTAAATTAAATAAAGCAATCAAGATGCAAATTTTAACGCTCCAGTGGTCTCGCGGCAAATATTGACGAATATTTTCCACTGATTGGCTCTGCCAAGCGGGTAATCAACACATTGTTAGACAATTTTTTTATTGATAACTAGCGGTACCCAGTGTCCCGAGTTCATTTGCCCCCACGACTGGTTAAATAAACCTTGACTTTTTGCTCCATTACCACCAACTTTTAAGAAAACTTTCGTTTCAATAAGCCTTTCAGGTATAAAACAAAAAGTGTTACTACCACATGATTATGACATTCAATTTATAATTGAAAATGTGTGAATTAGGTATACGCGAGTTTTAGCATATATGAATTAACGACTCTACGTGTATCGCTTGTATAAGATATAGTGTTTCAATTAATTTCTGCGTAATAAATGTGGCAAAGATCGTAATAATTTAATACACTATTGGATAACACTGGTCGTTATAGATAATGTAAAAACTTGTAATGTCAGAGTTTAGTGCCGTAAATGAACATGCTTTTGGAATAGCTAATGTTTAATGTGAAGCCATAGGGCCTAAAGTGGTTGTACCATAATCGATTCACGTAGCGATATAATTGTAGACCGAGTTTGTAAGAATAAATTAAAGACCACATCGGCGATGCTTGTGTGATATAGAAAAAGTGTAAAAAATGATTTATACGCAGCCTTACAACGTTAACAATACGGTGTGAAATTAGCGATGAATGATTTATAGAAACTACGCAAGACGTTGCTATAATTTTACATTCAATGTTCGTTACACCTAAATCATTACTTGAATCTCAATGAAAAGAAAAATATGAATAATCAAAGAGAGGCGATAACATAAAACTACAGTGATGTACAATAATTTAATTCTTCTCTTTAAATATGGTTAATAGTACAAAAAAATGGAGAAATTGGTTATAATTATTAAAAGTAGAAGGAAATGTCAAGGTGAAGTCACTTAGCAAACAGGAAATGCTTGAAGTTAATGTTAAGTTGAAGAACTATAGACAAGTTTGTCTGTAAACTGTAAAAGCTGGGATTTGGTTGACCAAATCCTAGTTTTTAGTAAAAAAAACTATGTATGTATGTAGTAACGTCCTCCGTATTACCCTAAACAAATTGTAAGGTATAAATGATCTAATCTTCCCAGCACTTGGTTAAGTACGAAAATATGATATTCTTTATAAAATATATGATTCTATGGCATAAGACCACGATTCTATTAATTCAATTATAAAATTAACGGGTATTCCCTGTTTAGTCACAGAAAAAGAATGTTTGAGGAAAATAATGGTTTGCATAGAAAAAAGTACATAGAATAACAATTTACCAGCGTTGATCCAACGATAAGCTATTATGGAGCTTTAGTGTCTGCAGATAAGATAACATTTTCTATAAACAGGAGTACGGTGAAAGAATTATAATATAATAGGATTAGGAGCGATAGGAACCAAGAGGCGCCTGCTGGATTAATTTTTTTATGTCGTACAGACACAAAAAGCAGGCTTGGTGATAATCAACTGTTTTAGCTATTGTAAGTAAATTTATCTATTTAAGCTCATGAGAACGTTTTTAAAGTTTGAATTATTAATGATTGAATATATTTCTTTCTATTGGGAACTTTCGTCTGGGTCTTCAAAATGTACAAGCTCATAAGTAATTATGTACCTACATACAATCATAGATCTATCTATCTATCTAGCTATTGTATGTCGTATTCTAACAATGTAACTCATTACTTCGCCCTTTCTTACGTCGATTTGAGCAACACCTTCAGTAACATAAACAAAATAAATATTTATTCAAACTTTGGAATCTCCATTCTGCACTTTATCATTAACTCTAAGAATTGAGGGATTAAACGTTTTTGTCCATTAGGTCTGGAGTTAAGTGTTAATGGCGTCTCGGATTATATCGCTGAGCTTCAGATAAGAGCTGCAAGTGTCTGACTCATCCGTCCCCTGACTGATGTCTGTCTGCTACCTGATAACCCTGACATTACCACGCTAATGCTATTACAACAAGTTGAAATTCCTCTAACACATCATCCTTCACCCAACCCAGTTCTAGTCACTCAGAAAATTCTATCTGCACTTAACACAAAGCAATAACATTCATAATTGCATGTTTTTCTGTTTCTAGATTTATTTGATTATCAATTTAATTATTCCTTTGTTCCAGCTGCATTAGCGCATTGCATAGTTTTTCCATTACATTCTTTGTAACTCCATTGTCGGCGGCCTAATTATTATCAATTGGAATAGTTTACATTTCTACATAATACGTTTCTTCGGGGAACTTGAAAAAAGGACGTCGGCGCGTCTAATAACATTCACAAAGCTAATATTATTTATCGTAATCACAATCTCAATAATATCCGATTCAATTTCATCACCCCATAACGAACAACGGAGAATCTTCAGTTTTAATATTATGAACATTAAAAAAATAATCAAGATACTACAGCTATGGATGTAAATGAACATTCCTATTACGATCGCGGCTAGTAGCATCGAGTAGCGTGTAATGAGAAACCAGAATGTTAATTAAGATCTAATTAAGTCTAATACAATCAACAATGCTGCTCGCGTTCCGGAGGCATCTGCAAGTCATCACGAAGGTTTCATGCCGTCTAGTCTATGGAGATCTCTGACCTTCGATGCGATGCTGATCTTTGTATCAATTTCTCAACAACGCGGGTAGCCACGCGGGTCTTTGTAACTGGTGATGTTAATCAAATTGAGATCGGCCAACCCTTTAGTAAAAAATCGGTTAAAATCACTCTTTCCAAAGGCTATTGTGATGTGAGAACTCAATTTAGTGAACATTGCAGCAATGTAGACGTGAGATCAGTTGAAAGGGTAATAAAGATATCTAACGTCTGTACGCGAGCTACAAATCATTTCTGAAGTAATAAATGTGATTATGAGGAAAAGTAATTACTTTTCACAACATAAAGTAGTACATGCATAGCAATTATTATTCTATTAACTTTAGTAAGAAAGTTTATGATAGTTTAGATTATAAAAACTTTAAGTGTTCAGTTTTAGGAAATATATACACACACGGAATATATAGACACACTTCATCATCATCATCATCACCATCATCAGCCTCTACTTGTCCAATGCTGGACATAGGGCTCTTCAGGGACCTCTTCTTTAGGGATATAGGGTTCTCCCCGAAAAAAGAGTAGAATTAAATATACGCTGAAGCTCTTTTAGCAAAGGCGTACCTGCAGCTTTCAAGAGCTCCGAGGTAACCCTGTCTTCTCCTGGGACCTTCCTATTTTTAAGCTGTCCAAGAGCCACCATGACCTCAGCTAGGCTGATCTCAGGGAGGTCTTCGGTGTAGTGCAGTGTGAGAGTGGCTCTGGGATCTTCGGTGCGGGGAACTGGTTTAGGCGCTTGCGAGGTATATAGCTGACTATAGAAGGTTTCAACTTCTGCAAGTACCTCCGGCAAAGTTCTAAGTAACGACTCTCCCATCCGATGTTGTCAGCTTCGTCAGATGGCTCCTCCCAAGGTTTTGTACGAAGACTTTCGACCCCCTGTTTAGCTCTATCGCTTCCTCTATGGAGTGTTTGTTGAAGCTCCAGAGGTCTCGCCTTACCGCTTTTGAGATGTTCTTATTGAGGGTCCTGAGTTTTGACGAGGTTGATGGTGGGTTTTCTTGTCGATCCTTCATAAGCCGGAGAGTCTCCTGCGAAATTTTAGACCTTCTGCCAGTTCATTTCATCCCGCTGCAATTGGCGCTTTCTTCTCGGAAGATTCCAACTACCCGATCGAGGTCCTGGTCAATGTCAGCGTCGACTGTGGTTTCCAAGGCTGCGAATCGGTCTCCAGTTTTAGCTAGAACGCTTCAGATCGAGCAATGGATCGGTTCAGGTTGGGTCGCAGCGTGGACTTCATCAGACGGAGACGTTCAAGCTTGTAGTTGATATTCAGAGTGCCTCGAACTAATCGGTGATCACTTCAGGTTTTAAACTTGTTGATCATAGAGATATCTCTGAATATCCGACTTTTGTCCGTCATGATGAAGTCGATCTCATTTTTCGTCATAGCGTCGGGGCTCTGCCACGTCCACTTTCGCTGGGGCCGTTTCTTAAAGAACGGATTCCTGAAGAAAAAAGCCTCTTTTTCAAGAAAGTCGACGAGCATTTGCCCCCTATGATTTCTGATACCGAAACCATGTGATCCTACTACCGATTCGCCGCAAGTCTATACTCACACTCAGTTTTATTTATTTATCCTACATCTATTAAATAATTTTAAATTAACAACAATTTCAATAAAATCACAATAATTTATATCAAAGAATTGGGATACCTTTATTTTTTGTTATTTCTGACAGCAACTGCTTTCTTATTTTTATGCAACACTAGCTTTCCGCCCGCGGCTTCGCCCGCATGTAATTCGGTTATATCGCGCTTTTTAGATTTCCTTCGGGAACATCAATTGTTTTTTTCAATAAAAGGTAGCCTATGGTGTCCTTTCTCAGGATCTAAAGATTGTCTATGCCAAAATAAGCGGGAAAGCGTAACAGACAGACAGAGTTACTTTCGCATTTATAATATTAGTATGAATTGCTCTGTTTTATGCTTATTACGAGCCTAATAAAAAAAAAACATCATATTCAACTTTACGTTCACATCACGCTGCATGCGTCAGACGACGCCGCCGTCGGCAAATATGGCCAGTGTAAATATTGTAAGGCAGATTTAATAGCAATTAAAAATAGATTTTACAGTCTTATAATTAACATACATGTAAATTAGACAAATTATGATCACGACATATTGCCCCACAAACAAGACGACAATAAAATAAATGACATAAAACGGGCTCAAGCTGGTAAAAAATCTAAAATGACCCACACATTCCGCCGTGGAGGCTAATAAAATCAAGATCAATAACATAAATACACTATTGTTGTCCATCTTTACAATATCTAACAACTTTTATTGAGCTTGAGATATGGGAAAAACATTCAAAGCTGACCATAATACAAGCTATAAACAAAATTAACAACACAAGGCACCCTGCTGATTTCAATTTTGATTCTGACATCGGCCCTAATTCAATAAAGCAATAAAATTCACCTAATTATGCAAATGCCTTTAAAATATCAGGATTATCTATGCCTTTTTTGACTCCCAAAAAATATGATGCGAGCCGTCAAATAACCTTGTGGACTTTGATTAATGAAAGCCGGGCGTTGTTGTTATAGTAATATCATTATTTTAATAGATTGTTGTAACGCATAATTAAAAAGATGGGAAGCGTCATGCAGATACTGTCATTAATTATTTCTAAATATATCATTAACTATGTTATAATTATTATAATTTTACTTTTTGTGACCGGAGAGATGGATTATTCTTTAAACATCACTTGGAAATTCGAACGACATCGCAGAGTAATTTAAAATTCTACAATTTGTAGCCAAGTAATGCGAATTGTTTAAGGACTTATGAGATTAGTGCATTTTTAAACCTAAAATACCTTGAGGTCGTATAAATAAATACTTTTATGGATTGTTTTAATTCAGGCAGCCAAGTAATTGACCTTGTTGTATACAAATCTTTTTTTTTTATATAAGTTAAATAAATATTAGATTTGATTTTTGATTTCAATGATCATAAGTATCTGTTATTTATTTTTTATAAATATACCTACGTACATATTTAATTACGGGTTGTATTTCTTTACAATTACGTCACCGTCCCGTTCAAAAAATTTAACATATATTAAAATCTTAAAATAACATGCATTTCAAAATTTGCAACTACTTTTAAAACTATTTTCAAATATTTAAAATGCATAGAAAAGTGATTAAAAGTTCATACAATGACTAGCGGTAATAATCGATCATAATCCTGCCCATAAAAGAGTTAATTAAACGTTTGCAATAAAATAATAATTGAAAAACACTTACCACACTCAATTCACGCCAATGAACTCCGAAATAAAGTCCTTATTAAGCACGAGACGAAAGATAGTGAACACGAATAAATTGCCGTCAATAAAGGCCACAATTTACATGATACCCCGTGACGTCTCAAACGACAACAGAGCAATAAACTATAACACACCAACGCCTTCAATCGACTGGTAGAGAATAAAGCCGGCTACGGTCGCCTACGCACCGCTCGAAAAAGTATAACAAAAAGTAGCGGGCCGAGACCACTCCCCTTGGGCACGCCCGGCCAATGGCGGTGCGCTGATATCACCGCCGTCGCGACGGTGGGCTGTATCACTTGATACGGGTCCCTACTTCGATACCGCTAATTGACTTTATCAACAAACTGACTTTACTGGCCGAAGTCACGATATATGCGTTTGTCTGTCGTGTCAAAAGCCTAACTGTGGCCCACTAGCGCTGTAATTAAGTATGCTGCGAGCTAATGGGTGATTTCAGCTAGAGAAAGATTATTTTGTACCCATTACAGGTCCTAAGTGAAGGCCGTAAAGCTAGCTTAATCTAGTACATATCAGTGATAAAGGAAAGTAGTCACGATTCGGTCTTATTGTCAAGATATATGTATCTAAAAAAGTTTTATAATATATGATACAAATCCTTCTCTTATTTTATTAAATGCTTTAGGTGCTCTAGAATTTAATTACTATCTCTAATAGTATTTTATTCCAAATTCAGCATTATTACATTTATTATTGAAATATATAAGTATTTTCATTCTTTTTTGGCCTTAATCGTTAGTTTTTTAATCGAAATAATGCCTTTATTTCTGTAGCGCATATAGGACTCCATATTAGGTATCCAATTAGAAGCTATGAAAACTTTATATAGCCAAGAGTACTATTTATCTGCTAGTGTCGGCTTCTTTGAGCAAATTGCATGTAAGGCTATAAACCGATCTCTATTGGTATTGCAACTAGCTGCAACATAGTTAACGGGTACAACTTTGGCAGTCAAATTAATTCTCTCAGTGGTATAAATTTTATGGTCATGATAATAAATATGTTTAGGGTTCTAAAATGTTGATTAATCAGAGTTAAAATAACTTTGAAAGGAAATTCTTCGCTCAAATAATGTCTCTATTTGACCAGACAATTTCATTTCGCAGTTAATTTTACTTAGACTTAAGTAATATATGACTTGATTTGATGAACCTGACTTATGTAACCAAAACTTGAAAAGAAATGTAAACTCAACTGAAAGGAATGAAGTTTAATTATTATATATTTTTAAACATTGTAAAGTAAAATGACCTAAAAAAGGTGTAGGTACCTACTATTGAATTTAAAAACTGTGTATAGCACTGCTTTTTATACGTAGTTATTATTTAACCCAAGTATTTCATAGCCAAACACTGCCTGAATGCAGGAGTTATCTAAATATGTGAATGAAATAAAATACTTTCATAAGAGAAGCTTCCTCTTCAATTTGGAGCAATTATTGATGATGATTTTATCTATTGTTCCGCTGAGAAGCATTTTGCATAACTGCAGGTTTATGAGCACGTCCTATTCGCCGTTTTAAAGAGCTATGTTCTTCTAACATCCTTGTTTCTAATTCATCACTACCACAATTTCTACTTGAGAGCTGGCACTCAAATCAACGCTATAACTGACCGTGTTTTTCGCATTAAGATTACCTGATTTTCCTGATTCCCTACGACAATTCAATAAAAATAATGAACTCGTGTTATTATCATTATCCAACAGAGCCAGCAGATTTTTCCCAGTCTTCAGCTGGGCATACGACTTTCTACGTACCAAACTCCACATTCCTATTACAACTTATACTTAAGGTAATGACAACAAGCTGACAAAGCTCCGGTCGTATCTCATGGCAACATGGAGAGTACGATTCTCACAACCCAGTGCTGGGCACGCCACAATAGCCGCGGTATATCCTTTTTGAAGAGTGGCTAGAGAGGCACCACGGCGCCATCGGCTTCCGCCTGACGCAGGTCTTCATCGGACACTGCTGTTTCAGGAGGTTCCTATTCCAGATAAAGCGATAGGAAACACCACACTGTGAGGTACGCCCTAATGACACGGTAGAGCATACGGTGAAGGCTTGGGTTGAGCACCGCTGGGTCCTCGTATCGGCGACCGCCGGCGATATCTCGCGTCCGGCCCTGTTCCAAGCCATGGTCTGGAGCGAGAGTGCATGGCAAGCCGTTACACCTTTCTGCAAAGCAGTGATGCTGGCAAAAAAGGAGGCGGAGCGCGTGTGAGTGCGGGAATCTCAGCACCTCTAGCCAACGCAGGAAACGCCCTGGTCGGGAGACAACATCAACCTCCCGATCACAGTAGTCGCAGGCTTGCGGGCAGTGAGTAGTAAGCAGCTAAATGGAAGTAAGGGAACACGCGTGGGTTATAGTCAGTAAGATTCTGACACGCCCTTTCGCTCTGCCCAGAGCGGGAGAAGTCATTTGATGATTTCCCATCCACACCAAAGAAAAAGGTAATGTCGTGTGTGGAGTACTGCAGCCACATTTGGGCTGGTGCTGCCAAGTGTCACCTGGCCACTTTGGATTCAGTGGAGAGGCGTGCAAAGAGGCTGATTGGTGACCCTGATCTAACTCGAGTTGGTCTCCAAAGCCTAGAGCACAGGCGTAGAGTAGCCAGCCTTTCGGTGTTCTATAGGATGCATTTCGGGGAGTGTGCGAGGGAATTGCATGATTCAATTCCCCCATCTCCGTTCCACCATCGGACGACCCGTCGTACGGCTGGTTTCCACCCTTACGTTGTTAACACCACTACGGACGAAGCGTTTCGCCTCCTCCTTTATACCGCGTACATCGAGGAACTGGAACAATTTGCCAGCGGCGGTGTTTCCGTCGGACTACAATTTGAGTGTCTTCAAGGCTAAAGTGAACAGGCTCTTAATAAACTAGTGCGCTTTACCATCAACGATTGCGTCACTGCTTACCATCAGGCAGGATTGCGGTCAAGCGCTGGTTTATAATATGTAAAAAAAAAAAAATATCATGCCTTTCTCATCCCCAGCCAGCTGACACTTCTTCCAGTCCTTGGATGCGGCTTGGTTACAGCCACGCCACGCCTTGTCAGTTGTCCATTTTCATCCAAGTTAACAGATGTTTTCTATCATCGAAAATCTTTATATCTCTTTGGATTTTGACGTTTAGAATTTCATCTCTTTCTTCCTAAACAACCTCTTGTATGAAGTCTTAAACTCCGCACCGTCGCTCAAAACATTATGTTAGGACCAAACTATTTACTTTTCATAAATAAGCTGTTTTTTTAATATCGCATTTTATTAGAAATTAACAACCAAAATAAAATTCAATCACTTTTATAGTTTAGATACTAACACTCAGTTATTTACACTTCCGTTCTTCTCAACTTCTTATTAACAAAATACACACAAATTCAAATTCAAACAAAACAAATTTTTTGAACACACTCCTCCGCTTCTTAAAGAAAAAATCTTCTACAAAGTAGGTAACATTACCGCGAGATTAAAGTAGTGTATAGTAATCAGTACGCAATTAGTCTACCCCAAGAGATGTAATTAAAACCATTAAAATGACATTTGGCGCAATCTAAAGCCTTCCACAAACTGTTCCGTGGATAATCATATGAAATCGCTTTACGGGTAGTTATTCTAACATAATAATGTTTAACATAATTTTAAATTCAAACAAAGGAGAATGTTTCATTCAAAATTGTCGTAGAAAGTAAACTACACCACTTTAGGTGATTCAGATGAGTTTTGGTGCTGTGTGAAACTTTAAGCATGATTTTTACCTCATCATCTTGATTGTTGCCAGTTGCTTTTGAGTGTGTTTTCATTTCATACAGCACTGGTTTATGGCTATTTAATTCATCTTTTACTTACTTCCTTGGTATGTAATTTAAATTACTTTAATAGCTTATTACAGCATTGAATTTGTCGGGCATCGAAGTTTCATAGAATAAAGAGAAGGAAGTACGTTATCTTCATACAAACGAACCGCGCGCGGCTTGTATGTTTGCGCCATAGTATCTATGCGTCGCCGCACGCACACCTAAACACAATAATAGAGTGCCTATGACTGCGCTAGTCGCGACTAGCACGGAACGAGGTTCGCGCGTCACGGCTTTTCGGCACATTAGCTTTTAAAAAATGATCACATAAACTGCAAAGTTGGTATGTCTATTTATGAACAAATAAAAGACTTATATTTTTCAAATTATATTTCTAAAAGTTATTTACAAGGATACGGATATATTACACATTAAAGTTTAATAACAACGCGTTTCGTAATAGTCGAAACCGAAGAAAGTAGGTATTTTTCTGTAGCTAATTTGTAATTTTGTATTAAATGTGTGATTCAATAGATGTTATGTTTGTATTATTTATATTTGTATTAATTAAAAATAAAAATAAATATGGTTCTTTATGTGTACAAAACTAAAAATAAAAATTACTTACAAAAAAAAAACTGACTAGTATATGTAAACTAAATACTAAGCAAATAATTTAAACATAAGCTCTTAGTCTATAAATATTTGTTAGCGGTTTGGGCGACAACCGTAACCGACGAAGCGCGGACAGTCGTCAACCCTAAGACAGTAGGCAATTAAATCGCGGATTGGGTCGCAGATAACCTACTTCCTCTCTTTATTCTATGGAAGTTTCCTGCGCTATCGTATCCTTACGCAAGATACTTTAATAAAACCAACTTCCATTCAACGTACCTACATATTTATTGTATAATCTATGTAAATAGTACACTGTAGACTGTTCCGTTATTTCTCTCTCGTCCCCCTTAGTATTCCTTCCAAAGGTTGTCTGTAAAATTCGCTCTTAGCGGCAAGACCGCCCATTGTGTCACCCTTTGTAAAATCTTTATATTTATGTTCTGTAATCTATATGGTATACACAAAGCGTATTCTATTCTATTCTTCAGATATTAAATCAAGCCATGTTATCGTCGCTGAAAAACATGATTTCCGCAAATTACTTTGTGCTTAACTTTTTTTATTGCAATAAGTACTGTGTTCAAATCTAAATGTACCTAGTATAATGAAACACAATCATCATAATAACGTTAGATAAACAGGCACTGGAAACTGATTGCGCATTACGTAGGACTGATTACAAAACAACGAGGATTTCCTCCCACGAGTAATTACTGCTGCGACACAAATTACACAAGTAATAACACATGAATAATAAACAAGCGTTAGGCTATATTAAAGCTGCTCCAATGCTCCAATGCTCGCCCTTGCTGCCACATTTTGTTCTGAATCACACAAAATTATAACTAACCACGTAATTCCCGCTCCGAGAGTAAATTGGCCCATATTTAATTTTGGGAAAATGTAAAAATAAACGTTTTTATTTGTGTAAATAACACAATAAAACTGCGGCCGCCATTACCGGGCGACATGAAATTTGTACGCGCACCAAATTACATAGATACGATCTGTGTCGATGTAATTGTTATTTTACTGTCGTTAGTGCCCCGGATCGCGTAAATTCAGTTAGGGGATATGATTTTTTTCAAATTCAATATTCAACTTATTGTTATGACCGGAAACGGACGCGTTAGAAAAAATTACGCACATCCGGTCCGGTCGCAGCTTTTGCGCTATTGCAATAACGATAATTAGTTTTTGATGCGAATGTGATAAAAAATGATGCGTTGCGATTAATGTGACAATATTAAAGAGTGTGCGGAATTGTAAAAAAGTGTTGTCAATTCAATTTATTCTACCTTTACGGGGAAATACACCGAAACATGTCAGAAATACAAACTATTTTGGTGTGAACATTTGGTGTCGAAAATCTGGCTAATGTGTCGAACGGATGACCAATTGTGTCCATTTGCGGTTAACTAAATCAATCACAAGTCACAATGCATCATATTTTTTCTCAGCCCCGGTCCGTGGTGACTTGGTACTCCGGATGTGACTGTCCCTGATTTTTGTCTCGGGTTTCCTTCGTTTTTTCATTTCACCAACTCAATTTAAAACAAATTAGTTAGGACGTTCACTCCAGTTCTTGCCAAGTTTTCTTGTCCGACTATCGATTGTGATTTTACGTCGGTTTTTCAACAAAACGAACAAATAATTCGATTCGATGCTTTGTTTTATTACAAAAGGTACGGTTAATTGGCTAAAGTCAACGGAGTCACTGACTTTAAACAGAATTGGCGGTCAAAGGAAACGCGATTCGATTCGGATAAGTGTTGTAACGTTACAACTGTTAATTTAACTAGTTTCTTGTTAGTCAGTTTGTTTTGATAACTCTATTCATTGATTCCCAGAACTAGCAGATTAATTAAAGCTAATCGATATAAAATTTCTTCATTCACTGGCCTCTTAATGGTAGCAATTTTAAATTGATAAACGTGATGTACTGCGAGTTTTTAAATATGCATTTATAACTTTGGCAATTTAAAAGCAGTAAATCATTTTAATCAAAGTTAAATTGCCAATACCAGGCTTGGTGTACGTTATACTACATCCGAGACTAAATCCTAACTCAATATTTGTTTTAATGACAAGGTAATTGATTGTGCACGCCCGAATCGTGTATCCTCCCGACCCGAAAACCGTCACGACGCTCTCAAAGCCTCAAACACGACCGAGAAATAACTTACTAACGAAATTTAGTCGCCTTTGTATCGAGAGAACAAAAAGCAAATCGAGTTACAGGCCGAAAACAGAGAAAATCAACAAACAAATACCATTACCATGGCCATTTTCGAACGGGATGCGCTCGTGATGATAGCGTTTTTCAGCGCATCCGTTGATACTCTACAACTCGATCGATACACTACAATTCAAATGAGAATCCCATCCACTGCTGCATTTATTTATGAATCATCTTCCCAAATCTTTTATCAACGAGCAGTGAAGCCTTACCAGACAATTTCATCTCATTTCGACATTTTTTCGAGTCGATGCCACAGGGATTCAATTCACGACTCCTCTTTTTGGCCAGATTCGGTCGGGTTGTGGACTAAACAAACTCAGATTCGTCTCTGAATCGATTGGTCTCGGCTTCGGCTTCACTAGTCAAGAAGTTAAACATGGTATTTTTTATGTTACTACATAGCGTGATGCGGGTGGTGGGAACAAGTGCGAGTGATGATACATAATGTGGTTCAAATATCAAATTAAAATGGTTTAGTACGGCTTACTTTTTCCTTCTCAGAATAAACAGGAGTAGTGATTTTGTTAGTTCAACAAAGTGATTTGAATTATGGAGACCTGAAATAAAAGGTGAGACACAACCATACGTCGTCTATTCTAGAATAATAAACCGGCTATTCTTCCTCACTATGAAGTTAGCTTGCCATTCCGATATTGATTGCCACTATTGACAGTACAGACGACAGATTTCAATTTGCATCTCCGTACATCGGACAGATGTATAAAAGACTAGCGGCCGCCAGCGACTTCGTTCGCGTGGAGTTAGTTATGCTCCGCTCCTAATAGTCGCAGCGTGATGTTATATAGCCTAGAAATAAAAGAGCTCAGTGCGGCTGTTAAAATAATGGGAGCAATATGCACGTCCGCGTTTTCTCCCGTTTTCGCAACATTTTTTGTTATTGCTGTGCTCCTATTCGTCGTAGCGTGATGTTATATAGCCTAAAGCCTTCCTGGATTAATGGGCTATCCAACGCAAAAAGAATTTTTCAAATTGGACCAGTAGTTCCCGAGATTAGCGCGCACAAACAAACAAACAAGGTCTTCAGCTTTATATATTAAAATAGTAAGTATAGAGTATAGATTAACGCCCAAGTTTCTGCTAAAGAAAAGGGGACTAAGTATTGCAAATTTATCATGATAATTACCATACGATATGCAATCAAAATCATTAAAAAATATGTCTACTAATTTTGGCGAAACCTGTGTGTGGCTTTCTTCTTTTCTTTTAACGACTTATATTACAACTGATTACTATTTTTTTTTTGCTCCTCACCATCAAAAGAATCATGATTAATTATTCGTAGTCGCCTAAATCAAACTCTAGATGACTTTTATCGCTAATGACGATCGATTACCGACGATTAACCACCAGAAACATTCGAGTACGGACACGACTATGTATAATTACGAATCCAAACATAGTTTTCTCATAAAAAGGTACCCCCAATTCTAATCGGTGGCATTAATTATCCAACTGTCACTATAAACATTAATCATATAGTAAAAAGGATTCGCTCAGTTAGTTATGTTAGTACATCGTTTTGTGTATAGGTGTCGCCGTTGACATTAGAAAGCTCGCCTGCGCCAAATCGACTTTTAATTAGTGAGATAAGAGGCTCATTACATCGACATTAGTTGTGCCAACTAAGCTTTTTATGGAACTTTTTTAGGGTACCGTGAGTAAACAAATAGGGTAAACCATTTTGAGTTCATAAAAAGTTATGACGTTAATTTATTTATTTTAATCGCTTGTTTGTTAATGGCTTGGTGCACAGTGAACTAATCGTTATGCAACTCATCGAAAGAGAGAAAGAAATGAAAGAAAATTTGTTTATAATTCACAAAAAAATTACAAACAAGATTGTCAATTTTACCCATTGCTTGATGTCAGGACCACTGACAAAAGGCAACTGTTATTTAATCTGGACTTCTAACTTTACGTCTGCAAAATTTCAATGCAATCGGTTCAGTACTTACAGCGTGAAAGCGGAACTAACAAACAAACAAACAAACTCACTTTTCGATTTATAATATTATTAGGGATTCTGACTTGAAGAGAAGAGGCCTGTATGTTGTTGCTGTATGTTTGATATTTGAAGTTGAAAGTATACTTTGACCTTATAACAGATGACAACTCTATCCAATTCTACAATTTGATACTAACGCTCGTTCTATCAAATAGTAACTAAGTCATAGCTGCTGATACATAAACATACAATTAACTTTACAACTTACTGTATATTCAAACCTTGTGCCGACAAGATATATTCATAAGGCCACCAATAATGTCTTCATGAACGACCAAGAATTTCATTCACATCGATTTTACCAGACGCGACTCCAAAAAATATCTTATTTTTTTAATTATTATAAACTAGCGCTTGACTGTAATCCTGCATGATGGTAAGCAGTGATGCAATCGTTGATGGTAAAGCGCGCTAGTTTACTTAAAAAAACTTAGTGAATAGGAAGAAAGACCCAGTTGAGCAAGGATGCTGCTCCAGAGGGAGATTGATGTGGAGACCCTCCACGATCAAACTCCCGACACAACAACATTTGACGCATGGTACCCGGCACACACCGCAACACAACTGCTCGTTACTGCCGTCGTGCCGTCCTCCGTACGGTTTCACCAGAGGGAGTTCATTCAAAAATCAACACACGCAATCAAATACTGAACCAAATTTAGTCATATCTCATGGTATCTAATATACGGAATCTTTATAAATATGCCAGGCACCCGGCGACTCTCACAAATTACATCAACTTCGTAATATTAGCGTTTCCGAGCGCAGCAAGCGAGCGTATCGCGCCGTAATGTTGTTTTAACAGATGTTAATGGTGTTCTTTCTTTATGGCTAGTACGTTGAAAAAGTCTGCAGCTCACAAAGAAATATCTAATACGAAATACAGGCAACATATATATCGGCACTGAGCACCGTCTGATAGCGATATGGTTTTAAGTTATCCGATTAATCGATTTTCTGAACGAAATGTAATGTAATCGTGTAGTGATTCCTAAACGTAACACCCGACACTGGCACAAAAGAAGAAACAACGGTGACTGGTGACAGCTGGTCAACGGGGATCTAGAATGTGCGACTCGTGTCAAGTGGAACGTTATTTCTTAGGAAAATTAAAGTTTAACGTTATAATTGGTTATCTCCTTGCCCGATAACCTACGCCTACAAAGTATCCCTTGCTAAATAAAGACGAAGCTTCCCCAGATGATACTTTTGTACCGCTAGCCTCTTCTAATGATGGCCATCTTCCCTAGATGATGCTATAGTAGCGCCAACTTCTTCTGATGATGGCCATGTGTCGTTATATGTGCCGTTTTATATAATAGGCCTATAATGTTCACACTCCTGGGACACAGGCCTCCTCACGGTGAGAGGGGGTGGGCCGTAATATACCACGCCGGTCCAGTGCGCGTTGGTAGACGTCACATGTCTTCGAAGTTGTGCCTCAGGACATGCCTGTTTCCTCACGATATTTTCCTTCACCGTTTTGAGGTTCGCGCCTGATGAGGTTCCAACCAACGACCTACAACTTGTAAGACGCAGTCGATACCACTAAACTACCACTGCTTTCAATAATACAGGCAAAGTTAAATTCAAAGTCGTGGTGGCATAGTGATTAAAACACCAGCCTCTCAAGTATGAGTGTGCGTTATGTAATTTTTCCAAGTATCTTGTGTCACCAATGACTGATTACAAGGTGATGGAAAACATCTTGAGGAAACCTGGACTTTTTAAGTCTGAAATCGCCAACCCGCATTGAGCAAGCGTGGTGGTTACGCTCAATCCTTCTCTGTATGAGAGGAGACCTGTGCCCAGCAGTGGGACGATAAAAGGTTGATGATGATGATGATGATGATGATTAAGCTACCACTGCTTTCAATAAAACAGTCAAAGTCTAATTTAAATAATTAATTTGTTTCAAATAGACATATAGCAATCGGCCTATAATGTTCCCACCTCCTCTTTTCCTCCACTTTGTGAGAGGGCTGCGAGCCCAGTGACGGTTGGTGGATAACACAAGTCTTCAAATCCTTGGTCCTAGGATGTGCTGTCTTCCTCGCTATGTTTTCCTTTACCGTTTTAAGAGCAGTGATAATTCAATCATTTACAGAAGGTAAACTACGTATTTAGATTTGAACCTTTAAGTCTTAAGTCGACCTTAACACTGGACCACCACTGCTCACAAACAGATACATAAAAGGTACTTTTGACAGTTACAATTCCCTAAGATTGTAGAATTTATTCTTGTCCTATGAGAAGAATAGGAAAATTCTACCGTTTTTCTTTTCAAAAGTTTCACAATATCTTTTATACATTTGTAATTATATGTAGGTATGTATAATTAGCCTTGTATAATAAATAAATACATACGGACAAATCACACAGATTGAGCTAGCCCCAAAGTAAGTTCGAGACTTGTGTTATGGGATACTAACTCAACGATACTATATCTATTATAGATACATATATAGATAAGCATCCAAGACCCAGGTGAATCAGGAAAAGATCGTTTTCCATCATGACCTGACCGGGGATCGAACCCGGAGCCTCCACGTAGCAGTCAGGCGTATTGACCGCTGCGCCACGGAGGGAATATTAATACGTTAATATTAAACGTTTAGCATTAAACGTGGTCGCTCATAATTGCTCAAAGTCACACAAATGGCGATGAGGAAAGAGCTATGCTCGGAGTTTCTCTGTGCGATCGAATCAGAAATGACGAGATCCGCAGAAGAACCAGTCACCGACATAGCTCTTCGAGTCGTTAAAATTAAGTGGTCGGTAATCGGCGGGGCCCATTGATCCTAGAACCGATGGCCGATGGGGCAGTAAGGTTCTGGAGTGGCGGCCATATACCGGAAGACGCAGTGTAGGGAGGCCTGGTGAAGGGCATAAGAAGCCGATGGATGCGGGCAGCACAAGATCGTCATCATGATAAGCCTTAGGGGAGGCCTTTGTCCAGCAGTGAACCTCTATAAGCTGAGAAGAAGAAGAATATTAATAGAGTAATGGCAAAAATAATAATTACTAACTGTCCAAGAGAGAACAGGCTTTGGAAAATGCAGCACAAAGTTACAAGATATTTTGCGACTCGCGATCCGCATTAGAGACGATCACAAACGACGTTGCCCTTCACCCCTTAGCTGTCGAAACAAGAACCAACATAAACACCATCGTAATGAGTGACAAAACAGTTGAACTGTTTTGGATTAAAGCCCACGTGGGGTTGAAGGGCAACGAGAGAGCTGACATTCTCGCAAAATAGGCTGCATCAAACCTAAAAAAAAAGCCGGACTACGATCAGTACCCAGTCTTATTCATCAAGCGACCAATCAGAATGGTGTTGCATGACGAATGGAACAGACGCTATGTGACAGGGGAAACCGCGAAAGTAATCAAAATTTTCTTTCCGGATGCTATGCAGGCGTATACCGTGATAAAAAAGATTACGATGGACCCATTATTGGTGCAAGTCATGACAGGTCATGGCGGGTTCTCCTAGTACTTGTATCGTTTTAAGTGCCAGGCGGCATATATCAAAATCAAAATCAAAAGTCATTTATTCAAATTAGGCTGAGAATCACCACTTTTTGAACGTCAATATTACATAAGACAGTCCCCCAAAACGCCCACCCATCGACACTTCCTAGTGCTTTCGCTAGGAAGAAGAAGTGGCGGAAGAAACTCTCCAGCAGCACAGATTAATGTTCGTTTAAAAAAAAACACATGGCTTTATATGATACTATAGTGATGAACACAAGAAAATAAAGAAGAGAACGTCCTCCATTTGTTAGAAGAATGTCCTGTCTTTGGTAGAGAAAGAAATGATATTGAGATTGTAATAGAAACTCGAATTAATAAACAAAATATTGGTATAATAATACAACATAAAAATGTTAGAGGTAAATTCCTAGACTTCTGCAAACAAGTAGCGAAAGTAGTTGTAAATAGAAATAAGACAAGTTAAAGATGTATTAAATTACATATTGTGGAATATAACAGTCATCAAATACTTAATAGCAGAAAACAAACTAGTATAAGCAGCAGTTAGGAATGAATATTCTAAAAGATATATAATAGAGTCAATTGTACACTTGTCACAAAATATTTAAGAGTTGAATGTAATCGGTGTTCTATAGGCTGCATTTTGGGGAGTGTGCGAGGGAATTGCATGAGTTAATTCCCCATCTCCGTTCCACCATCGGGCGACCCGTCGTATGGCGAGTTTCCACCCTTACGTAGTTAACACTACTACGATCCGGACGAAGCGTTTCGCCTCCTCCTTTATACCACGTACATCAAGGGACTGGAACAACTTGCCGGCGGCAGTGTTTCCGTCGACCTACAATTTGAGTGTCTTCAAGGCTAAAGTGAATAGGCTGTTATTAAACTAGCGCGCTTTACCATCAACGACCGCATCACTGCTTACCGTCAGGCGGGATTGCGGTCAAGCGCTGGTTTATAATATACAGTATGTTAACTAACAGAGGGCGTTCCCGTTAACCCGAAATAGTATAGCATATATACATGCTAAAAAAAATATTTCCATTCGAAAACAAAATGTTATAAAATTTTTTCCAATATGAAAATATTCAATAAAAATTTTAAATTGACATGCAAAAGAAACACACTGTACACGCGAACATGAAAGACGGCAACGTCGCAATTTATTTATACACGACGACTACTATTTTGATTTAAAACAGGAGGTTTCAAATTTATTTCCAATTAGAATTTTTTTTATTCGGATTTTTTTATGCTTATTTTTCTATGCTGATATTTTTATTTTAATCTATTAATGATATATATTAACGAGTTTAAGGGAACGCCCTCTGTTATTTAACATACTGAAATAAAAAAAAAAAAAACAGAATGTAAGAAAAATTGTATAACAATATGCATAAGAAAAAGAGCAAAAAAGAAAGGTAGTAAGAAAAAAAAACGGTCCAAGAGAAATTTCATACCTACTTGACAAAAATGACAACATATTTCCCGTACATATGCTCATTCATATTCAGTAGCATATCAATTAACAAAGCAATTGTTGGGTCAGTTGCCCGTCGGGTGCGATTTATTGACGAAACATCTCGTAAACTGTACCAACCACCTGATGTAACCATTTTAACACATTTTTTTCTATAAGGCCAGTATTAGCATAGAACTAAGGCACTTCAATTCCAGTTTTTTAAAGACAATGTAAACGACGCAGCCGTGAAATGGAAAACCTAACCTAACAATCGACCGATACGTGCATATTTAACGTTCATGAAGTCAAAATAAATTGCTTTGAATTTTTATTATGCTATTGGACGTAAATTTCATTTATGCAGTTTTAAAATATTGTACACAAAGCTATAATTCATTTGTAAAAACAAAACAAGAATCAATAAATTGTAACGGCTAATTCAAAGATTACGCCCCATTATACGCACTTGGAGATGGAGCGGATCGAGGCAAATGATATGTTCGCGCAGTCCCACGGACGGGTAATCTCGACACATTACGGGACGATTTTCACGGCTAGAATATAATTTAATATAATCCAAAGAAATAGTTGAGCTCGCAGCGTTTTCGAACTACAGCTTGCAATCGATACTCGAACAAATTGCCATCGCAATTCGATTCATAATTGGAACCAAGTTCATTGATCGACTTTATGGCAATGGAATACAGTCCACGTCTGAAAATAATATTATATTTTCTTATAAAATAAGCTTTATGGTAATTTTCATAAGGATTCCTCGTGAAAGACTAACGTTGCACACAAATGATCGTGATTTCGATAATCGGATGGTATGTTATCGATCACGACGCTAAAGTTTCGATTCGATTTGATTGTGGATCAATGCTTGTTTTGATTTCCAATTCGCGCTTGCGTCGTTTGACGCTAAATAGCGTCACGTAGCCGGCGTTCTCCTCTCTTATTACGTATGTTCGCAATTTTCGTTTTCAATTTGAAATTGTAATGTTGTAAGGTTTTTGGTATGTATGATTTGGTTCTGTGGAACGATCAGACCTAGGTAGGTATATCAAATGGAAGAATGAAGAAAGAAATTAGCTATGTTGCTGTAGACACCCCGTTTGTGGCACGTAAAATAAATAAATAAGCAAAATAGTGTTTTGTTTTATTAACTTTTGCTTGATTGCAATCCCGCCTGGTGGTAAGAGGTACCTAATGCAAAAAAAACTGAGTGAATGGGAAATAAGACGGCAGTAGAGCGAAGTGATGCAATGTTAAACCCAACACGACCAACGATGCTGTGCCAGAGGAAGATTGATCTGGAGACCCTCCACGACCAAACTCCCGACACAACATTTGGCGCATCGTACCCGGTACACCTCGCACCACAACTGTTCAGACCCATCTTCCGTACGACTTAGCCAGACATCATGCCGGAACACAACGAATCGCTTGGCGCCTGTCTGGTGGGTGGTAACTTCTGCCGGCAGTCGATATTATGGCCTATTTAGGTAGTTAGTTCTAATTCATATGTATGGAAACTCACCAAAGACAAACAGTTTCGAAAGACCTTCAAAGCAATCAGAATATTTAGAACAAAAGATGCCCTTCTAAAGTGACAGCACTACAAACCAATTTAATATGGAACTTAACCTCCAATTATTCCGAGTCAAACACACATTACTGAAATGAGATAAACGAATCAAATAGTCCTGCTTGATTATTAGTTATACAATAGCATTATGTGGATCGAAAGTAATAACTTGGTTCTTTTCGAACGAGAAACCGTATATACAATCGATTCTAACCCCTGTGTCGCAGCACTACGGACATTTTTGATTCGCTTGGTTAGTTTTCCCTTTGTCAATGGTGTATTTTCGTAATATCGGTCTCAGCGGCCTGACGTCGATAACAGGTTAAGTAAATGACACAAAATGGCGGCTAAGGGCAATAAAAATAATTCGGGACGGACATCCCATATTACTTTTCGAAAATTCAATTTTATTTCCACGCTTACGATATTTTTTACGCTACAGGAAACAATTGGTAAAGTCAATTTAGTTTTTTTGTACAGATGTCTTCATTTAAATCCAACATTAAATTCCACCATTAAAGTTGCATTTAGGTAATTTTAAACTATAATCTGGGGTCTATTAAAATTTGGTATCAGAATAAATAGTCGCAGTAAATGAGTTTATATGAGTCAACATTAGGTATTATTTATTTTGTGGTCTGCTTTTTGTGAATCTAAGATTACTTATTTCACGAATTCAGAAAGCGTAGAGTTGTGTTGGTATAAAATTAATTTATTACCTACCCACAATATAGCTAAAAATTAAATTAAAAATAAATTAGGTCTTTTATAAATTAATCAGTTTGTTTTCAATTACGAAGAATCAATATGAAACATAGAATACAACAATTAGTATAAACTACACTTTCATGAGGTAGCAATATGTCTGCCGCAGTATTGTTGGATGTTATATCCGAAAATGCAGGATGACTGGATTGCCTTATAGGCAAGTCCAGTCTATTGGCGATGATCGCGAGAATGCAGTATGGGAACTTGCAAAGCGAAAGTTTTTCGTAAGGTTTGCTTTGCTTACGAAAACAATCTGTAGATGAGGCGTTTACTGAAAAGGCGCTCCGTAGTTTTGCCTACGCCTTTGGGAAACAAATGTAGGTACGGACGACAGCACATCAAATCAAATTTCTTTATTAGATTTTCAACATTATCTCTAAAGCACTAAGGCTCAAGGTTGTTTGGGAATTTTTGACATTTTTGGATAGCTTAACCAGCTGTCGTTTGTTCCTAAATTACATAGAATAGAATACTTTTTATTATGTACACCATATAGATTACAGAGCATAAATAAAAAGATTTTACAAAGGGTGACACAATGGGCGGTCTTATCGCTAAGAGCGATCTTTTACAGACAACCTTTGGATGGAATTCTAAGGGGAAGGATATAGAAATAATGTATATAGTCTACAGTGTACTATATACATTGATTATACAATAAATATATGCGTTAAGCGTATCATACTAGTTTAGATACATAAATTTTAGTTTAAATAAATAAATTTATTTAAGTTTACATAAATTCGTTCTTGCGATGAACTCCGCAGAACGTGATAAAACTTTAGACAAAAAATTATCATTGTTTCTAAAGTAACTAATAAACGACTAATATCTAAATCAAAATCAAATTAGGCACAGACTCGCATTTTTCGAACATCAAAATTACAAAGGACAGTTTCCCAAAATGACCACCCATCACCATAGAAGAAACAGAGAGCCCTAGTTGCTCTCAGGAAGGACCGACCGTTGGAAGGAAACCTTCGTTAGCCATAAAACCTTGGAAACCCTGGTAAGCGCCGAATTTAGCTGTTCCTAACAGGTATTTCATAACGAGGGACGAAGACGTGACATCCGCCACATCCAATTTTTTACCAATGATAAAAAAATTACAGAGGAAATGCTAAAGAAATTGGTAACCAATACTAATGTGAGCCTAATTTAACACAATTATGTTTATTGATTCATATACTTAGATATTGTTCTCAGAAAAGCGGTGTTTTAAAAGAGGTCTTGATCTAGATCGCTCGGGTTTTTGGTTTTGAAATTTATTCATTCAAGTATTTGCCTGAGCTTGTGTAGGTCAATAAACTTTTGACATTTGGCTGCGCTGTATAATGAGTTGATGGCGGAGGAATCATAGTTTAATAAAGATGTGTTGAACAGGGAGGGTAGTGCAATTTACTCATCCTCCATAAAAATGAGAGAATACTCTGACCAGATGGGTGTTATGTCTGGTGCATAACTGCCAGACGATTTATGTCAAGTTGTTGTATATAGGTATATGTATACAACATGTAAAGACAACCCTGTCCGACCCATAAGAATAATAAAGGTTAGGTAAACCCATGACCAAATATAATATAAAATTTTACGTAATCATCCTAGTAACAATACTAATGAATTTTAAAATAATCTTTTTTCCCGCGAATTAATTCCAACTTCCCCGAAATTTGGTAATTTTTAGAAAAGTGTCAACAATATTTTGTCAGTACGCTTATGCGATTCGACCACGCGTCGCGTGCCCTGCCCCCCGCCGCCCGCGGAAGGTTGTCCTACCGCACATGAAATGAAAAATGAAATGAAATTTATTAAAAAAAACATAGAACACACACACACACCTACCCACACACATGTATTAAGTTACCTCCTTTTCCAAAATAATATTAATTTTTTTAGAGGGATTTATTTTAAACTTTAGATCGGCTTTGTCGGCATTAGTAGAATCAGTTATCGATTCCTATCAATACCTTCACGGATCGGACAGAGTTTTCTTTACATATTGTATACAATATGTAAAGAAAACCCTGTCCGATCCGTGAAGGTATTGTTAGGTATCGTTAACTGATTCTAATAATGCCTACAAAGCCGGGCTAAACTTAAAAAAAAATCCCCCAAAAAAAATAAATATTATTTCGAAAAAGCGAGGTAACTTAATGCATGTGCGGTAGACAACCCGATAGCCCCGCCCCCCTTCACCCGCGCATGTATGCGCGGGTGAAGGGGGGCGGGGCATGCGGCACGTGGCCGCATCGCTATTCGCTCCGTCACAAATGGTGTTGTCAGTTTTTTAAAAATGACCAAATTTCGGGGAAATTGGAATTAATACCCGGGAAAAAAAGATTATTTCAAAATTCATTATTATTGTTACTGTGATAATTATGTAAAATTTTATATTATATTTGGTCAAGTGTTTACCTAACCTTTATTATCCTTATGGGTCGGACAGGGTTTTCTTTACATATTGTATACAGATATATGTGTATATCTGTCTCATAGTTATTCGTTTGACTATCCGGAACAGAAGCGCCATCTTGTGGAGCTCCACAGAATCTAATCTGAGTTCGTAAGGGGAGGCAAGCTACACCTACAAGAGCGGTGAGGCAGATCTCTGGATGATCGAAACATGGGCCTTCGAATGAACTATCTCGCGTTCAGTATCGTTGAGTTGTGTTGTACCTAAACTATGATTGGCTAGTGTGACCAACTTGTTCGTAAATTATAATCTAACTAGCGCCGGCCAGCGACTTCGTTCGCGTGGAGTTAGTTATGCTCCGCTCCTATTGGTCGCAGCGTGATTTAATATAGCCTAAATCCTTCCTAGATTAAGGGGCTATCCAACGCAAAAAGAATTATTCAAATCGGACCAGTAGTTCCTGAGATTAGAGCGTTCAAACAAACAAACAAGCAAACAAACTCTTCAGCTTTATATATCAAAACTAACGGCCGCCAGCGACTTCATTCGCGTGAAGTTAGTTATGCTCCGCTCCAATTGGTCGCAGCGTGATGTTATATAGCCTAAAGCCTTCCTGGATTAATGGGCTATCCAACGCAGAAAGAATTTTTCAAATCGGACCAGTAGTTCCTGAGATTAGCGCGCACAAACAAACAAACATACAAACAAACAAACCCTTCAGCTTTATATATTAGTACTAGCTTTCCGCCCGCGGCTTCGCCCGCGTGGAGTTCGGTTATATCGCGCTTTTTAGATTTCCCTCGGGAATATCAAAAATTTCCGGGATAAAAGGTTCTATGTTCTTTCTCAGGGTCTAAAGATTGTCTGTGCCAAATTTCATCAAAATCAGTTGAGAGGTTTCGGGAGGACAGAGTTACTTTCGCATATATAATATTAGTATGGATAGATGTAGTTATATATTAATATAGATTTAAACTGCAAACCGTGATATAACCAACACTGCCTACAATGCGCCCACAGTAATCAAAATATGCTTGATAATAACGAGAGACAGGCAGACTTTCTTCGACATATTTATATGTATTCAATTACAAGTAACAAAGGAATCAAATATTAGTAAATAGTTACAATACTTATTTCTTAACAACTTCGTTAGTAAACTTAACCTACACACTTAAACTAAAACTGCAATATAGTTCATGCGAATACCTGGTACAAACAAAGCTTAGCAGGAGCAATTAGATGTACAGACCACAGCATATCAAGCTACTAAATCAAATTTCTTTATGAGATCTTCATCTTTATGCTTAAAGCATTAAGGCTCAATGTTGATTGGAAATATTTGACGGTTTCGGGTAGTTTGACCTAGTGTTGTCCGTACATATGCTAGGTGCGCGATTGTCTTTTGTTTTTTGTTTAAATGATCGATGTTTGATCTTGTTGCATGCTTTAACCACGGCTGACGCTTTCATTGCTAGCTTCCTGTTGCAAAATATGCTAGCATTGCAGATTTCTGCAGACAACGAAAGAAACCTACCTATATCTACCTCATCATCATCTCAGCGTTAATCCCAGTCGCATCCGTAGCTTTTTCAGCTTTGGAATCTAGGGTCCGCTTTACCAGTCTAACTGCTAACTGCTGGTTTTGGCTAAACTTCGATAGTTTCCGTGAAGCGACTGCTGTCTAACCTCCACAACCCGAAGGCGATGTCTAAGCATTGTAGTTAAACCAATTGTTAGACTTTCGAGGGCTTCAACAACCCGTAACGACTGCCACTAGATGTTCGTATGGCAACCGGGACCAACGGCTTAACGTGCTTTCCGAGGCACGACCAGACCAGTGCAAATATTCATATTCATGCATACAAATATTTGCAGTGTGCGGGGATCGAACCCGCACCTCCTTGCGTAACAGTCGCGTTCGCTACCGCTACGCCACGGAGGCTATCCAGAAAACTATATCTACCTATGCAAAATAATTTATGCACAGGCACAAATCTCAAAAAACTAAGCTAAAATAGTAGCATATCGCCTGTCTACCGACCAGACACAAAGTGCACTTCATGAAGCTTGTTACTGAAGAATCCATTTTTTATTACAAAAACGTAATTTTTATTATTCCCTTTATTGTTTCGCGAACATGCGTAAATATAAATTCGCAGCTGTTACAAAAATTTCTAGTTCCTGGTGATTAAACGGGACAGTTATCGAATAACATGGCCCAGTGACTTCGACCAACTTTCATTGCAATGACGACTTTGGTTAAATAAATAAACGTAAACTGCTATTCATTAGGGCTGACCTAATGCGCAAGTGTGAGCCTTAATTAATTGAAAAGTTCATTATTTTCTTTTTTCAACAAAAGAAAGTTAAAAAACATTGTCAGTTCTTTATCTTTTCGTGATAAAGTGTGGCTAGTGTGAAGTTTGAAAAAAAAACGACGATTTTTCTTCGAAACACCGCAAATTTATTAGTCCTTCGCTCTAATAGAAACGTTGCAAAGTTTATAGCAGCTATTTATCATTTGGATATAAATGGACAAGAACTTTACAAAAAGGCTTAACCCAAAAGTGCTAAATTTACCCGACTGTATCGTTTGGCTCTCACGCAAGTGAAATTGTAGTCATAATATATTTTTATACTTTGTTGATATTTGACGAACTCGATGATAACCTTTAAACGCAATAATTAAACATTCACAATCAAATGGATATTGATGATCTTATGGTGATTTATGTAAAATACTGGTGTTTAGCTGAATCTGTAGAGTAATTGCGTAACACTATCAGTAGCAATGGGTTTTAATTTGACAGTTCAACAACATTCATTGCATGATTTATCTTGTTGAGCATACACATCTTTAGAACATATGGATCAATGGATTAGCAATTTGGTTCAAAATGATTCAAACTGATACAAAGAGTATGTCTCGTAATCTACGCCAACATAGTTGGGAAAAGGCTAAACAGATAATGTTGATTATGATATTATATGCTAATGATTCGATTTTTTTTTTTGGTATTTTTGGTTTGTGTCTTAAAACATAAACGAACAAAACACACCCGTCGACTAAAAGAAAAAAAAGTCATCTTTTTTCCAAATGCACGCGAGAACTTTTTGCACATGACAACCGCGTTATCTAGGTATGTTAAACTGACAACCCTAAGCTGATACGCAGTTTGAACACACAATGAAGCGAGGTGCAAGGCAGGGGAAGCAGTAAAGGGGGGGAGGTGTGAATTGCTCACGCGCATACAAAAGTTAAATAAACAATCCGTCGCAGGAATCACGCTCACTTGCGACTGAATTGCCCGGCCTTACTCCGTCAAAACGGGTTCATAACAAATTGATTTTTTTTATCCAAACGACATTAGGACAGCCATTGATGTTGGGAAGCCTCGCTGGTGACAATTGTCAGGGATTTTATTTGAATTACCGTGCTTTCAAATATACATTAAAATACGATTACGAGTTTGCCCGCTACGGTAAATAGCATGTAGATGTGTTTCAGCGGGCAAATAAATACAATATTTCTGTTAGCATTACAGTAATCATGTCGTAACTCGGGTGGTGATGAGAATGTAGTATGCAAATTAAATAAAAATCAAGGGAAAATGATGAGTGTCGAAAGTAACAGGAAAACTGACTATGACAGGGCATTTGAGTAGTTTGACACAATTTGTAATAGTCTTTTAATATACCTAACGGATAAATGCTGACAGCAGTCTCATCATCATCTCCGCGTTTAGTCCCGGTTGCAAATCAAAAATCAAAATTGTTTATTTCAAATTAACTATCCGTTGGTGCTTTTGAATAGTCAATGTCGGTCAGTCCAAGAAAAGTGCAGCTAAATTGCACGTTCCAAAGCGTAGATCTCTATGGAGAAGAACGTGCAAGAAACTCCATGGACACTCTTTTAAAATCATAAGTGGGTTACATTTCTTCGTTACATATTTCTGTTTCTTCTATCATTTTTTTGTTGGAGCCCGGGGTCCAATTTCCTGCTCAATCTCCTCCATTTCGCGCGATCTTTACCATCCTGTGGTGTCAGATTGTTGGCACGCATGTCATCACTTACAACGTCAAGCCAGCACTTCTTTGGTCTACCCCGCTTGTTCCGACTCTACTAGGCCGAATACTGTTCTATATTAATCTCATCATGAAATCTTAGGAAAAGTGAGCTATCATTCCTCATGATGCTAACATTGACATTATTAGCAGCTTGCTTCTTTCTTGCTTCTTTTATGCCCTCACTACAACATAACCAGAATAGACCTTCTTCTTCAGCCTATAAAGGTCCAATGCTGGACAAGGCCTCGCCAAAGGCTTTCATTACATTGGGGGGGGGGGGGAGCTGGTTTGCCAAAATCCCCACGCTTGGCAGGCGGGTTGAGGACCGCAGTAGTTTGACGTTCCACAGGAGAAGCGCTGCTGCCCGCTTCACTGGTGAGAGTTCTCTTAGTCGCCTCTTACGACACCCACAGGAGGATAAGGGATAGTACTATTCTAAGGCCGTTATCACACGGGCCACCAGCACAGAATAGATCGATTAGCCGTTATAATTTGAATATGGAAAATTTCATAGACAATTTGCTTCTCATAAAAATTCACTGGTGTTACAATTTATGAATCATCCTCCGCCCAACCTTTTTGCAACAATGTTGGGCTCGTCTTACAGTCTATGAGAATGCAGCTGAACACCAGTATTTTAAATGGAGCGGCTATCTGATCTCCACAACCCAGGGGTAAATACACAATAACTACGTCCCTTTGGTAAGATTATTGATTAAACTGTCGGGAATCTGACTACCCATAACGACTGTCAAAAATCAACGAATCAACTAGAAAAACGTGCTTTTGGGGGCATGGAGAGTATCGATACTTTAAGATAGCCATCCATCCACAGGTAAACCGCGGCAAGTGTAGCTTAACCTGCACCCTAATGACGTAACATACTATTACTATCAGTTGGAATCATTTCGAAGCATATTGCCAATCCATTGTTCCATGTGTTCGAAAAAGTGTCTGCTCAACAACGTAAATAACGCAATGAATGTTGTTGAACTGTCTAAAATGAAGCCCATTGCTACTGATAGAGGGTTACGCAATTACCCTGCAGATCGGTCGACTTGTACGGTTGTTGTCATTTAGTCACAAACACCTCATTACAATTTATAATAACACTCCATTATAGATGTTCATCAATGACAGTACTATATCCATATCACTTGATTGCTCTCTGTCAGTGCACTTCCTTTATATCAGGCCCCTTTTTATACACCAGCCCATAGGTCCCCTAGACATAATTAACAGACTTTATCTTTCTCATTATTACATTATCTAACATGTTTACGTAGATGGACACGGTCGATCGATTACAATATTGCCATAAACAAGCTTTAACAATATGCCTAACAAGTTTTTATCACATCTCTTTTTTTTCTGGTCGCAAACAATTATCTACTGTTGATACCAACAAACGAAACTAAAGTGTTAATTAAGTTAATGCAATTATGAGATCATATTGGACTATGTAACGGACACCATCGCAAACTTACAAAAAACACTTCAAAAATAAACCAACAGCCTTTGTTCAAAAGACACAAAGTTCATAATCCAGTAAAAAATTGTTGCATAACTGTTGATGTTCCCGTGTTTTGCCCGTCCTGGATAAGTGGCGAAGCCGACCTTTTCAAAAGAGGGAAAAAATGTTGTTGAACAAGTAAGTGAATGGTACATTCGTGAAATGCCAGCTGCCAAGTCGAATGGTGGCCATAATAACCGTATTGTGACACTGTCGGTTGGACAAAGGACGCAAGTCAATCAGTCCCATGCCATAATAATTATTGCTTGCCGCACTGAATTGAAGCTTCTCTCTTGATTATATAATTGATGGTGGTTTGTGGTTCGGTATAGGTTAGCTGTAATGCCTGTATTATAAACGTGATTTTGTGATGTTTGATCAGATTTCTGCGATATTGAAACTGGAGTCATGAGTATAAGCTAGTCACCAAGGTAATTGCGTAACACAATCAGAAGCGATGGGTTTCATTTTGACATTTTAACAAAATTCATTCCGTTTTTTTTACTTTTTCAAGCATACACATTTTCGAACATATGAATCAATGGATCAACATGGATGGACAATGGGTCTCATACGAAGGCTCAGAGTCACACAAAGGGCAATGGAAAGAGCTATGCTAGGAGTTTCTCTGCGTGATCGAATCAGAAATGAGGAGATCCGCAGAAGAACCAAAGTCACCGACATAGCTCTGCGAGTCGCTAAGCTTAAGTGGCAGTGGGCAGGGCACATTGCTCGTAGAACCGATGGCCGATGGGGCAGCAAGGTTCTGGAGTGGCGGCCACGTACTGGAAGACGCAGCGTAGGGAGACCCCCAACAAGGTGGACCGATGACCTCGTGAAGGTCGCGGGAAGCCGATGGATGCGGGCAGCACAAGACCGGTCATCGTGGAAAGCCTTGGGGGAGGCCTTTGTCCAGCAGTGGACATCTATAGGCTGAGGAAGGAGAAGAAGAAGAATCAATGGATTGGCAATTTGCTTCGAAATGACTCCAACTAATAGTAACGCCGCGTTACGCAATTAGGGTGCTGGTTCTAGCAAATAAATTCTTCCATACACCATTTGATGACAATAGCGAAACGGGTTTGACTCCTGCAGAAAGAACTGGCCCAAATTTAAATATCGAAATCTTTAACAAACTCCACCCCTCTTCGTCACCCCTAGTCTGCTAAATGACTTTTATGTTTGGTAAAAAACAATTAAAAAAAAGTAATTAGGTACGTCTCATTAATGACAGCCGACCCTAGAAAGGCGGCAAACTCTCTTCTTCTTCGTGACGTTAGTTGGCAGGATTATCTTTGGCCCAAAACATTGCCAGTTCCTCGGTGAAAATAAAAAAAAAATGGCAGAGAAGACAATTTAACTGTTACAGAAAAAACAAAAGCAAACTATCGGAAGCCATAGCCTGCATGAAACACAATCGCACAAAAAATATTCACACCTGTATTTCTTGGCACATTAACTAACTTGCAGATTAGTAATACCATTCGCATATGGTATCGGAGCTGTTATCGGCAGCTCGTTTTGAATGAGACATCAATAGGTACACAATCTGTGGCAGGTTTGTAATGGCCGCCCGCACGCGATCCCTAACTATTGCGTTAGAATTGTTGGCCATTGAGTTGATATGTGTATTATAGCGGTCTTTATTCTACTGAATTTCTTTTTGTTGGTTTCGTGTTTGGATGTTTGGATGAAGGAGTACGGCAAGCTTCCGTGAATATGTGATCTTTGTAAACGCACCCACAATGCAGGAGAAATTCCTAGTTTGGGGTAACTTTTTTTTTAAGAAAAAACAAAACGGTTTATGAGCGCAGGATATAGGCAGAAGGATTTTTCTAAACTGATTCTAGCTTCTCCAGTGACCTGTCTGATTGCAATTCAAACTCGCATAAAAACAGTCGCAAAATTATCAAAAATCTAAGTACATAAAAAGTTATAAAAAACCGGCACAGTTTTGGTGTTTTAATAAAATATAAAATTTTCTCCTTGCTGACAAACTTGTTTTGACTCTTGCTGTCTGCTTAATACATGTAACAGCCTATTTCACTTTTTAACAAGTATGTCTAACAAGCTATAAATTTACATTTAGATATATAATATAGATTTTATAAAAGTGTATTTTAAATTCATTTGTGGGGCGAGGCTCTCGAGAAGAATGGGGAAGCCATTGCTGTCTCCCTTGATGTCTCGAAGGCCTTCGACCGGGTATGGCACTCTGGCCTTTTGAGTAAGCTTCCAGCGTAAGACATTTCCCCTAGCCTGACTGGCTGGGTAAAAGACTTCCTGACTGAACGGTCCCTCCGAGATGTTGTCGACGGATGATCTCCGAGATGTGCTCATCTGAGCCCATGTCGACTAATGCCGGTGTTCCTCAGGGGTCTGTTCTCTCTGCAACTCTATTCCTGCTGCATATTAACGATCTGCTGATGCCCGGTATCTATGGGTATGCAGATGACAGCACAGTTGTAGAGAGATACCTGCCGGATGCTCGGGCTAGTAGGGAATCAATCCGGTCCGAAAGAGAGGCCATGGTTGAGCAAACGAGTGTTGCACTGCAGGCAGTCTCCGAATGGGGCAATGCCGATCTTGTAGCATTCAATGCCGCCAAAACACAGGCGTGTCTTTTCACCGCCAAAAGGAGCCCGTTCACCTTGGCTCCTACTTTTCGAAATGTGTCCTTGGAGTGTACCGACCGCCTTCAGCTTTTGGGAGTTGAGATTTCCTCGAACCTTAACTTTGGGCGGTTCATTGAGCCCAAGGCCAGGGTGGCTGCCAGGAAACTTGGCATTATCGCAAAGGTCCGGCAGTACTTCACACCTGGGCAGCTTCTAATGTTGTACAAAGCACAGGTCCGTTCGTGTGTGGAGTACTGCAGCCACATTTGGGCTGGTGCTGCTAAGTGTCACCTGGCCACTTTGGATTCAGTGGAGAGGCGTGCGAAGAGGCTGATTGGTGACCCTGATTTAACTCGAGATGGTCTCCAAAGCCTAGAGCATAGCCAGCCTTTCGGTGTTCTATAGGATGCATTTTGGGGAGTGTGCGAGGGAAATGCGTGATTTAATTCCCCCATCTCCGTTCCACCATCGGACGACCCGTCGTACGGCTCGTTTCCACCCTTACGTTATTAACACCACTACTATCCGGACGAAACGTTTCGCCTCCTCCTTTATACCGCGTACATCGCGGGACTGGAACAATTTGCCAGCGGCGGTATTTCCGTCGGACTACAATTTCAGTGTCTTCAAGGCTAGAGTCAATAGGCTTTTAATAAACTAGTGCGCTTTACCATCAACGATTGCGTCACTGCTTACCATCAGGTGGGATTGCGGTCAAGCGCTAGTTTATAAATTATAAAAAAAAAATATGTATCACTCTACGCATAACATACTGCATAGCGGGAAAATTTTAACAATGGAACAACGCCTGTTCTTTTTTTTAATCTGCGTTATGTTGCAGGCTTTCAGCCTTATGTAAGCGCTTCAAATATTTTGAAAGAAGGTTTACACCGAATGATTTATGTATGTTCGTAAATAAGACATTATTCCGGTTTTCAAGAAAATTTATATTTGAAGATTCGCCGTTCGTTTTATGACCGTTGCCTAATAAAAGATTGGTTTTAACACCAAACTTTAACACCGTCATTTTCTTTTCTTGTGGTTTTTATTTTTAAATGTTTTCGTTCTAATCCACCATACATACTGTCGTTTTATGTTGAGAAGCCTTTGTCATATCCGAAAACCATAAACAATAAGCAATATTACTCTTTACAGTTTTCAAAAACTTTCGAACACATTCCATGGAGTCTTAAACGACACGTGTGCTTTTCTCATCCAACATAAGTTTTGCGCCATTCAGCGGTAAGTTAAACGGAGAACTAGGAAACCGTTCAAGTTAATTTTATTCGTGTTGCCTCAGTTAGTAGCTATTAGTTAACTCTGTTTAAGTTCTATTCACGCGAAGTTAAGTGGTAGTTATTTACGTTAGAAAACCAATGATGGGCCGCCATTGGAGTTTTTCCTTTAAATGTTAACCTAGTTTTTTTTTTTTAAGTGGGTTTAAATTACCGTAGTTTTGTTATTGAGTTTTATTTCGTTGGTTATGGCACGTTCTGTCAGAATAGCGGTATTTGATCGAATTTGTTTTTTCAAGATACTTTTACTTGATAGATTGGAATTAAAATTAGCACATTTAAGTGACGTGATTTTCTACGCAGTAGGTCACATTTTTTACTTCACAATCCCCGAATATGTACAGAAAAAAACCCTAATGAATAAAGATAAAAAAGTACCTAAATTTTAAATGTTACTAAACTATCTCCGGATTTTTTTAGACTGTAAATTAAACTGAGAAACAAGTAACTAAATATAAAAGAAAAAGTTAGGCAGAAACTTTGGTTATGTCTGTTTCGTTTTGGTTATTTGTGTTGTTAGGATTTACTTTTGGTAAGTTCTCAGTCTATCAACACTAAATAGTTTGTCCATGAAAATCACACTGACAACAGCTAAATTTATCAGAATTTCACGAACGTTTCCTCTTTTATACCGCGTATATCGAGGGACTGGAACAATTTGCCAGCGGCGGTGTTTCCATCACACTACAATTTGAGTGTAGGCTTCAAGGCTAGTGTGAATAGGCTCTTAATAAACTAGGGCCGCTTTACCATCAACGATCGCATCACTGCTTACCATCAGGCGGGATGGCGGTCAAGCGCTAGTTTAAAATTTATAAAAAAAAAATCGAGTTGTAAACTGTAAATATGAAGTCAGCACATAAAATATATGATCTCATGGGTGGGGTAGAAATTTATCAACAGTTAAGAAAAAGTAATTAACTATTCAATTTAAAAAATGCAAGCTACACCTACGCGGTCATGTCAATATGTTTAATTAATAAAACGGTATAACATGAATTAACATAGAGACAAAAATATATTTAAGTTGAAAGCTAACATGGAACAGTAATCTCCGTCACATACTTTCTTTCACAGAACACCAGACATGGACGAATATTAATCTTATATCATTCATCCTCGTCACATTCAAGGTTGGCCGTCAGAAGGGTAATAGTCGACTTATACAACGTTATTTTTTCCTATGTGAACCCTGAATATAGTTTGTTCAGAATAAGCAACTGAATCGATTCCAATAATTTTTACACCATGTTATATTTATCACCGTTCGTAGGACCGATGCCCGATGGGGCCGACGGGTTCTCGAGTAGCGACCACGCACCGGAAGACGTAGCGTGGGTAGGCCCCCGTCAAGGTGGACCGACGACCTAGTGAAGGTCCCGGGAAACCGCAGGATGCAGGAGGCGCAGGACCGGCCGTCGTGGAGAACCTTAGGGGAGGCCTATGTCCAGTAGTGAACGTCTTTCGGCTGAAATGATGATGATGATGATGATATTTTTCACAAATACATTTAGAAATTAATACAATATGGTTACTGAGCGTGCTACGCAGCTTACCGCCCGCGCTCAGCTGACGCCACAGGTCAATGCACCCGGCTCCCCGTCCAAACGGAGCGTGGACCATATTTTTGTTGGGACAACTAAGAAGGTTAACAAGCTTATAACTTTGGGGTTTTTCATGAAATCTTTTTGAAATTTTGTACAAAGAATCTTTATTTAATAAAAAGTTAAAAAACTAAAACCCAACTACGACAAAAAACGACGCTGAAAAAGTATAAAACAAGATTTTCAGAATACTGAACTGAACAAAGTTGCTAATATAGTTGCAAGTAAATGGACACAGTAGACTCTACTAAGATGCCTTCGTTGTAAATTGACAATAATGTCTTACGATACTATTCTGAAGTATGCAATATTCACTATTTAGAGATAAATTTTCATGTTTGGAAAGGCGTAGTCACACGTTGTCAAGGTGCTACAGTAGGTATATGTAACGTGTGACTGAGCACTTTGTGTTGCGTTGTGTGGCGAGTACGATGCGCCAAATGTTGTTGTGTCGGGAGTTTGGTCGTGGAGAGTCTCCAGATCAATCTCCCTCTGGCGCAGCATGGTTGGTCGTGTTGGTCTTGGATTTAACATTGCATCACCTGGCTCAACTGCCGTCATCCTTGCTATTCCTAAGTTTTTAAGTGAATAGGCTTAATAAACTAGTGCGCAGGCATCAAGGATTGCGTCACTGCTTACCATCAGGCGGGATTGCAGTCAAGCGCTAGTTTATAATTATAAAAAAAAAAAAACTTATATTAAGAGGACCTGGGAAGATTTCTTAATCTATCTAATTCTGCTAACGATCGACTGTCATGTGGATTTTTAAGTAATTTATTATGATCCAAGGCACTTATAAATAATCCCTCTATGGTTTTAACTCTACTGAGAGCGACATAGGCCTGTCATTTAGCAAACAATGACTTTCCTAGATCTGTAACTTTTTTTATCTAGAGTACAACCTTGTAATTTATGTACAGTACAACCCCAAGAAAGAATCAACGGGAGCATTTTACGCTGAATTTGCCCAGAACCCCTCCAGCCGTCAAATTCAGTGAGGCAAGGCTCGATTTTGATAAGTCCGTTAGTATCTGCTTTTATGGATGCGTCGTCAAATTGTATGAGAACAGCGCTTGGCTGTTCTCCTGTTCCAACTGATCGCGCCGAAGAGCAGGCCATTCGAAGGCCTTCACCACTCCCATCGCTCCGTTTAACAAACCCTGGTTTACATTCAAATTTCTACGAAGCATTACTAGGGATTATGTACAAACATAAAGTACTCGTGAAGCTCTTTCAGATGATACCAAATACGGTATATTTATTTTAATTTTGTATTAATGTAGAACTTTTTGTCCGCTAGAGGGCGTAATACTAAATTTGGTGACAAGCTCTAAAGCTCATAACCAACAGAATATCAAGGCCCTTCTAATGGTTCTGCAGTGGTCTTATTCTGATAAGTAGTAAAGAAGCTATCTATGAACGAAAAAATGTGAATTATATGCAATCAGCCCATGAATACAGGTAAAGTCACAAGCAAATGCTAGTAATATATATATATTTAAAATGTACAAGTTAAGCCCTTTCAAATGATACCAAACACGGCATATTTATCTTAACTTTATTTTTTACTCTGTATATTTTGTCCGCTAGAGGGCGCCACGTTAGATTTTGTGAAACTCCATATAGCCTATAACCAGCAGACAATTAAGACGCTTCTAATGATATGTCATTTATCGAATTCGAATAAGTAGTATAGAAGTTACGAGGGAACAGATGAACATACATACATACATACATACATAGCCTGTCAAAATCATAACCCTCCTTTTGCTTTGCCGTAGTCGGGTAAAAATACTGGACACGTTATCGGATTTCGCATAATCAAAAAATAATGTTGTAAGTATACATATTTCTTCGTTGGGAGAATCTGCATTCATATAGGTCCTGAAATTATGGTAACAGATTGTTGTGCGTCGATATTCGATGCTAGTCTATAGATCTCGTTCTTACCTACTAATATAACATGTTCCGAAATTCAGGCTGTTTGTTGCTTACTTTTTAATGTAGTTTCCCTAGAATACCTAGGCGATTGAAGCAGCGTAATACCAGCCCATTATTATTAATACCAGCCTATTATTATAAATACCAGCCCATTTTAATTTTTTATTTTAATGTTTATTTATGTATTTTAATTTTGATAGTATTTCTGATTTTTGATTTAACTGTTTCTAATTATGTTTACGTAGCGATCAAATTTAATTTTATGTTTTATATAAATCGGACTGTATGGATGTAGTTATCTGAAATAAGTGAAATTTTATTTTAATTGTCTCAGGGTAAGACCTCTTGTCATTCAGAGAAGGTGCGAACATTGATAACCAAGCTTTCCTAAGAAGGGTTTGTGATTTCAGACTCAATACAATATTAACTATTAGGCAAAATATTTCATCAATTTTAGTCATTTCCAAGAAAAACTCAGAAATTCACGTAAGTTCAATAGTTAAGCCTTCCAAGAATAGAAGTAGATAAAGTGTAGATAAGCCAAGAAAATTCGCCTACAATTTCCCTCCTAATACCGAGCTCAATTACAAATTTTCCAATTAAACTTTCAGCGCGTTTCAGACATGTTGGCAAATTAAATTTGTTCAGCTGATTAGCGGCAGTTCATGAAGTTATTTCAGCTGTTTATCGTCTGTTTGCATGCGCGCGCTTTACTCGAAAACTGTTCGTGGTGACGACGTAAATGTGGGTAGCTGGTGCAAGTTATAAACGTTCGTTTGTTGGGAGATATCTCATGTTTCTGTCTGATTGTATCCCACTGCGGGGCTAAGACCACTCCCCATGATATCTAGTGCTTACTATCGAGTGTTAATGGAGACTATAGTTTATTTCTTTTGCTCCGCTCGGCCTGCCATCTTCTGCGACGTCGGCCGCGTCGCCTTCTTGCTAAATAGTGGTTATTTTGGCTACAGCTCAGTGACATGCTGCAGACGTGTTCTTCCCAGACATTACTTGAGCTTTGCTTTTAAGCAGGATCAAATTGATTTGACGTCACACACCCTAATTACGTAACGCACTATTACTGCCAATTGGAATCATTCTGAAGCATATTGCTAATCCATTGCTCTATATATTCAAAAAATTAATGAAAGAAGAAAAGAAAGAAAGAAAAACGTTTATTTGCGGTAAACATGATGCAAAAGTTTACATAAACACAAAAAATAAAAAAAAATATTGAGGGAAACATGCGCCACATCCACGCAAAACGGCCGTCGCTCAGCATTATGTTGCGAGTAGAGATGGGCAAAGAACCGGGTTTAAACCCTATTACTGGGTTAAAACCCAATAAAAACCCATTTATTCCCTCCCACCGGGTTTTTATTCGGGTTTTTATTTTAATTATGATTTAAACACGGTAAATGTAAATATTTGTGAATATTATAGTCCGTATTATATAGTATTGTAATAGTAAGAGTCATAGTCCGTTTTTTGAAGAAAAAGAGGCTATTTTTAGATTAGATTATATACTGCACTTCTTCTTCTTCAGCCTATAGAGGTTCACTGCTGAACAAAGGTCTCCCCCAAGGCTTTTTACGATGACCGGTCTTGTGCTGCCCACATCCGTCGGCTTCCCGCGACTTTCACCAGGTCATGGGGGCCTATTTACGCTGAATCTTCCGGTACGTGGCCGCTACTTCAGAAACTTACTACCCCGTCGGCCATCGGTTCTATGAGCAAAGTGTCACTTAGTTTTAGCGACTTGAAGGGCTATGTCGGTGACTTTGGTTCTTCTGCGGATCTCCTCATCTCTGATTCGATCGCGCCAAGAAACTCCGAGTATAGGTCTTTCCATCGCCCTTTGTGTAACTCTTAGCCTTCGTATGAGGCTCATTGTGAGCGACCACGTTTCAGTTCCGTAAGTCATCACTAGAAACATACACTGATTAAAGACTTTAGTCTTGTGACACTGTGGTATCTTGGACGACGCGGAGATGTAGCGTAGCTTCGCGAACGCTGCCCAGCCGAGCTGGACTCGACGAGACACATCTTTCTCGAAGTTGGACTGTTTGTCCCAGGTATATATAGTTATGTATACTACTCGTTAACAACTTCGAGTGCAGAGAAAAAAACTAGAATTGAAGTGGGTGCGATATCAGAGTTCGACATGATCTTCGTCTTATCCATGTTCATCTTTAGACCCACTTAGGAAGCTCTGCTGAGGTCATTGTGCATTTTGCCCAAGTCGTCCAGGGTCTCCGCTATGACCACGGTATCATCTGCAAAACGGAGATTAATTATGTACTCGTGGTTGATGTTGATGACAAGTCCTTTACAGTCCAGGAGCTTGAAGATATCTTCCAACGCAGCAGTGAACTGGGAGATATGACATCTCCTTGTCTCACTTTAGACTGCAGTTGGATCGGTTTCTAGTCCTGATGCTGGAGACGGACTGACATGGTGGCGTTTTTGTACAAACACTCACCCCAATGTGTCGATAGTCAATTTGGCACCGCTGGAGAGACTGTAGCACCGCCCAAGTCTCGATCAAATCGAAGGCCTTCTGTATAACTTACCGCAGCGTATATATGTGGTCTATGATGCTAAAGCCTTTTTGGAAGCCTGCTATATAAAGCCTTTGCGGAGCGAGACGATTCATGATGACCCTAGAAAACAGCTTATAGACATGACTCAGGAGGGATATCGGTCTGTAGTTTTTCAGTAAGGTATTATCACCTTTTTTGAAAAATAATACCACAACGCTTATGTGCCATGCCGAAGGCGTTTCGCCTTTGAAAATGACGGAATTAAATAGCTTCTGAAGCGCTTTAAGAACCGGTTTGCCACCCGCTTTCAGAAGCTCAGCCGTAATTCCATCATCTCCAGCCGCCTTATCGTTCTTGAGCTGTTTCAGGGCCATACTCTTCTCGTACAGGCTGACGTCCGGGATATCGTCGGTGTAGTGTCAGGTTAGTCTGGCTCTAGGATCATTGGCCAGGCTCACAACAGGTGCGCGTATTGATGTGTATAACTCTCCGTAGAATTTCTCAATCTCACCCAAAAAGCTCGGGGTGGAAGTGACGATCCTACCATCCCCATTCTTCAGCTTCACAAGTAGGCTCTGTCGAACAGACAAATCTCTTGCGAACACTTTGGAACCTTTGTTCAGCTCGATAGTCTCTTTAATACAATTCGTATTAAATTGGCGTATATCGCGAGTCAGAGACTTTGAGATTTGTCTGCTAAGGCATTTGATACGCGAAGCGTCATCAGGGGATTTTAAGACCACCTCCCGTCTTTCTTCCATTAGCCGACGGGTGGGACAGGAGATCTTCTTCTGTCCTTTTGAAGGGAGGGTTTTGAAGAACTTGGACCCGTCCGTATGCAGTTTCCACAAAGCTGATGTTATAGTGGTCCACATCTACGCATTCACCGAGGCATTCAAAGCAATTTTGCAGTTCGATGTGAAAGCTTTTAGAGTTTTGGAGCTGGGTTAATGCTGGACGGAGCGTAGACTTCATAAATTGAGAGCGTTCGAACCTAATGTTGAGGTTCAAAATGCCTCTAACAATACAGTGATCACTCCCGGTTTAAACCGCATAGAGCACGAATACATCGTTGAACACTTGCCTTCTCGTTGACATTATGAAGTCTATCATGTTTTTGGTCTGACCATCGGGGCTGAACCAGGTCCACTTGCGGTGCAATGGTTTCTTGAAAAAAGAATTCATCGCAAAGAGTCCTTCCTTTTCCATGAAATCCATTAGCATCTGACATCTGGGATTCCGATTTCCAACTCCAAATTTCCCCACTTTCGTCTCGTTCGCCTCTCGCATGCCCAGTTTTGCGTTAAAGTCCCCCATGACAACAGTGTAGTGGGTTTAAGAGGTATATGTGTGTCTCCTGACGTCTTCATATATAACCTCCACCTCAGTATACAGTACGCGACGCAGTACAGCTGATTTTCGGGTCTTAAATCGAAATATGATGCGAGAATACGGCGTGCAGGACTGTGCGTAACCACATAACTTCGAGTAACATTATATATTTCCGAAACTGCAATGGTTAATGAGAAAACTGGAACGCAAAAACTGAAACGGCCGCTATTTTGGTTCAAGTTATATTCCGAGTACTGTATATTTCTTTGGATACCCTTGAAAGTTGTAGTGAAGAATGTTAATTCATAGGATGGACTCTTAAATCAGCAGTAAAGTGTATGTCTTAAACTACTGTAACTATTATTTTAAAATAGGCGTGATCATACAATGAATGGACTGTGATGAAATACTTGTATAAATAATACTGTTGAAATATCACGTTCGAAGATGAAGTGGTCAAACTTGCTGTGATCTTAAATGCACCACTATTAGTGATATTTATACTCCAAAAAATACTAGAAGTACCTAAGTCGGGTTAGGTCCACAATCGAAGATATTAGTGATAGTAATAAATAAAGACCCGCTTCTTGGGTTTTTATTCGGGTTTAAACCCGTTTAAACCCAAATACCCGGTTTTATCCCATTTCCACCCATTGGGTTTAAACCCTCTGCCCATCTCTAGTTGCGAGTCTTGCGACCTTATGCAAAACAGAAACACAAATGCACAATAACGTACCTAATGAATATTGTGGAACTGTCAAAATGAAACCCATCGCAATTGATAGGGTGTTACGCAATTACCTTGACGGTTGGATAGTGGCTGAGCGATCGACTTCTGCTTTTCCCGCACGCAACAAATATTTGTTTGGGCAATAGGTGTTTGTTCCGGGTAGCCAGACAAGGTTTTTTATATGAGTATGTTATATTTTGTATGTTTGCAAACTCACCCACGATACATGAGAAATTCCTGGTAAGCAATTTCAGGTAGATTATTTAAAAAAAAGTTGCCAATATGGTCTGATAATTTAACGCTTAAAATCATCGACTTCCACGAGTACCTCGGCCTTCGAAGCCTTATGGCATCCTCAATTCTTAATTTCAGAGAAGAAGTTACTGAGCTTAGCACACTCTACCCAGCACTGTAGCACTAGTACTAACTCTAGCACTTTCGACCCTCGATTGTGTTGTCACGCGAATTGGAGAACGGTCACATAGCGTTAACTTTCGTATTTATAGGTTTAAATCCCTCTTACCTTACGAAGCAGCGTGAATGTCATCCCTCTTAAGGCGCTGTGCTCAGTAAAAATAGGCTTCAAAAAACAGTTTTTTAGCCAAATGTATACATTTCAGAGCAGCCAAAAATTTATATGTTAATCTTGATTATATGTAGCAGGAAAACATTGCTTTCAAAACACGTTTTGAATTAATTTTCTCGATAGAAAAAAATCCTAAAGTAACCCCTAAAATTGAATTTATAACAGTTGTAACTGTATTATTAATCATCAAATCTTGATAAAATTGAGAAGAGCGATGTAAAATATAATAGTAAATGAAACCATTGTTTTTGTTTATCGATTTAGCTAAGATATTCTAAAATAAATCAAATCAAATCAAATCAAAATTGTTTATTTCAAATTAACCAACAGTTGGTGCTTTTGAATAGTCAATGTCGGTCATTCCAAGAAAAGTGAAGCTAAATTGCACGTTCCAAAGCGTAGGTCTCTATGGAGAAGAACGTGCAAGAAACTCCATGGACACTCTTTTAAAATCATAATATGGATTACATGTCTTCGTTACATATTTCTGTTGCTTCTATCATGTGAGCACAATGTATAATTATAAAAAATAACGAAAAGATAGAAAATTAATCAAGCCCACTGGCAGCTAAGAGATGACCAGTCTCCACTGACGGCCCCCGTTCACGAGCATGACGCGCGCATCAGCCCCACTTAGCTCAACCATTTTGAAGGGAACCAAATGACCCAACAACACGCGCCACCATCAGCAAGACATGTGAGTGAGCATGACAAACTCTCAACTGCCATGCTCGTAATGTCAAACAAGTTATATATTTATATATATATATAAAAAAAACAAACCATAGTCCATGGTGCCTCACATTCACAAACTTGGAAAGTGCTTTTACATTATACAATACTATATTATTTGCAAAATCATGGCAGCAAAATCCCGTGCACAATTGAAATAAACAAATAAAAATAAAAAAGGAATATTTGGAAAACAACAAAAAGGGAAATAATGTATTTAATGATAAATAACGTAAACGAAACGTCGCTCCATCGCGGCGTCCATTGCCTTCCCTTTCACTTCTATGCTTAGCGACAGTGACCGCTGAGGCGAGCTGCTTGACGGACCTATGTCAGATTTTGCTTTACCCCGCACAGAAAATAATTATATTTACGTGTCTGTTTGTTGATGAATAATCATATTTCATTTTTGCCCGGGTACAAACCCCAGGTTTACATTATATGCTTTTTGTAGATTTTAATTGAAATAAATCCTTTTTAATTTACTGTTGTATTTTTGCCGATATTTTATTTGATTTTTTTCTGTAATTATTCTTTCTTTTTACTTTTTCGCGGCAAATTTTTCTTCACCTGTATGTGTTCGGGTTCAAACCCCAGCTTTACGTTGTATGCTTTTTGTTGGATTTCTTATTTGCAACAGTTTTTTTTTTAATTATTATTAATTTAGCCGATTTTCTGTATTTTTTGTAGTAATTGTTCCATCTTTTTAAATATAGGACCGAGACAAAAACAAAATTCTTTGTTTTTTTTTTATTTTTTATTTATTTATTTTTTTTTTTATTTTTTTTTGAACGCAGCGCATCCAGATCTATATGATTATCTATAGTGGTGAGGGTTTTAAGCAACTTCGGGCACATACATACATACAGACAGACATACAAACATACGCACTTTATATTAATGGATTCTTTTTGTAACAATTATAATGCAAACTAATATTTAAAATCAATTCGTTATAATTTTCTTTCTACAAATTTCTAGAAATTAATAATCCATACTAATATTATAAATGCGAAACTAACTCTGTCTGTCTGTCTGTCTGTTACGCTTTCCCGCTTAAACCTGTCAACCGATTTTGATGAAATTTGGCACAGACAATCTTTAGACCCTGAGAAAGAACATAGGCTACCTTTTATCCCGGAAAAATTTGATGTTCCCGAGGGAAACCTAAAAAGCGCGATATAACCGAACTCCACGCGGGCGAAGCCGCGGGCGAAAAGCTAGTAAATAATAATAATAAGCCTTTATTTAACCATGAATTTCTTAGTTCATAATATAATTTAACTAACAGCTAATTTGATAATAGTTCAAAACAGTAAATTTAGATTTCATTTTGTTGCATTATTCATGGCCCCTTTCAGTATAGGCCTCCTCCAAGTGCCTCCATCTATTTCAATCTTTTTGTGTTGTGTCATCATTCTAAACACTCGTACAAACCCGAATTCAATAAGAGTTGCAGTTTTGAAAAAAAATCTTTTATTTTTTTAAATATCCGAAAATGTATATAATGTATATCCGAAAGTGTAAATGTGTTTTTAACAGTTACTCTAAACAGCTGTTAATAGTAATTTCTAGAAATGATATATTTCTAACAGTTTCATGAAAAAAGGACATAACACAAAAAATTCAGCAGAGCAGACAAAGCGCATTATAAAAATAAAAAAGAAAACAAAAGTAATAATAAAAAACGAAAATATGTATAAAATACACATTTTCGAAAATCGCAAGGTAAAGTGTTCGGATGTGGGATTCGAACCTGGTGCTCGTCTAATGCGAACCGGGACTGTGACGAACAGAGCCAGCCATGCTTCGCGGTTGGGTTGTGAAATTACGCTTCTAAATGTAGATGGAATAGAGAATGGTTGGTATAGATTTAATAGAACGTACGTATTTCTCGATGCACGACGCCTCACGCATCGATGTACTCGCGCGGAGCGCCCCGCGCCCCGCAGTGGGCGGGGCTAGTCGTGTCCCACTTCGTCTGCTTCACCCCCTCAAATACCTAAAAGTTTGCTATTCACAGCGTCTTAAGTCCTAGTGTTCCTAAGGAACGTTTGAACACAATACTTTTTCGGTACGAAGGGAATGGTCTACGGGAAAGCTAATGCTTTCGAAACCAATCAAAATCAGACGTCATTAATTCAAATTAGGCTGAGGATCAGCACTTTTTGAACGTCATTATTACATAAGACAGTCCCCGAAAACGCCCACCCATCGACACTTCCTATTGCTTTCGCTGGGAATAAGTGGCGGAACAAACTCCCCAGCAGTTAACAGCTGTCTGTTCATTTAAATAACACGAGACTAACCACCTCGTCGGACTTTTCGGCGACAGTGGCATGTTTTGGTTGAAACTTTTTGTATTTTAGAGCGGCTTGAAGCTGCCTGTTCAGATAGTAAGTATGCTTCGTCGACCGCCCAACGAAGAATAACAACCAGCAAGTTTTTCACAAACCGCTCGAGTTCATAACTCACACAGTAATGATTTCCTTATAATTGGTGGGTTAAAGTCGGCTTGTTCTTACAAATTGTTTATTTCGGTGTAACGAGCGACCCAGACTGGCAACAGCTACGTCCAATTATGTAAAGTAGGCAAGTTATATGATCGTAACTAGTTAGCTTACGGCTAACCGTGAGAACGATGTTAAATAAGGTGCTAGGATTATTTTCGTGCAGATTTTATGGGTTATGTAAACATGGCCCTTGTTTTTTATGAATTTCTGTTTATAATGACTTCTATTACTGTGTTCTTTAAATTTCTTTGTTTACAGCTGGGCATACCTACAAAAATCAAAATTGCTGATCAAAATTGTTTATTTCAAATTAACCATCACTTGGTACTTTTGAATACTCAATGTCGGTCAGTCCAAGAAAAGTGAAGCTAAATTGCACGTTCCAAAGCGTAGATCTCTATGGAGAAGAACGTGCAAGAAACTCCATGGACACTCTTTTAAAATCATAATATGTGTCTGCGTCAGCGGCCTGCGGGCTGAGGGGGGCATCACGACTGCTCCGGACAATCGCCGAACGCCCGCCAGCCGCGCCGCGCGGGCGCCTCGAACATTCGACCACGAAGCCTACCAGACGACAGACGCGCGCGTTAATCTCTTAATACAGTACACTACTTAAACATTATTGTAAATCTTATTTATTATACATTTTGGCAAGAAAGGCCGTACTTTATTTCCCGGACTACTCAACAAATGGTCCTTCGAGCCGGATGTTCCATTTCTTCGTTACATATTTATGTTGCTTCTATCATGTGAGCACAATGTATTTCTGTGCTACAAAATGTATTTCTAAGATCCGTGGATTCAATAATGGAGTTTAAAATAGAATGGAATAGATATATAAATATACACTTTATTATATACACCATATAAGTTACACAAAACAAATATGAACAGTTTACAAAGGGTGACACAATGGGCGGCCTTATCGCTAAGAGATCTGTGTGAAAATGCTGGTGCGTAGAACCTAATAATAAGAAATTAGTAGGTTCTAAGTTTCGCAACTGTCTATAAGTTTCATCAAGTCATTTTAATAGACATATTTCTCGTCGGCTGATGTGTTCTCGTCTTCTAGTGTGACATACTTAGGAATCGCTTGGAGGCAAGATTACATGCCGGTTTCCTGCAGTGATAATGAAATAATCCTATCCTACTCCTAAAATTTTCTTAATGCAAAAGTTTCTGAGGATGAATGTATAAAATGTTTTTTTTTTTTACTCTTTCACGCAATAACTACTGAACGGGTTTTAGTGAAATTTGGCACACAGACAGTTTATACTTAACCGTGCATAACATAGGATGCTTTATGTCGCGATATTCTCAAGGGATCGAAATATAAACGGACGGGACGCAGCTGATATAGTATATCCCCGATTCGGGCAAAGTTGTATTAGGGTTTTTCTAGCTGGAATTTCTGTCGCATCCCGGTGTTTGGATTTGTACCCAATTATAATAATAATATTCTTTATTACACAAAAATTGGTACAAAAGAGTTTGAAGTCCCTGACTCCTGTGCTATGTTATATACCCATAGTGTTACAAGAGCCAGTGCCCTCTCCCAATAGATTTTACAGAATCCCTTGCAAAAAGATTAACAATAATAAAAAGTTAAAAAACTAAAACCCAACTACGACAAAAAACGACGCTGAAAAAGTATAAAACAAGATTTTTAGAATACTGAACTGAACAAAGTTGCTAATATAGTTGCAAGTAAATGGACACAGTAGACTCTACCAAGATGCCTTCGTTGTAAATTGACAATAATGTCTTACGATACTATTCTGAAGTATGCAATATTCACTATTTAGAGATACTTGTTTTATACTTTTTCAGCGTCGTTTTTTGTCGTAGTTGGGTTTTAGTTTTTTAACTTTTTTTTAATTGAACTATTTTGGTGTTAAAGTGTATTTGTGGCGCATAATATTAATAAAAGTTAAATTGACGAACTAAAAACTAGGTAGTTAACATATGACATCTCTTTTGACTTATGTATCGGCGTATAGTAATATGTAGAGATGTCCTATTTTACTATTTCGTAGCGCTTGAAGCGTAGCGCGTATAGCAACGGTTTCACCGTATGAAGCTCCTGGTTTTTCGTAGTAGCGACGCACATTTGCGTCGATGGCACCGAATGGGTCATGAATTAGTGGATGAGGCCGTTAGTATAAATAGATTGGATGTTTTTCTAACGGTGGTAGGCCATAACATCGGCTGCCGGCAGAAGTTACCACCCACCAGACAAAGTCTTGCCGCCAAGCGATTCGTCGTGTTCCAGCATGATGTCTGGTGAAGCCGTACGGAGGACGCGTCTGAGCACTTTGTGTTGCGTTGTGTGGCGAGTACGATGCGCCAAATGTTGTTGTGTCGGGAGTTTGGTCGTGAAGAGTCTCCAGATCAATCTCCCTCTGGCGCAGCATGGTTGGTCGTGTTGCTCTTGGATTTAACATTGCATCACCTGGCTCAACGGCCGTCATCCTTGCTATTCCTAAGTTTTTTAAGTGAATAGGCTTAATAAACTAGTGCGCAGGCATCAAGGATTGCGTCACTGCTTACCATCAGGCGGGATTGCAGTCAAGCGCTAGTTTATAATTATTAAAAAAAAACTTATATTAAGAGGACCTGGGAAGATTTCTTAATCTATCTAATTCTGCTAACGATCGACTGTCATGTGGATTTTTAAGTAATTTATTATGATCCAAGGCACTTATAAATAATCCCTCTATGGTTTTAACTCTACTGAGAGCGACATAGGCCTGTCCTTTAGCAAACAATGACTTTCCTAGATCTGTAACTTTTTTTATCTAGAGTACAACCTTGTAATTTATGTACAGTACAACCGCAAGAAAGAATCAGCGGGAGCATTTTACGCTGAATTTGCCCAGAACCCCTCAAGCCGTCAAATTCAGTGAGGCAAGGCTCGATTTTGATAAGTCCGTTAGTATCTGCTTTTATGGATGCGTCGTCAAATTGTATGAGAACAGCGCTTGGCTGTTCTCCTGTTCCGACTGATCGCGCCGAAGAGCAGGCCATTCGAAGGCCTTCACCACTCCCATCGCTCCGTTTACCAAACCCTGGTTTACATTCAAATTTCTACGAAGCATTACTAGGGATTATGTACAAACATAAAGTACTCGTGAAGCTCTTTCAGATGATACCAAATACGGTATATTTATTTTAATTTTGTATTAACATAGAACTTTTTGTCCGCTAGAGGGCGTAATACTAAATTCGCGGGCCCCACCATACCCCGCACAGCCAGCAATGCTAAGTAGAAGAGACGCTACTGCCACTTGCGCCTGCCTAGTTTTTGTAACACTAAGCTAAAAAGGCGCAGCTACACAGAAAAGTATTTTCTTCTTATGACGATGCAGATGTGCCTTTTCATTTTATGATGAATTAAATATTTTGAAAACAAAAAAGACGCTTCTACTAAAATGCGTCTTTTCAACTTAGTGTACGTCAGAAAGGTCTTTTCATTTTAATAATATTTAATTCACATCGCAGACACGTCTTTTTTAACAGTTAGATTTATAGGGTTACGTTTAATTTATGCGAAATATAAAAATATTGGTGTATGCCATTTTTTTTATAGATTCAGAATATGCATCTAACTCAATTTGAAAAAAAATGTTAGATGCGTCTTTTTTTCTTATGACGGCAGAGTACGTCTTCTCATCATCATCATTATCCCAGCGTTAATCCCAGTCGCATCCGAAGCCTTTTCAGCTTTGGAGTCTGGGGTCCGCTTTACCAGTCCAGCTGCTGATATAGCTAAACTTCGACATTTTCCGTGAAGCGACTGCCGTCTGACCTCCACAACACGAAGGCGACATCGAAGCATTGCAGTTAGACCAATTGTTGGACTTTTGAGGGCTCCAACAATCCGTAACGACTGCCACTAGATATTCGTATGGCAACCGGGACCAACGGCTTAACGTGCTTTCCGAGGCACGACCAGACCAGTGCAAATATTCATATTCATGCATACAAATACTTGCCCTGTGCGGGGATCGAACCCGCGCCACCTTGCGCAGCGGCCGTGTCCGCTACCGCTACGCCACGGAGGCTGTCGGAGGCTGAAAAGGGTACGTCTTCTCTGCGTAGGAATACACGGGGTGTTATGTTGTTCCTTTAAACAACCATCTGTCTTTAGCAAAAGCGTAGTAATGAGTTTGCAGAACAGGTAAAACACATAATGGTGAGTGATTATTATTTCACTTATCTTCACCATAATTAGAAGTTAAACTCTACAGTTAATAGTCTTTCCTTATCTACAAAGTGTGATGTTAATGTTTAGTTTTACAGCTAGTAATTGCATGTTAGCAGTCATTTAACTACGTCGTGTATGTTGTCTTACGTCTCGATAAAAATAGATATTTTATAGTACACTACCGGACTGTTTTTTTGCGGATGGGACATCATTAAATGACCTCTCTCGCTCTGAGCGGAGGAGAAGGGCGTGTCAGGCTTTAACTTACTAAAATCCACTGGTGTTCCTTCACTTGCCTGTGCGCCCGGGCCTCGCTATCTCTTCTGCCCCCTATTCGATGGACCCCGAGGCGGAGGCGCGCGCGAGTGCCAGTGCGCGCCTCTGAGGCGATGCACGGGGTAGCTTAACACCCCACTACCCCGTGCCGGAGACGAGGCCCGGGCAGACCGGGCCAGCACGAGAGTGTGGGGCTGCGGAAGAATTTAGACTCCCGCGGCCCTACGCGCGCTCGTGATAGAAGAGACACCGGGGTAGTTTTAGTCAGTAAAAGTCTGACAGACCCCGTCGCCCACCCTAGGGCGGCGGACATCCTATGAGGATTTCCACCCCGAAAAAAAAAAAAGGGTGGTATAATATCGGCTGCCCGCAAAAGTTACCACCCAACAGACAAAGTGTAGCCGCCAACGGACGGGAACGGAGAAGACGGGTCTGAGTACTTAGTTGTGATATGATAATATATACCGGGTAACCGCGACAGATACGACCTGGAAGTAAGTACAGGAAGAGTTTTGACGGAAAGAACTATTGCCGACCTTATGGCGGATAAACACTCCAGGCCGTATCTGGAGCGGTTTTACCTCAAGATTGCCAAGATGGCCATTGAACGCAACAGGACAAGGGCAGTGCAACCTAGCAATGTCCCGTCGGCAAGATGAATTGTAGTATAAAATATTGTTTAAATAGATATAAGGACAAATGTATACTGACAATGATATAAAAATGACGAAACACATAACGTAAGAAGTATAGTAATAAATAAATAATGTAACAATAATGATAAATGAAAAATATATTTAAGAAAAGTTGACAAAGTGGGAAAAAGCAACCCAAAAAGATAGCCAAGCCGCAAAACAAGCCCTAAGCGCCTGCGCTAGCGACCATCCTCCGCACTACTGCCAGCAGCGTCAGGTCGCCTCGTACTTCATTTGTGAGGACAGGGCGCTGCTCCTCCCAAGCTACACACTCGGAGAGCGTGTGCTGCGCCGTGTCCTCCCCGCATAGGACGCAGTGGTGGCGCTGCGCGTCCGGCTCCCTGCCTAGGCGACGCAGGTACTTGCCGAAGCAGCCGTACCCCGACTATAGCTTTGCAGACAGACATATTGGCATGGCTAGCCAAATAATTTAATTTAATGTTCTGTGTTTTGTTATTTTAGTTACTTTACATGCATAGTATTGTATAAAGTCAGGCGTTTCTTTAACTAAACAGACAAGTGTGGTGCTGGGGAGTTTGTACCGCTATTTCTTTTCCTCAGCAAAAGCGCTAGGAAGTGGCAAGGGTGGGCGTATTGGGGGCTGTCTATTAATACAATGGGCAGGGCACATTGCTCGTAGAACCGATGGCCAATGGGGCGGTAAGGTTCTGGGGTGGCGGCCACGTACTGGAAGGCGCAACGTAGGGAGGCCCCCAACAAGGTGGACCGATGACCTGGTGAAGGTAGCGGGAAGCCGATGGATGCGGGCAGCACAAGACCGGTCATCGTGGAAAGCCTTGGGGAGGCCTTTGTCCAGCAGTAATAATAAAAAAAATAATAATAAATATTCTTTATTGTCACAAGTTTTTACATACTTTTATGGGCTAACTGTCACCCAAACTAAGCCAAGGCTTGTGTTTTGGGTAACAGCGGTCAGCCGCAGGAAGTAGCGCACCATAAATGCGAAAGAATATTACAGCTTTATGTGTCACAGTGGACATCTATAGGCTGAAGATGAAGACGTTCAAAAAGTTTTTGGTCTAGGACTTATTTTTTTATGTTACGGCAGTTACAATATACTTAAAACACAATAATACAATACAATATTGCAGCTCACAATGCTCTTCACAGATTAACAGTGGGATACATATCAGTGACGGACATCCGAAGAAAACAAAATTTAGCGACGTAGCCGCATCCGATGGGCAAAAAAAAAGTGGAAATGGGCGGGCCACATAGGACGTGAAATGGCAGAAGTAGAACAGTGCTGGACTAGAGGCCGAGACTGGTAGTAGAAGTGTCTTTAGCGCCCGATAAAGAACTATCTTAAGGTTTAAAAGTCTCGGGATCACGGGACACTGCTCGCTAAAGAAACACTTCCATACAATATATGGCATAACGGACAACCCCGTGTGCAGGGCTTGCACTGAGGCTGATGAGAACGATTGCGTATGTGTCTTCTAATTGCACAGGCGTGAACCAAATAAGGTCAAAGCCCCAGATCTTACACAGATGTTCTCAAAAAGCCAAGATATTTAGCAAGGCAGGACAGTTTGGGCTGGTGCTGCTAAATGTCACCTGGCTACTTTGGATTCAGTGGAGAGGCGTGCGAAGAGGCTGATTGGGGACCTTGATTTAACTCGAGATGGTCTCCAAAGCCTGGAGCACAGGCGTAGAGTAGCCAGCCTTTCGGTGTTCTATAGGATGCATTTTGGGCAGTGTGCGAGGGAATTGCATGATTTAATTCCCCCATCTCCGTTCCACCATGAGCCGACCCGTCGTACGGCGAGTTTCCACCCTTACGTTGTTAACACCACTACGATCTGGACGAAGCGTTTCGCCTCCTCCTTTATACCGCGTACATCGAGGGACTGGAACAATTTGCCAGCGGCGGTGTTTCCGTCGGACTACAATTTGAGTGTCTTCAAGGCTAGAGTGAATAGGCTCTTAATAAACTAGTGCGCTTTAACATCAACGATTGCGTCACTGCTTACCATCAGGTGGGATTGCGCTAGATTATAATTTATAAAAAAAAAAAACAGACTCTGTAGCTGCGCAAGGAGGCGCGGGTTCAATCCCCGCGCAGTGTAAATATTTGTATGCATGAATATGAATATTTGCACTGATCTGGTCGTGTTCTTTCCGAGAAAGCATGTTAAGCCGTTGGTACCGGTTGCCATACGAATATCTAATGGCAGTCGTTACGGGGTTGTTGGAGCCCTCAAAAATCCAACAATTGGTCTAACTGCAATGCTTCGATATCACCTTCAGGTTGTGAAGGTCAGACGGCAGTCGCTTCACTGAAAATATCGAAGTTAAGACAAAATCTAGAGTTAGACTGGTAAAGCGGACCCGAGACTCCAAAACTGAAAAGCTTCAGTTGCGACTGGGATTAACGCTGAGATGATGATGATGATTTAGAAAGGCAGGAGGGCTGGTTGGAGTAAGCACTGACGACCGCAATAGCCCACGCACAATAGTCTACTTGAAGGACGAAATGTGGAAACCAAACCCGTACCATAACAAAGCAAAAAGAAGGAACTTAATGCACGCTATGGGTCGAGGTGTCTAATGAAATAATTGGTATTATTTATTTATTCAATTTACCATCCATGTACTACGGACGACAGCAGGTCAAGCTTTCCGAAACTGACAAATCCTAATCAACCTTGACCCTTAATGCTTTAGATATAAAGCTGAAAATCTAATAAATAAATCTGACAGATTGTAGTAGCTTGATGTACTGTCGTTTGTAAATAAATAAAATATTAACAGACAAGGAAAAAATAGAAAAGAAGAGATACCTACAGAGATATAAAAATATAATGCATAAAATCAAAATAATTCTCAAAAACTAAAAATATGAAAGTATATGATATACTAGCTTTCCACCCGCCGCCGCCGCGCCGCTTCGCCCGCGTGGAATTCGGTTATATCGCGCTTTTTGATTTCCCTCGGGAATATCAAAATTTTCAATAAAAGGTAGCCTATGTCCTTTCTCAAGGTCTAAAGCCTGTCTGTGCCAAATTTCATCAAAATCGGTTGAGAGGTTTAAGTTCGGAAAGGGTAACAGACAGACAGACAGCGTTACTTTCGCAATTATAATATTAGTACGAATCATACTTTTAAAATAAACATCACCAGAATCACAAAAAGATTATTATTTTATAGATATTGATTATTGGATTGCTACCAATCTTTAATAATAAATTAATCATCTGTGATATTGCTCCATTGAATCTATCGAAAATTTCAGTCTTTATTTATTGGTAACATTGGTTCAATACATCAATAATTATATACTAAAACTATAAAACAAATAACTCACAGACCAACTACTGCACATATAAATAGACCAATGTAGTATTTTACAGAACATTTAGTATTCCAACTAAGCTGTGTAAACAGACCATCTACATATCTATTGACCCCTTGCAAACCTAGGTAATTAGCGCAGTAATAACGCAGTAATATTAATATTATACTCATAAAACTAATTACTAATATACGTTGGTTATACTGCCTGAGTTGACCTATTTTATATACAGAGCATCATATCTTTAACGAGTGCCTAATAAATTTAATTGACATAATTGTGGCATACTTTGTAAGTTGAAATTGAACTGCCTAGGATATTGAAACAAGTTTCTGCAATGTGAAGCTCAATTAGGTAAATAAACTACTAAAGCTTGTAATCTGGGGAGGAAATAAAGAAAACAAGATAATATTAACATCTACTAAAGAGCTTTTACTACTGGAAACGTCGCAATTTAGTGTCATATTTAGTTATTAGACATTCTTATTAATATCAACAATTATTACAGTATTATTTGCTAAATTTGAATTTTATAGTGTAATTTCATTAGGTATTTGTTTATTTTTAATTATTTATTGTATAAAATTTTAACTCTGATGAACCGATGAACTGCCAATGCTATGTACCTACGCCATTATTGTCGCATGCTTCAGGCCATAAATTTAATAGTTTAAATTATTTTCAATGTTTAATTTTTATGATGTGGCCCTTTTTTAAATAAATAATTAAATATTTCGTGGTTTTCAATTTTTATTATTTAATCGGAGCTATATTTTAAAAGTGTGTTCTACTAACTATTTAGAATTCACTCGGGGAATTCGGAATTTACTCGGGGTCGTCCGATGGTGGAACGGAGATGGTGGAATTAAATCATGCAATACAATTCCCTCGCACACTCTCCAAAAAGCATCCAAATGCGACGTTGCCATTTGTGCGTAGTAAACGCTCTTTAACATTGATATTTGCACTTAAATCAAGTAGAATAGAGAGACATTCGTACTCCGTCACATCGTACAACGATGCGACGTCGACCTAGCGTCGTGGTCGTCTTCTTATTTACAACAGAAGCAAAATGCGTCTAGAGCGGTCCATTTTTTGGAATGTACTAAAACACTACATTCTGCTCCTATGAATCGTGTTTATGTGTTTGAGCCCGTAGTCGGATGAAATGAGCTTAGAGTGAGCTGTGAATAGTGTCAATCCCTTAGAGTGAGCTGTGAATAGTGTCAGTCCCTTAGAGTGAGCTGTGAATAGTGTCAATCCCTTAGAGTGAACTGTGAATAGTGTCAATCGCTTAGAGTGAGCTGTGAATATTATCAATCCCTTAGAGTGAGATGTGAATAATGTCAATCCCTTAGAGCGAGCTGTGAATAGTGTCAATCCCTTAGAGTGAGCTGTGAATAGTGTCAATCCCTTAGAGTGAGCTGGAAATTGGAATAACAACTTACTACACGCTTACTTCATCTAAGTTTTTTTTTTTATAATTGTAAACTAGTCTTGACCAAAATCCCACCTGATGGTAAGCAGTGATGCATTCGTAAACGGTAAAGCGCGCTAGTTTATTAAAAGCCTAGTCACTAAAAAAAACTAAGTGAATAGGAAGGAAGACGGCAGTTGAGTGAGGTGATACAATGTTAAACCCAACTACACGACCAACGATGGTGCGCCAGAGGGAGATTGATCTGTGCCTGTAGCCAATGTAACATCGTTTCGTTGTCATTATTGATTGCACACATCGCAACACAACTGCTCAGACTCGTCCTCCGTACGGCTTCACCAGACATCATGCCGGAACACATCGTGAGGTTTTTACTGTAAGATTGTAGCAGAATAGCACTGCTGCGTTTCATCCTACCATACAATTTTCTCATAAAACCAAAGAAAACCAATAGGTATACCCGTATTAATAAATGACTGTAACTCCTAACTCCGTCCACAGTTTATTATGATCGTGCGCCATTTGACAGATGTTATAACCCTCACTCCGCGACTGTACTATTATGAAATTACCACAATAAACATTTGAGCACGCACCGCGTATTCACTTTTACAGGGTGATTTTTACAAATCACACACTTGAAGTCACAAGTCACGGAAAATATCGAAGTTTAGCCAAAATCAGCAGTTAGACTGGTAAAGCGGACCCAGACTCCAAAGCTGAAAAAAAAAGTTTCGGATGCGACTGGGAATAACGCTGAGATGATCACACACTTGAAGTCACAATTGAATTTACCTGCAATATTTGTGTCTTCTACTTCCTTCTTAATCCACTGAAACGTTGTCTTTAAAAGATTGCCCTTAGCAATAAAACCGCCCATTATGTAACCCTTTTTAAGACTAAAATGAAATGAAATCGTTTATTATGCAAGTAAGATCACTGTTCACTTTTACACATCATATTTTTTTAAACTAGCTGGAGCCGGCATTTCCTAACTGACTACCTCTGAGAAGAAAAGCCAAAACAAACTCAGGGATCATCGTCTTTTTCAAGTCCGAGTATGTACTTATGTACATCTGTAATTTATACAGTGTATAATAGGTAACTAGCATTATCTATACTAATATATAAGGCTGAAGAGTTTGTTTGTTTGTTTGTTTGTGCGCGCTAATCTCAGGAACTACTGGTCCGATTTGAAAAAAATCTTTTTGCCTTGGATAGCTCATTAATCCAGGAAGGCTTTAGGCTATATAACATTACGCTATAACCAATAGGAGCGGAGCAAAACAAAAATTTAAAATGTATGCTGTATATTTTGGGGTTAAAATAAAATGTTCAAATAACTAACTCCACGCGAACGAAGTCGCTGGCGGCAACTAGTTTTAGATAAAATAATTATTCGCTTCTCTTTTGAGTATTTCTTTTAGGTTTTTACAGGACTGATGTTGTTGTTGTCTAATTTAACAATGGTGTCAATACACTTATCACAAAATAAACTTAATTTAAATTCAGTGTATATGTTTCTTTCTATTTAATTAAAAAAATGACAGAAGGTTAATATTAGTGTAGTCCTGTGAAATTAAGTTCCTCTATAGATAAATTACACTTCATTAAAAACATGTCGATTATACATACTTTACTTGACAGGACTAATCTACCATTTATCTTTTCTTCATCCATACTAATATTCCATCATCATCATCCCAGCGTTAATCCCACTCGCATCCGAAGCCTTTTCAGCTTTGGAGTCTGGGGTCCGCTTTACCAGTCCAACTGCTGATATGGCTAAACTTCGACATTTTCCGTGAAGCGACTGCCGTCTGACCTCCACAACCCGAAGGGGACGTCGAAGCATTGCAGTTAGACCAATTGTTGGACTTTTGAAGGCTCCAACAACCCGTAACGGCTACCACTAGATGTTCGTATGGCAACCGGGACCAACGGCTTAACGTGCTTTCCGAGGCAGGACCAGACCAGTGCAAATATTCATATTCATGCATACAAATACTTGCACTGTGCGGGGATCGAACCCGCGCCACCCTGCGCAGCGGCCGCGTCCGCTACCGCTACACCACGGAGGCTGTCCTGATCCATACTAATATTATAAATGCAAAAGTATCTCTGTCTGTCTGTCTGCCCGACTTTCACGCCAAAGCTTCTCAACCGATTGTAATGAAATTTGGTACACAGATAGTCTAGAGCCTGAGAAAGGTCATTGGCTATATAACATCCCGCTATGACCAATAGGAGCAGAGCAGTAACAAAAAATGTTCCGAAAACTGGGGAAAACGCGGTCGTACATATTGCTCCCATTATTTTAACAGGCACTTATTTTATATCAACACGCGGACGGAGTCGCGGGCAACAGCTAGTTTCATAATAAATTAAAAAAATATGTACTTAACTTAAATTTAGTTCAGTTTATGGATAAGAGAAATGGCTCCAAGGTCATTTGATGACCATAATAGTTTTTTTTCTCTAAATCGACCAGAAACAGCAACACAATTAGAAACTCAATAAAAGAGTTAAAGAAGAGTGAGAAACAATCAGAGTGCTGTTTTGTAACGTGAGTTTGGTTTCGATTTCACTAAAATATTTTGCTTCCTAATTAAGATTTTGAAAACTAAACTATTAAAAGATTTTTGTTGCTGACCATTGATATAAAATTAAACAGATATGATATGCTCTAACAAATTAGCCAAAGTAAATGTGCCGACCGGAGCAGCAGCACACACATGTAATTTTTTTATTCTGCGTACATTTCACACGTTGGCACAGTGTGAGTGAGATGGGGCGCAATCTAAAGCATAGAGAAGAAAAAGATGGCAGATTTTTTTTCGTTTGCGCTTAAATAGAATCGACGAAAACTAAAGCGACTTGCTGGACTTAAGTACCTTCTTTTGTACGCTTCATTTTCAGTGCGCTAGTGACGTATCTACCTTAGTTTAATATTATATCAATGTTGCTGACTCTATGATTCTTGGCTAGGAAAATAAATTTTTAATTCTTTTTTCCTTTTTTTGTTTTGTTTTAGTATCTACATTTTACTTATAAGACATCAAAATCAACTCCAACATGCTGTGAAATGGCTACTTGTCTGCGACATAGCATTGAATGGTTTCAAAATTTAGGATTTTATTTTCAAGCACACTTTCAAAAATACCTACACCCTGTATACCCGACTGAACTTAATAAAGCAATAATCCGTTGGCTCGTAATTACAGCCGTAATATTGATCATTACACTACTATTACTGTAATATTCATTACAGGGGCTTAATAATACGGAGCTCAGCTACAAAGTATGCGCGTGAGTCGATTTAATTAATACTTCACCAGTCTTCGTACTAAGTTTTATAGTTCGTTTAGAGCTGGTATGAATATGACTAAATCTTAGTTCTAATGAAAATCGTAAAGAGAAAAGCTATATAAACTTTCAAGCTTTAGAAATATTATGGGATTACCGTTGGTCCCGGTTGCCCTACGAACATCTAGTGGCAGTCGTTACGGGTTGTTGGAGCCCTCAAAAGTCCTACAATTGGTCTAACTGCAATGCTTCGATGTCGCCTTCGGGTTGTGGAGGTCAGACGGCAGTCGCTTCATGGAAAATGCTTCGACATTTTGGCCATATCAGCAGTTGGACTGGTAAAGCGAACCCCAGACTCCAAAGCTGAAAAGGCTTCGGATGCGACTGGGATTAACACTGGGATGATGATGGAGAATAGACTACTCTTTATTATGTACACCATATAAATTATTATAACATTAATATGAAGATTTTATAAAGGGTGACACAATGGGCGGTGTTATCGCAAAGAGTGATCTTTTACAGACAACCTTTGGATGAAATACCAAGGGGTAGAAGTTACAAATAATGTATGTAGGTAGTCTCATCATCATCATCATCTCAGCGTTTATCCCGGTTGTATCCGCGGCTTGTAGGTAGTATACAGTAAACTATTTACATAGATACAATAAATATGTACGTAAAGTGTAATATACCCACTATTACAAAATTGATTAGGTACAGATGCTTTTAATTGGTAATATTGTTTAAATTTTCGTTTGAAATGCTGAGGTTGAACTACAGTGTTGGCGATTGACTGCTGCTTTGCATGGCACGGGTTCGATTCCCGCACGGCACATATATTTCTACTGCCTACAGGATTTGCTCCTTGTTTATGTTTGTTTGGAAACGCCTCCACGAGACACTGAGTACCTACCTAGTAAGTCCTATTACGAGGTTTCCTTATATAAAAATCTAACTCTCCACCTAATAACGTAACATCGATCTGTATAATTTTGAAAGATATTGATCCATTTCTCCATATATTCTAAAATTTAACTTCTCTACAATGTACAATCAGCTGTAGAAGTCCATTCCCACCTTAAAGACTACTGTCGCCTGCGCTAAACCGGCCACGCACACTAACGCATTATTTTTATTATCGCAGTCTTCATCTTTCTTTAAAGTAATGCAAAATTTCGTTACTTCATTTGAAGTTAAGTTAGCGGCCGCACTTAACAATGGTCTATCATAAGCGAGCGATTGTGGGTTCGATCCTTAATAACGGCAAATCTTTTTGTTTCATATAATTTAAAATTATGATAACTGATTTGTATTTTAAAATAAAAATGTTTGCAAATAATTTTTAAACGAATAGGAAAATTTACTGAATATTTATACCAAAATAGGTTTTTATTATATGTTTTAGTTTACTATAGATGTAATATAATAAAAAATATATAAAAATATAATAAGCATATTATAATGCAATATATTGTAAAGTTATATATTATTCGGTATAGATATACTTATACTAATAAATGAAACAAACGTTGAAATGGCAGCATTGTAATATTTTATATAAAAGTAATCCTTGACAAACTTATGATATTATTATGGTAAAAAATATAAAAAACATTTTTGGTTTTTAGATATGAAAGTTATAGTATTACATGTTGTCATTAAAGAGGTTATAGCTTAATTATTCATTTTCTTAAAGAAAAGAGGATTTTAGAAATTTTTTTGCGTGTATAGCATGCCATCCTGCAGTGCCTTTTTTCGGAGTTTGAAGGCATGAGATTATAATCTTCAAGCGCTTTCTTAGTTCAAAAGTAAACGAACTTATTTCTTATCGAATTCAGAAATTATTGTTTTTATAATTTACCAAAAGTAATTTGTATTGAAATTGCAAAAGGCGACATCTGTTAGCCATTAAGCCAACCGAACATATTACTGTCACTTAGCTAAATTACTTTACGAGTTGGTTTAGAGTCCGTTATTACGATATATAATGACATATATTTAAAACACTTTGTAGGACACTTCTGCACTGTGATTGTTATAAATTGTTTTTTTTTTTAGCTCGATAAGTCTCCACCAGTATCGCCAGTTTATTTTTAAACCACAAATGCAACCTCTCTTCTTCGCAAGATTCAAAGGTTTATTCAACGGTAAATATTGTTGTTTCGTTCCACTTGTCTCGACACATAAGCCACCTTCGTCCTCCAGCCTCTTGACTTTGGCTTACAGTAGTTCTCTAAAACAATAACAAATTTATTACACACTTTCAACAAGAGATTGGTTTGCACCTTACCCAAATAATAATAAAAACAACTTACACAAAAGCCGGTTTCATATTATGATATTTGAGATATATTGCTGCATATGCCTGCATATGCCTGCATATTGATTAAAAAAGTAAAACTAATAACACGAACTCGTAACTATATGTTCACCAACCAACAACAGCTAAGTAATATTATTTGAGTTATTGTAGTTAATAATAGTTATTGTAGGTAGTGGAATATTTTTTGGTCAGTTTGTTTCAAATCTACCGTCATCTTTTTATAATGACTCTAATATAGAAAAAATCTTAAAAGAAAGTATCATCGTTAAGTTGCGGATCGGTATTTTTACATATGTTTGTTGTCAGCATTCATAACTCACCAATAAACATTTCAAAAATATTTTGGAAGTTATTAGATTTGAACTCGAACCACCTTGAACGCCTATCAAGACGAGAACCGCTAGGCTATTTAAACACTTACTGTGAGCGTTGAAATTAGTAAGTAGTACCTAACAATCATAAGCGGGCAGCAAGTTGTCAAAGTGTATAAGTGTGTATCAAACTTTATTATAGAAGAAGGTTGTAACTACAACTAGTATTGCTTGGCCATAGTACTGTGAGATTGTAACTCGACTTTTGGTCTTGACTGTATATAAAGGAAGCAATGAATGTCATTGTTGATCTCTCATATCGATATTCAAATAAAATAATCTAGCTATTTACCAAAACCCTTCACGATCTCTAAAGGTGAAAAGCTGTATCGTCTGAAGCAAACGAAACTCAAGAAAACAAAGTTCAACTTCAAAACACAAAATGGCGCCGATTCTGTTGTTCACAAACTAAACTAATTTTAAAGTTAAGTGCACCTTTTTCTTTCCATTTCGTTAAGAAAAGGATAGAAGATAACATTTTAGCTTAATCCTGTCAAATTAAGATACTCCATAGACAGTTTAGACGCGATTATAAACGTGGCGCCAGTTTAAGTCAGGAGCGCACTAATTTGACAGATCTAAACTGACATTATATCTTCTGTCCTTTTCTTAATGAAATAGGTAGAAAAAGATGCACTTAACCTAAATTTAATTTAGTTTGTGAACAAGGGAATCGGGGCCAAAAATTCTAAAAATAAGCACTTTTAAAACAATATCTTCATTTTTTTTAAACAACCTAATTTAAGTAAAACTTACATAATAATTCTAAAAATAAGCACTTTTAAAACAATATCTTCATTTTTTTTAAACAATCTAATTTAAAACTTACATAATAATTCTAAAAATAAGCACTTTTAAAACAATATCTTCATTTTTTTTAAACAATCTAATTTAAGTAAAACTTACATAATAATTCTAAAAATAAGCACTTTTAAAACAATATCTTCATTTTTTTTAAACAATCTAATTTAAAACTTACATAATAATTCTAAAAATAAGCACTTTTAAAACAATACCTTCATTTTTTTTAAACAATCTAATTTAAGTAAAACTTACATAGTAATTCTAAAAATAAGCACTTTTAAAACAATATCTTCATTTTTTTTAAACAATCTAATTTAAAACTTACATAATAATTCTAAAAATAAGCACTTTTAAAACAATATCTTCATTTTTTTTAAACAATCTAATTTAAAACTTACATAATAATTCTAAAAATAAGCACTTTTAAAACAATATCTTAATTTTTTTTAAACAAACTAAGTAATTTAAAACTTACTTACTCTAAAAATAATCACGTCCTCTAAAATAATATCTTCACTACTAGCCCCGCACGATAATATTGCGATTGGCGGCCATCTTGGTGACGTAGTCTAACTCGCACCGTCGGTACCGTTCGCAAGTTCAGTCCGCGCTTACCCACTTACGCACATCGAATATTTTTGTTAGCTTTTTGTTTTTGTTATCCTGTTTTATTGTTGTTCTTCAGTTTTGTTGTTTAGTTTTGTTAGCTGTTACTCGTTAAAATGAGTAAGAAATTAATTAATAGTCGTGCTCGTGAAATTATAATTAAAGTGGACAATTATTTTGTTATGGAGAAAGAGGACTGTAAGTTAGTTCTTGAAAGTATAAACCATGCTTTAAAAAGTGCTTCGGACATTTTAATACCGAAGCAACTGCTTATAGTTATTAAAAATATTTTGCAAAATTCTATCAAAGTCACGGAGTGTGTGGCATGTGCCACAGGCGTTGCAAAAAATACTGGGACGAAATTGATACGAGAGCATGAGTCAGCAACAGCCAGTGGCAGCAAAATGAGAACTCCTACTAAAGGAAAAAGACAAAAGAAGAAATATTTCGACGGGTTTTCCTTAACAGCTTTAAGAAATATTATAGATTCAATGTATACGGTGAGGAGAGAAATACCCACAATGCGCAAAATCTTGGCGGCTTCAAAAGTAGACCTTAATTATACTGGTAGTGAAACTACATTAAGAAAAATAATTAAATGTGATTTGGGCTACCAATTTAAACGATGCTACCAAAAAAGACTGGCCCCAATTTAAAGACCCCAAATTCAAGCGTGGAGGGCTAAATATTAACGACGTATGAAAGAAAATTACTCGCTTGGTGAAAAATAAAAGACAAAAGACCCGTTATTTATCTCGACGAAACGTGGATACACGCACACTACACGGTAGAAAAATGTTGGCAAGCAGCAACCGATGGAGTGAGATGGAACGACAGCCCCGGTCGCCGATGGATAAAGAAGTTAAAGCGGTTTTGTTGACGATGCCCTTTTAATGTTTAAAGCAGATACCAAAACGGGGGATTACTATGATCAAATGAATGCTGAGAATTTCACCAAGTGGCTTACAGAAAAATTAGTACCCAACATACCACGCAACTCTAAAATTGTGATGGACAACGCCCCTTATCACAGTAGGGATGAGAATAGGCCACCAAGTATGAACAATAAAAAACAGTTGATTGTTGAGTGGCTACAAGATCACAACATCGACTTTCCAAACGACAGTACAAAACCTGAACTGTATTTATTAATTAAACGGCACAGACCGCCGAAAAATTATAAAATTGACAATTTATTAGCTGGCAATGGCCATGAAGTCGTTAGATTACCACCTTACAACTGCGGCCTCAACCCCATTGAGTATATCTGGAACCTGGTAAAGACGAGGGTGTCAGAAAAGAATGTGTAGCAGTTGGAAAGTCGCATTGAAGTTCTGACGTTGGAGGCGTCGGAGTCAATAACTCCAGATGACTGACGAAAGGAAGTGAATAAATAGGGTAAGATTATATTTAATTATATTATATAAACATTTTTTGCATACTATCCTGGTTTTATTATCTGATAGATGTAGGTAGTAATTAACACATGACTGCTACACAGTGGACTCTGGTTCAATTCCCGCTCGCAAATTAACAGAAATTTAGTTAGAAAAAATTAGGATACATGTAAGAAAGATATACGAATAAGTATATTTTTCTTACGTCTACAAGAATTATTTCCTTGAAATTTTTAATAATGAAAGTTTATTTGTCAGAATATGGGTGAGTAGGTATAAAGAGTGTATGTATAATAAAATTATAAAATACAAATAAACCCTTAACCCTAATATTAATTTTGCGTTAAACATTCTTTTGCTAGCTGTCCTTTTGTGTGACAGATGACGTCACAAAGCTGTTATTGTGACAAGGTTCCATCGCAATATCATCGTGCGGGGCTTATACCTATATTTTGTTATTTTTAGACAATCTCATATTTTTAGTGTCAGGGTTTTACCGGAGTACGTAATCTTTAATTTCGGCACGTGTTACAACGGCGCCGTGGCTTAGTTGGTTAAAGCGCCTGTCTAGTAAACAGGAGATCACGAGTTCGAATCTCGTCGGGGCCTATGTGGTTATTTTTGCATTGCAAATATTTTTGTAATATTATTGTTTGATTGCGATGCAAGTTATTCAGTACTAATACGTATTTACTATTGTTATATAAAAAATAAGTAGTTTTATTTTAATTAAACATTGAACCAAGGTACCTCACACAATACTAAAATAGCATCTTTTTGAGTTCACCTTGTAAGAATAATTAAAGTTATTAGTGGAGAATGTACATGCAACGAGCTGGTTATAAGTCCAACATAAAATTAAATTACTAATATAATTACGGTGTTAAATCCAAAAACAATACAATAATCTTTTTATGATCTAGAAAATTTTAAAACTGCACGTCACGCGCCGTCGGCGGGAACAAACAGAGTCGTAAACGGGAACAATAAAGCTGACTTTCAAACTATCACACACGCCGACACGATAGCAACACCGACTATCAAACTCTACGCGCAAATCAGTCACAGTGTCCCACTGTGTTCAATCGAGCGCATAGTTGAAAAACATCAATAGCCCATAACAATAACAAGGGTAATCAAAATAATAAATGGCGGCCCAGGGCGGATCGCTTTTTGTGTCCAATTATTTTTATTGGTGTTCAGTTAATTACATTCTTTGGCGAGAGCGGTGCGCGCGCGCAACTTACGCGAGCTTAACTTTTTTATCAACCATATTCTGTAATCAATCGAAATTTGTTGGTTTTGCCTACATCTTCATGAGCATAAAATTTTCATGGGGGTCATAAATACTCATACCTGTTTGAGAATGTAACTTTTGTTAGAAGAAATAACTTACTTGTAGTTTTACATGTAAATAAGTTAACATACCACTCATATGCAATTAGTACCTCGAAAAGCAAGTCATCCATACTAATATTATAAATGCGAAACTAACTCTGTCTGTCTGTCTGTCTGTCTGTCTGTCTGTTACGCTTTCCCGCTTAAACCTCTCAACCGATTTTGATGAAATTTGGCACAGACAATCTTTAGACCCTGAGAAAGAACATAGGCTACCTTTTATCCCGTAAAAATTTGATGTTCCCGAGGGAAATCTAAAAAGCGCGATATAACCGAACTCCACGCGGGCTAAGCCGCGGGCGGAAAGCTAGTCCATACTAATATTATAAATGCGAAAGTAACTCTGTCTGTCTGTCTGTCTGTCTGTCTGTCTGTCTGTCTGTCTGTCTGTCTGTTACGCTTTCCCGCCTAAACCTCTCAACCGATTTTGATGAAATTTGGCACAGACAATCTTTGGACCCTGAGAAAAAACATAGGCTACCTGTTATCCCGGAATAATTTGATATTCCCGAGGGAAATCTAAAAAGCGCGATATAACCGAACACCACGCGGACGAAGACGCGGGCGGAAAGCACACAATCTTTAGACCCCGAGGAAGGACATAGGCTACCTTTTATCCCGGAAAAATTTGATGTTCCCGAGGGAAATCTAAAAAGCGCGATATAACCGAAATTTACGCGGGCGAAGCCGCGGGCGGAAAGCTAGTAATATTATAAATGCGAAAGTAACTCTGTCTGTCTGTCTGTTACGCTTTCCCGCTTAAACCTCTCAACCGATTTTGATGAAATTTGGCACAGACATTCTTTAGACCCCGAGAAAGAACATAGGCTACCTTTTATCCCGGAAAAATTTGATGTTCCCGAGGGAAATCTAAAAAGCGTGATATAACCGAACTGAACGCGGGCGAAGTCGCGGGCGGAAAGCTAGTGCATAAATAATTATCAGTAGCGATGGGCTTCATTTTGACAGTTCAACATTCTTTGCATTATTTACGAGCAAAGGCAATCTTCGAACTTATGTATCAATGTATATTAGCAATATGCTTTAGAATGATTACAATTGATAGCAGTAGTGTGTCAGGCTATTTGACAGCCTCCGTGGCGTGGCGGTAGCGGATGCGGCCGCTGCGCAAGGTGGCGCAGGTTCGATCCCCGCACAGTGCAAGTATTTGTATGCATGAATATGAATATTTGCACTGTCTGGTCGTGCCTCGGAAAGCACGTTAAGCCGTTGGTTCCGGTTGCCATACGAACATCTAGTGGCAGTCGTTACGGGTTGTTGGAGCCCTCAAAAATCCAACAATTTGTCTAACTGCAATGCTTCGATGTCGCCTTCGGGTTGTGGAGGTCAGACGGCAGTCGCTTCACGGAAAATGTCGAAGTTTAGCCATATCAGCAGTTGGACTGGTAAAGCGGACCCCATGACTCCAAAGCTGAAAAGGCTTCGGATGCGACTGGGATTAACGCTGGGATGATGATGAGTGTGTCAGGCTGTATTTAGGGTACTGGAAAGAGCTATTTTTTGAAACAGTGGTCTTCAACAGGGCTTGCACTAGGATAAAATTTGAAGAAATCGTTACGTAAAAAAAATGGCGCCGATTCTTTTGTTCGATTATTTGGTTGGGTTTTTTAAGCAGGATTACATTTAGCACACATTCTAATGTGTGCCAAATTTGATCCAAATCTGTTCAGTAATTAGTTTTTGCGTGAAACATTAGGAAATATACATGTATATTATCTTTCACTAGCTTTCCGCACGCGGCTTCGGACGCGTGGAGTTCGGTTATATCGCGCTTTTTAGATTTCCCTCGGGAATATCAAATTTTTCAGGGATAAAAGTACCCTATTATTTAATCCGGACTTCTAACTTTACGTCTGCAAAATATCAAAGCAATCGATTCAGTAGTTAACAAACAAACAAACTCCTTTTACGATTTATAATATTAGTAAAGATTTTTTTATATTAAGTAGGATAGGATATTACCACAGATTACAGAATACTACATAATATTACCTACGATAGCGAGTCTAGGGAAAGCCAGAGGGTGAGAGATTTTACTTTCTTTTTATTACTTTGTAAGTATATTTGTACATTACCTTTAGAGCTTATGTTTCTTTACTGATAGCTCTAAACGTATCTGTTGCTCGAGTCACTTAAAAATTACTAAAAACTAAAACAATATCAATGAAGAAGTAGATATGTACCTATTCAATACTGAAATAATTAAAATCTCTACTACTACAATAATTAAATCTGTTAGGTAAGTTAAAAATATAGAAACTCAAGTTTTAATCTATCACTTATATAATAGGTATTTATATTTTATCAAATTATCGCTGACAAGGTCACCTACGTAGAATATTTATCTTTTATCAGTAAGAATAAAAATCCAAGTGTTTTCCGTACATACTTATTCAAATCACAACTGTCAATTTTTGATACCGTCGCAGTCCCTTAAAGCCGTCATTTGTTTTTTTTTTTTTTTTTTTTTGTTGTTGTTCTGTCAGAGAAACAGCAGGGTAATTGCGTAACATACTATCAGTAGCAATTGGATTCATTTTAACAGTTCAACCAGGCCCCTAATTGGCGAACACATTTTTGTCAAATGATTGCGACTAGTTGGCATCAGTTGGGATCGTTAGGACCGCCCATTGGTCCGTTCGGTGCAAACAATCCCAACTAGTCGCAATGATTTGACAAAAATGTGTTCGCCGATTAGGGGGCAGATTTATTACGTTATTAAGCAAACACATTTTTCAAACATATCGAGCAACGGATTAGCTATACGCTTCAAAATTATTCAAATTGATACTTAGTAATAATGTGTTAAGTGCCAACCTATGCAAATTGATTGACAAACTTCGTCACTAAGTTAGTGAACGAATCTAAACATACGTCAAATCTTCTTGAATCACTCGTATGAATAGATATGTCACTACACTGTATGTGACAATCTACAAAAGAAAAAATACATATTTTTACAAAAAAAAAGTACATATTTTTACATGAAAAAGTACATATAGTTGAATAATGTGCGATTTCTGTCTTTCTGACTTTTTGTTTATACGTAACCCGAACACGTGTCCACTATTTTAAATAAAGAATCTATGTACAAAATTCCAAAAATCATGAAAAACCACAAAGTTATGAGCTTGTGTTACTTGGTTGTCTCAATAAAAATATGGTTAACGCGTCAAATGTGGTCGGCGCGGCTCGGGGTCCCCTGTCTCACGTGCCTAGTACTATGATCTAATGTTAGAGTTGTGCGCTCGGTATATAATTTTTTTCCAAATACATTTAGAAATTATTGCAGTGTGGTACTGCAATAATTTCTAAATGTATTTGGAAAAAAATATAAAATGATGTAAAAATTATTGGAATCAATTCAGTTGCTTATTCTGAATAAACTGTATGCACGTTTCGTATAAAGAAAAAAATGACCGTGCATAACCGGCCCATATTTTCGCGTCCACCTCTCTCAGCTTTATGCTGCGCTCGCGCCGTTTTTGTCGCTCGATCACCCTTTACTGATGAAGCTATTTTGCCGACCGCAAAATTTTAATAGGCCCACTCTGTTTAAAGACGTACGTGTCGATGTAAGACGTTTCAGATTAATTCATTGGTGTTAAGCTCCGCGTTTTAATTGAGGCGAAACCTCTTTATGTTTATCTTATGACCAGTCTTGAAAATCGATGGAAATCAAAGGTTTGTTGACCATTTTGGACAAAGTAATTTTATTTCTTGCGTTTTCTCGTCGATTGAATTCAGTTCTTTACCGGTTTTCTTAAATTAAAATAAGCAACTACTTAGGCATATGCTAAAATTATCTTCATCAAACATATCATTTAGTCTTTTTTTCTATCTCTATCTATATTTTTTTTTTCTCTCTCCACTGTTTATATTTTGTATGTATGTATTCATGAATTTATTCTAATATTTTTTTGTGTTTCTCTTTTAACTTCTCTTTTATATCTTTGCTCCTACCATGATTTGTCTCTGCATCACCTTAAGGTAGACTGGTAGAAAATGCCTACGGCATTAAGTCCGTCATCGTGTAATGTTTTTCTATGTACATAAAGTTTTAATAAATAAATAATATTACTAGCTGCATCCCGCAACTGCACCCGCCTAAGTTTTGATCCCGTGGGAATACCAGGATAAAAGTTATAAACTATCATCATCACCATCTTAGCGTTAATCCTAGTCGCACCCGAAGCTTTTTCTGCTTTGGAGTCTGGGGTCCGCTTTACCAGTCTAACCGCTGATTCTGGCTAAACTTCGATATTTTCCATGAAGCGACTGCCGTCAGACCTCCACAACCCGAAGGCGACATCGAAGCATTGCAGTTAGACCAATTGTTGGAGTTTTTGAGGGCTTCAACAAACCGTAACGACAGCCATTAGTTGTTCGTATGGCAACCGGGACCTACGGCTTAACGTGCTTTCCGAGGCACGACCAGACCAGGGCAAATATTCATATTCATGCATACAAATATTTGCACAGCGCGGGGATCGAACCCGCGCCTTCTTGCGCAGCTGCCGCGTTCGCTACCGCTACGACATGGAGGCTGTAATAAACAAAAAAACTATCTGTGTCAAATTTCATCCAAACCCCTTCCAAGTCTTTGCGTGAGGAATTTCACATTTGCTCTTGGAGCGCAACTTCACCTCAAATACGCGTAAAAGGAGACAGTCTTTTCGCTATTCCCCCATCTCCATTCCATCATCGAATGACCCTTCGTACGACGACTTTCCACCCTTACGTTGTTAACACCACTACGATTCGGACGAAGCGTTTCTCCTCCTCTTTTATACCGCGTACATCGAGGGACTACAACAATTTGCCAGCGGCGGTGTTTCCGTCGCACTACAACTTGAGGGTCTTCAAGACTAAGAGTGAATAGGCTGTTAATAATTTAACGCGCTTTACCATCAACTTTTGCATCACTGCTTACCAACAGGCGGGATTGCGGTCAAACACTAGTTTAAAATGTATAAAAAAATTACAATGGTCTTCATACTTAGTATTTGATTTTTAATTCACGCTATCAGTTTTATGCTTCGAGTGTATTGTGAGTCTTTTAGTCTATACAAAATAAATATATTTCCTTTCTGTTCTTTCTTTTAATATAGAAGAAACCTTTCAAATACTTATGCCTCCAAAAAAATCATCAAGATGCACACACCTAATTGCATTTGACAAGGTCCGATTTACAACCTAAAAACTATAACATAACCCGTAAAATTCATTATGACTGATAAAAGTAATTGGAAACAACATTCTATCAAACGTTTTATTACTAGTTTCCTAGTAAGTTTTATTAACCCGTGGCGCCTATAATTGTTATAATAGCTAATAACTCTGGCGTGGAAATCCGTGGTGAAGATTATTTAATGGAACTATTCAACCATGACATGGGTAGAATACAGTTCATTCGACTGTGAATTACTTCGGACACGATCTTCTTCTTTTTCTTCTGCCCCGCCTCATTCCGTTACGCGGGATCGGGTTTGCCAATTCCAATATGCGACGCTATTTAAGTCTCTCTTGAAGATAGGTGAATTTCGGACGCGATATTAAGTATTAATGATTTATTTATTCGATTATTTTGGGGTTTGTTGTTAATTATAAAGCAATGATCTAAACAACATGTTCAGGGCTTTTTATTTCTGGTTTTTGCTACTATAATTTAATTAATGCTTGCTTTTGTACTTTTTCATTCCCAATGTAGTATCCGCAATGAAGACTTTTTATTCAGGTCATAAAGCGTAATAGTGATTTTTATTTATTGACATGTATTGTGTGTCTCTTCTTCTTCAATCTATAGAGGTCCACTGCTGGACAAAGGCCTCCCCCAAGGGTTGTCCATATCGTAGGGGTGCCATAATCCCCACGCTTCGCCGACGGGTTGGGGATCACAGTAATTTGATATTCCACAGAGGAAGCGCTGCTGCCCGCTTCCGTGGTGAGAGTTCCCTTAGTCCCCTCTTACGACACTCACGGCAGGATATGGGATGGTACTATTCTAAGCTCGGTACCACACGGGGCAACACGAAGCAACCGTTCGTCTCTTAGGCTGTACTAAATAAATGTAGATATTTTCTTTGATTCTTTCCATACCAAGAAATAAATACTAAACTACTGGTAATTTTTATCAGCAAGTGCAGTCCTATTGTAGTATTTATTTATCATTATTTTCTCTGACTGGAGACTACAGGCCCTTGCTGCGCCCCGTGGTTTCATCCGCATAAGTTTTGATCCCCTGGGAATAATCGGATAAAACTATCGTATATGTTCATCTTGGTTACAAATTCTCTGTATGTTAAATTTCATCCAAATACATTCAGTAGTTTTGCGTGAAAGAGTAACAATCACAGATACTTTCACATTTATAACATTAAGTAGCATATACTGATAAGACCATAGGTACTGTCACAATAGACAGAGAACAGTAAAACATCTTCATATAAACGAGCCGCTCTCGGTTTGAATGTATGCGTGCGCGCCGAGCGCCGTGTCGGTACGCGATTTTACGCACACGCTGGCATAATATAGGATGGTATAGGATGGCGGCAATACGGGCTGTGCCGCGTGACTGTGAGCACGCGCGTAAATTACCTGACCGCTTGCGTTCGTCAATTCTCGCCGGCCACTTACCATAATATTAATTATTACGAGTATCATGACTTCAAAAGGGGGAAAAAAATATTGTAGTGTTTTCGGGTGCCTCAATAATGATTTCGCAAATCCGGACTTATCATTCTTCATACTTCCTACTGAACCAAAAATGTAAGTACAACTTAAATCTTATTAGAAAATGTGATATATGTATTGTTTGTTTCACAGTTTATTTGCTTTATTAAGAGCGTACCCGAGTCGCATTTTTCCATATAATTGTATTCCCAGATTTACTTCCTGACTACTATGTTTAAAGTTAAGTTTATTTTAAGAAGCCCAGTTTTACTATAAAACAGAGGATTGAGTACGAAATATCGTTTAAGTAAACTTATTTGTCGAGTATATGGTAATAAGGACAATTTCACAATAATCAGTATTGCAAATTACTATTATTTTTTTTTTTCTATTGTCTTATATGTTGTTTGATCCAAATATGGCGTCTTAATCATAATATTAAGTTAATAAAATTATAGTGAAATGTGACCGACTAAGGCTTAGGGTTGCGTAGAATTTTATTTATAACATATAACCTTTAATCCCTCCGACGCGCACGTCGACAACAGCAACGCGAGGTGTTCTTAATAGCGAGTAAGCGAGCGGCGCCTTTGTTGCATTTGAGCTAGCTGTTGCTATCCGATTATATAAACAAACATTACACAGTACCCATATAAACAATCATTATAATTGTACCTCAGAAACTAATGAGGCTAAAAAGGTTTTGCGGTTTTATTAAAGTAAGGTATCATTTGTTAAATATTCGCTACCCATACATAATCTTAGCTTTACTAATGTCTACTTTTTCATAAGAACTACATATTTATTGTTTACGTTCTCGTGTTTTATATCATTTAAGCATTAGTTATTAGCTTGTGAATATTATTGTGTTAGTGTTACATTTAAGTACTCATCACTTACAATCTTCTCTGATAAGAACCAGTTATATCGATTTCCCATATCACACATCACTTAAAATTTATGATTATTTACGAGCTTTAGAATATAATTTAGTGTTACACTTAAGTAGTCTTAAAATTTTTGTCGGTATCAAATTTGTAACTTAATATAATAAATGTTATGTGAATAAAGGCTTTTTATTTTTACTAAATTTATAAATTGGTAAAATATTCAATCATAATATGCTTTTTATTCTATAAATTTAGATCAAAGTGACAACCCTAGGGTTCAACGCAAGAGTAGGCAAATAACTCTGCGGGCGGCCTTAGATAATCTACTGTTCTCTGTCTACTGTGGTACTGTCCTCGTAGAGACGGCCGCACACTTGCGAGCTACTAACATCTGTCAGATTTCTTTATTGGATTTTATAAACTTTATCGTTAATGCATTAAGGCTCAAGGTTAATTGGGAATATTCGACAATTTTGGGTAGCTTGTCCTGCTGTCGTCCGTAGATCTATTAACACCATAATTTGAAAACATTGTAAATACAATTAATTTTTTAAGAGTAACTGTGGAATATCTTGCCGGATCTTCTCCAAAGACACCGCTCAGCTACAGACGTTTTAAGTGTCCCTTTAAGTTTACATATGTGAAATAAAACCTGCACCCTAATTGCGATTTTTTTTTTTTTTTTGCTTATTGCACTATTACTGTCAGTTGGAATGATTTTGAAGTTTATTGCTATGCAATTGCCCTTTCTTTAATCTATATAAGGCAATGAATGTTGTTGAACTGCCAAAATGAAACTCATTGCTACTTATCAGTAGCATTGGGTTTCATTTTGCAGGGTGATTTTTACATACACAATTACTCTGCTGATACATACATACTAAATGAGTTCTCGAAATAAAACAATCTGATGTCAGATGACATACGAAAAAAAAATTGGCCTATCTGTCATAAGTGACTTCACCAAACTCTTCAACACTACAATCTTTTAACTATCCCAGATGGGAATCTATATAAATCAAATTAACTTACTTAATTGTGTAACAAACAAGGTTTATGATGTTATGCTAGGAAAGGCCATATTATAAGAGATACCACAAAACTGACATCTGTAAACAAATCTGTAACAATGGCTTGGTTGTAAAATCCAATCAAATGAATTGCGTTACAATGGGAACAAAGACGTTTTTATTACTTAATTACCATGATTTGTTTTCTCTAATGAGTGCCCTATGTTTCATCGCACTATTACCTATTAAACCATTCTTTTTACCGTTTTAAATGTTAACGCCATGGGATTTTAAAGCTTAAATTAGTTGGTATAAGGTTCGTTGTAGTTTTCGAGATGTAAAAGTTATCTTGGCAACAGTTTTATGATATTACAGTCCCCTAATTGGAACGGATGCTTTGTTTCAAATGTCATATTTAATGTTTTAGTAATTGTTATTATAGTGATATAAAAATATTATAGTTTCTGTAAGTACAGGTACATACGTCGGTTTTTTTTAAATAGCAGTATTTACCAGTATTTAAAATGAATTGCATTAGGAATATTATTTTTATGTTTTTTTTTTTACTTTGGTGGTGACATAATTGCCCATTTACTTATCCGACTAAACGTTTTAGTTGAACTTTATTATACCTATAGACATTGGTAATTGATATCATTAGGTAAACACGCTAAACAAACTTTGAGAAAGATAGAGAAGCAGTAAATGAAAGGTGCGGGAGGCGCAGGAGATCCTTGGGCTCCCCCAAGTATCTCTGTCCTTCATCGTGTCCTTGTGAAGAGCCTATGTCTAGCAGTGAACGTTTTCGGCTGAAATGATGATGATGATGAACTGAACGGTTTTTGCGAAAACGTTTCGATTTTGAATGCGCTTATAATGACCAGTCCATAATTATTAGCCTATAATTTTTCAACTGTTAGAACATACAATAGATCACCTGACGTGGTAGCACACGGGCACTGTGCGGATTGATAGATATAACATTCGCTCAGGGTCGAGCTTGTTGGCGTGCCATGGAAGAGGCTTATGTCCAGCAGTGGACGAGAAGATGCTGATGATGATGATGACATTATATGTATCTTCGAATGTTTAAGTCTAGGACATTTTCTTACAATGTATTCCTTAACCGTTTTGAAAACAGCTGTCATGATGTAATTTAGTTACCTCATCATCATTCTCCCTTCTTCTTCTTCTTCTTCAGCCTTTAGAGGCCCATTGCTGGACAAATGGCTCCCGAAGGCTTTCCGTAATGACCGGTCTTGTGCTGCCCGCATCCATCGGCTTCCCGCGACCTTCACCAGGTCATCGGTCTACCTTTTTGGTGCCTCCCTCCGCTGCGTCTTTCGGTACCCTTTTGCTATCATTACAATTAATTTTGAGTCGGAACAACATGACTTTTTCTCATCCTTTAATAGATAGGTACTTTTGGTAGAACGGATTTCGTTTGGTTTGGTTGTGGAGTGTCCCTAGATCAGTCTCCCTCTGGTGCAGCATCGTTGGTCGCGCTGTTGGGTTTAACATTGCATCACCTCGCTCAACTGCTGCCTTCCTTCCTATCCACTCAGTTTTTTTTGAGTGAATAGGCTCTCCATAAACTAGCGCGCTTTACGATCAACGATTGCATCACTGCTTACCATCAGGCGGGATTGCGGTCCAGCGCTAGTTTAGAATTATAAAACAAAGTAAAGCGCGCTAGTTTTATTAAGAGCCTATTCACTAAAAAAAACTGAGTGAATAGGAAGGAAAACTACAGTTAAGCGAGATGATGCAATGTTAAACCCAACAGCACGACCAACTATGCTGCGCCAGAGGGAGATTGATCTGGAGACCCTCCACGACCAAACTCCCGACACAATAACATTTGGCGCATCGTACCCGGCACACATCACTTCAATCTCTTGGCGGCAAGACTTTGTCTGGTGGGTGGTAAGCGATTGGCGCTTGTTTAAGCATACATTTTAGACATTTGCCCTCTTAAACTCTGTGGTGTTTATTCATAAAGGATGATTAAAATTAAGTGACGTTAAAGGTCAAAAATGTATGGTTAAAGAATCGTTAATCACTAGTTAACTTTAAGCAGCGTTTATGAATAAGGGGGATTGTCTCTAGCTTTCGGCGTGCATGTTAATAATGTAGTATCTATTTAATTAGATACAGTCCAATTATGAGATACTAACTCAACGATACTATGTTTTATAATAGATACATAATATATAGATAAACATCCAAGACCCAGGGCAATCAGGAAATGATCGTTTTCCATCATAACCTGGCTGGGGGTCGAACCCGGGGCCTCCACGTCGCAGGCAGTCGTGTTGACTGCTGCGCCACGGAGGACGACAATGATAACGTTTCTAAATCAAACTCTGTTAGTTTACGCCAGCCTAAGGCTGAACAATCTAACATGGTATTTTATGAATCAGTGTATCATATAATTGGGTGCGTATGATAGGACTCTGATTCAATTGTCAAGCGCGAGGGGCGGCCGGCCGGCCTCCGCCCATCCCGCCCATAGCCGCGGGCAATGTTATTACCAAGCTGTGGTACTGTCGATAACACATAACGTTTCATAAAATTGTACTAGTTAAGTTTGTGGGTGTTGTGAAGATAACGGTTGAGTTAATGCAATCTTGTATTGTAAAAAGAAATTTTATGTACCCTTAAGTTAGGGGGTACGATTCTGTAACCATCTCACCATGGTAACTTAGCTGAAGTGTGGAGCTATCTATGCAACTAATTCTAACTGATTGACACTATTGATAGCTGACAGCTCACTCAAAGCTCGTGACACCTAACTTTTTTCGGTAAGATTATGTATTACACAGAGAGTTTTGACAGGAAAGCTATGATGGGTGTCACGCGTATTTTTTATTGGACTTTAATAGTATTTATTGTGTCGTTTAATAAATAAAAGCGTGTGATTTATGTAGTAAAAAGTGCATTCAGTAAATAATTCATAAAGAACATTGAAATATCGCAACACAGTGGCCACATCATGACTTTGCCTCAAACGTCCCTCATAGACGGTTCATGCGGCCGTCTTTTTCAACTGTCAAACTAAACTAACTAAAATATAAATAGTTGTTAGATAAAAGATGGTACCTATGTTGGTAGAATAATAGGTACTAACCCATATCCTCCTGTGGGTGTCGTAAGGACGACTAAGAGAACTCTCACCAGGGAAGCGGACGGCAGCGCTTCTCCTGTGGTATAACAAATCACTGCGATCCTCAACCCGCCTGCCAAGCGTGGGGATTATGGCAATGTCCCCCAATGGAATGAAAGCCTTGGGAGGCCTTTGTCCAGTGGACCTCTTTAGACTAAGAAGAAAAAAGGGAGAGAAAAGATGGTAACGAATATGTACAGAAATAGTGTGACGAAGATGTCCAAGTCCATCCAGTAATACCACATTTAAATCCGCTTTACATCAATTGGAACGAAATTTGCATGTACTATAAATACTGCAAGTAGATAGACTGGATAATCTGACAGACATTTTTATCTGTAAACCACTTATCTCGTCGAGCATACTCGTAGGTGCTACGGCTATAACTTAGTCCAGTCCTGATTGCGTTGAGCGGCCACTTAATGAGAGCCTTATTAAATAATATTATTAATTGCCGACGACCCGCTGCGCATACCGATTGCAATACAAACTATTGAAATATCATTTAGCTTTGTAAGTATCGATAGAGGCTTCATAGGTTTTTATAGAGTGATGTTTTTAAAAAGGGGCCGCACTAATCGATCAGGCTAAGCTACGCTTGCCGAAGTTGGTTGGTATAAATTACTAGCTTTCCGCCCGCGTGGAATTCGGTTATATCGCGCTTTTTAGATGTCCCTCGGGAATATCAAATTTTTCAATAAAAGGTAGCCTATGGGCCTTTCATATTACTTAAGTTTAGTTTGTGATAAGGGAATAGGGGCCTCTGTCAAGAACGGTAAAGTTTTTCGGAGGATGAAAATTTAAAACTAAAAGGTACAGACGAGAGTACAGATTTCTTTATTCAATTTTCAACTTTATCTCTAAAGTGTTAAGGCTCAAGATTGGTTGAGAATATCTGACAGTTTCGAGTTGCTACACCTGCTGTCGACCGTACTATCAGGTATAAAACTTTGGTCTGATTCACCATTATTAGCAGAATAAGAATAATTAGCGATAAGACCGGCCATTGCGTCACCCTTTGTAGGTAATACCTTTATATTCATGTTTCTGTAATCTATGTATATGGTGTTCATAATAAAGAGTATTCTATTCTTTTTTATACCTAGATGTAAAAAATTGGTCGAATTCGCCATTAAAATTGTTGCCTACCTCTACAATTTCACACTACATTTACGTAAGCAAATAACTGCTAAATATTAGCAGCAATTTGTGAACGTCGATATTAAAATGCAATTTACATTCAACATTGAATTCACATGCGTGTTTTAAGGTCATGTATTTAGATACAAATACCTATAAAAAAATAATTGCACATTAGACACAAAAAAATTATGTTTATGTTTACGCAACATTAATACTTAATTAAACCTAAATAATTAAATGATGCAGCCTTGTATCTCATTTTACTTTAAATTAATCACGTAATACTTCACTCACAGTTCAATTAGTATTTTTATTTCTAATTAATGCAGTACCTAACTTATTTTAGAACCAAAACTAAAAGTCAATTAAATCACGAATTGAACGCGTAAAACTAATTCATTACATTTATACAAATCATTATGAGTACAAACAGAATAAATCTTCTGAAACATTGTCTGTTTGTATACAGCATGATCTGAAACCGTCCCGTTGGTTTTGGGGGTCGCAAGTCAGACAGTCCAATATCCAATTCGGCTGGGCTGCTTTCGGAAAGCTACGTAGAATATTCTCGTCTGAAATAACGCAGTGTCTCAAGACAGAAGTGAGTGTTGCCCAGGGAGCAGTGTTGCCAGTGACGATATGTGGACCTGGGACGAGGTCGCTAACAATGGACCTTATAAGAAAGCTCAAGGTCACTAAAATGCCAATGTAGAGGACTATGCTTGGGGTTTCACTGCGTGATTAAATCAAAAATATGGAGATCTGCAGAAGAACGAGAGTAACCCACATAGCCCGAAGATTTGTAATACTTAAGTGGCAGTGGGCCGGGCACATTGCCCTTAGGACCGATGCTCGATAGGGCCGACGGGTTCTCCAGTGGCGTCCACGCACCGGAACACGTGCGTGGGGGGTAGCCCCCGTCAAGGTGGACCGACGACCTGGTGAAAGTCGCGGGAAACCGCTGGTTGCGAGATGCGCAGGACCGGTCGTCGTGGAGATCTTTGGGGGAGCCTATGTCGTGCAGTGGACGTCGTTCGGCTGAAATTATGATAATGAAGTCAGACAGTTGAGAGCAGCGGAGGCCTAGTGATATCAGCCACGACTTACAAGTTGTAGATCGTATTTTCGAATCCCATCAGGCGCTTTACTTAGACTTTACACGGATGCCAGAGATCATGCGAAATGAAGGCGTATTTGTAGGAAAGCGAACGCGAAAGCCGGGGATGCAACCGGGATTTAACGTTGAGATTATGATGATCAGGCGCTTTACTTTGTGTGAATTTCACCACCACTGCTTTCAAAATGGTGGAGGAACATCGTGAGGAAACCGCCATGTCCTAGAGTTAAAACTTAGAAGACATGTAGGTAGGTAACATCTATCAACCTGCATTTTGTTTGCGTGGTAGATTACGACCCATTCCCTCTCACCAAGGACTGTGTCCCAGGAGTGCTAACATTATAGGCTGATTATATAAGTAAGACATTTGAGCGTGCGGTCCTGGACTTCTCTGGTCAGACAAGAGTGTTATTGGGTAAGCAGTTGTTTCTGCGCCTGAACTCTCCCCAGTCGAGTCTAATTGCCGGTCCAATGGACAATGGGAGTAGAGGAAGTGCACACACAACAATTGTGCACTTTATAGGTACTCTTTCTACTTACTACTTTATACTTTTTATCTCACCCGCCGAAGAAATTGTACCCCAAGACTGAAATTCGGTATGGACGACTTTAATTACTTATCAGAAAAGTGTAGTCAAAAATGTTATAACCGAGAAAAAATATTTATTTATTTATCTTCACACTGGAACGGCATGTCAATCACACCAATGGTGCAAAAAATCACTTCATGCGCTGTTACGCAGTGCACATCAAATGATGCAGCCTGCGAGTGCATCATAGACCCAAGCTTAACGATATTCTCCATAAGACCAACATTATTATCAAAAAATAAAGATCATCTGTCCCATATTTATTACACACACTGTACTTGTACTTTTGTATGGGACCGTTGATATTTTTTTCTTGATTACAATTTTGGTCCCATTTAGAAAATTTCAGTTTGATGGTCTTCACCACATCTTTAAATTTGACCTCACCTTTCACGTGATACATGCTGTATACATAAATGTATATTGTATAATATATCATAAGGCGAAGTCTGACTTATTGTCGGTCGTCTACTCCGCCGCCATTTTCGTATTGAAATTTAACCACAATATATTACGTTTGTTTGTTAAGTTAATTGTTAAATGGAGAGCCTCGTTATATTCTCGCGCATATTTTATTTGATATCGGCGCTTGCGCACGCTCGTATATCACCTGATTGTAAAAGATGCATCCGCTTTTAGTTAAAACGCGACTCGCCCCAGGCCCGAGCATGTTGCTCCATAATTCTGTTAATTTTCATTCCAAATCATCGGGATTATCTCAAAATTTTCGGCCTAAGCTTAAACTCCAATTTATGAAACTAATATTTTTAATTTCTCACAAATCAAAAGTCAATACCGATACCCGAAGGCGCTTAGACCGTCGCGGTACCTTCCAAATTTAATAACGAACGAAATTAGTCGTTATTTACGATACCAAAACTATGGCGCCTTATTTTAAACAAATAACGCGTCGGCCATTTTAGTACTGTCCCGTCGGCCATACATCGTGGCCTACAAAACATAAATGCCTGTAACGACCTATTTATGTAAGATATTTACTGCCAACTGTATCGTAAGAGTCCTCGGATGTAATTTTCTCCCATAACGCGTGCGTTCACGTCGAATTCCTAAAGTTTTTATTTGAAGAACGCAACGTTAACTTTTGTGTTAACGGAAATATTTACTGGTTTTAAATATTTGGAGATGCCGGCTTTGGGTCCTAAAGAATCATAATTAAAAGCAATAACACGAGATGATTGGTTGGCATTAGCTACAGAAACGCGATTAATGTTTACGATAACAAGTATTAGGGAATTTCATTAAGAATGCAAATATGGGGAGCTCGTGTTCGGGCCTCAATTGGTCGGTTGGGTAATCTCAGGTTGTATTAGTACCTTTATAAGTGCTTTATTTACTTTGGTACAAGTTGTTATGTCTTTTTAATTGTATGGACATCTTTAATTAGGTACACGCCATATTGCAGATCGTTAGGAGTTTTGGAGAGTTTAGGTCCCTTGTTTATCTGTTATTAAATTACTGCGTATCGTCTTAACAACGGAGTTTGGCTGCAAAAACCTTTTCTCTTCTTTTCTCCGCCTTTCTTTTTCTACTTCTTCCTTTACTCTCTTTCTTAACTACCTCTTATATTCTTAACTGATACGGTAATTGGATGTAATCTGACCATTTGTTTTATTTATTAAATTTGCGTACATATATCAATTTACTTACATAGATTCAACTTGTTAAGTTATACCCCATATTTCACGTACTTTTTTTTTGGCTAATTATGGGAGTAAAAATTAATAGGTCAATTAAAAATCTATGTTTTTAGCGGGCGTAAAGCATATCAGGAAATTATGGCACGGGATATAGGTACTCGTACAGCGGTCGCAATGCACGGACGAGGAAACTCTATTAGACTCTTGCCATGACGAATGTTTTAATTTTTTTTTCACATTCAATAATCCCACCCATACTATCGTAAACTAGACTCATTAATTATTTGTCTATTCCATCCTACAACATGGGTACAGTTTCCATGTATTGGTGCCTACTATTACATGGATAATGTACACAAGATGTGATCTTTGATCTCTGTCGGTACCTATTCGCATCCTCGCATTCCTAGAATCTTGTAAAGAGTCTAAGTCGGGTGCTAAACTAGATTGCAATTAAATAAAGACCGGTCAATATCAGCGATCCATAATAACTATAACATAATTCATTGTAACATAATCAATTCACAAATAAAACACGATAACATAAATCCATTTCATTTGTCAGTTCGTTCCAATTCAGACCTTTACACAATCAGAATTGTTAGCACAATGCCTACTTTCCACATCTAATTAATATCCTGAGCCGTAAGCAATAAATTATAAGAGCGAACTTCCTAATCTCATAAAACATTAACAAACAGTATCCAGGCCTAAGGCCAAAAAGGAATTTAATTATTTTCGAAACTGGCCTCAAAACATTTGCATAAGAAAACTATAATTTATCTATACAAGAAATTAACCTCTTGCCTCAACTCAATTACGCTAAACCAAAGCGCATACTAAAAGGGTTTAATAAGCCGGCGCGGCTTTTTAGGGATCCGTGTCGAAGAACCGTTGACTGTGTTGAACCAACTGATTCACCATCTAGAAAAGAAATTCTGTTATCAAATAGGTACCATAAAGACAGCTCTATTTATCATGTCTATGTTTTTTTTACATTCACAATGTTTTTTTTTAATAATTATAAACTAGTGCTTGACTGCAATCCCGTCTGATGGTAAGCAGTGATGCAATCGTTGATAGTAAAGCGCACTAGTTCATTAAGCCTATTCACTTAAAAAAACTTAGGAATAGGAAGGATGACGGCAGTTGGGCAAGGTGATGCAATGTTAAACCCAAGACCAACACAATCAAATGATGCTGCGCTAGAGGGAGTTTGATCTGGAGACTCTCCACGACCAAACTCCCGACACAACAACATTTGGCGCATCGTACCCGCCACACATCGCAACACAACTGCGCAGACCCGTCCTTCGTACGGCTTCACCAGACATCATGCCGGAACACGACGAATCGCTTGGCGGCAAGACTTTGTCTGGTGGGTGGTAACTTCTGCCGGCAGCCGATGTTATGGCCTACCACCGAGATTAGTTTAACAATCGAGTTAACACCGAGTTTTATTTTAACAATATCGTCCCAACATACATTTTTCTTTATCATAGGAGGAGACATTTTGCTGGTCAGAGTCTGCATGGAGGACGACGAGACAAAAATTATATATGCTTTTAAACTGCCCGGTGGTTGCCACGTTCAAGGCGACTTTGGTAACGCAGATACCCTCGTGAGGTCGATCTTGACGAGAATTATGACGTCGATTGAAAAGGAGGTTTTATTTTTACGGAATAAAATCTATAATCGCATATACATATTCAGCTTAAAATGTTCCCACTCCTTTGACACAGGCTTCTTCCGTGATAGGGAGTGGGCCGTAATCTACCACGCGAGCCTAGTGCGGGTTGGTAGATGTCACATGCTTTAGAAGTTTTGCCTCTAGGCTAGGACATGCCGGTTTCCTTGTGTTTTTCTTAATCTTTTTTTGAGCAGTGGTGATGAAATAATTTACACAAAGTAAAGCGCCTGACGGGGTTCAAAACTTCAAACCTACGAATTGCAGCTTAAATATTGTGTCCGCTACCATTAGGCCATCGCTACTCTGTCTAGGCGAATCGCATATTGATCAACTACTGCTACTACTACACTCGACTAAATCTCTAGGACTGGCTTCACCAAAGTCCGTGGAATAAAATTGAAGTCAGACTTTAATAGGAGCACTGTCAGAAATTCCACATTTATATTCAGGATAAAACGTATTATAAGTTGATATAAAAGTTTGTTGATACCCGCCCCAGCTATGTATGTATATTTAGCGAAAACCCTTTAAGTAAGAGTCAACCCACGCTTGCACACTCATTTTTTCCTTGTCAATTTAAGTGTTTTTTTAGCATGGAGCTCATAAGTCAGACAATCAATTAGACAGAGTATCAGTCAAAGTTGCCTTTCGTGACAGGCAGCATACAGCTGGAGGCAGTTTGGGCGCGGATGAGTTGGGAGCGGATCGAAACAATTATTAAATAGGTAGGTGCATACTGCCAATCGCCATATGGATAATGTGCTCAATCTTGGCTAGAACTTTTTTTTAAATAATTATAAACTAGTGCTTGGCTGCAATCCCGCTTGAGCAGTGATGCAATCGTTGATGGTAAAGCGCACTAGTTCATTAAGCCTATTCACTTAAAAAACTTAGGAATAGGAAGGATGACGGCAGTTGAGCGAGGTGATGCAATTGTAAACCCAAGACCAACACGACCAACGATGCTGCGACAGAGGAAAATTGATCTGGAGACCCTCCACGACCAAACTCCCGTCACAACAACATTTGGCGCATCGTACCCGGCACACATCGCAACACAACTGCTCAGACCCGTCCTTCGTACGTACCAGACATCATGCCGGAACACGACGAATCGCTTAGCCGCAAGACTTTGTCTGGTGGGTGGTAACTTCTGCGGCCGATGTTATTACCCACCCCTTTCATTATAAACTTGATTTTTTAAAAGTTAAAGGTCACTTAACGTTAATGGTCGCTTATAAAACCCCTTGGTAATTATTTCAGGAAAACCGAATTGTTCAAGTTTTGATCCCGTGGAAATGTCGGGATTAAATGTATAATGTGTCAAATTTCATTCAAATCCTTTCAGTACATTTTGCGGGAAAGAGTCACAGACATCCATTTATAATTCTATAGATACTCACAAACTTTCAGATTTATAAATATTAGTAGGATAGACTCGCTAATCGCTCTCTGCATGACAAAGTCTCTAGTGAACGTTACCGACCGATGTGTTTAGATGACCCCGAATTTAAATTAACGACATGAAGAATGATATTTATTAATTTTTAATTACCACTCACGACTCGCCATATTGGAAAGACACAGGTAGGTAGGTTGAAGCATTGAACTCTATCATTCACTTGCGAAATGGTGAGATATGTAAGTACGTACCTCATTGAAATTGGTTTTGGTGATAGGCTTACGCTTAAATACTTAGTAAATTTGACACGTGTTTGTTTGAAGAGAATGTAGTGTCACACAATGATGGGCAGATGAATACCAGCTGTAACGGTAACCTTTGATTGCCATCATCTATGCTATGACGCAATATTAGCTCTACGGATTTGTATGACAATAAGTTTGAATCCCTCAAAAGATATCATTACAACATAAAGTGTTTTCGTAAACACGTGGAGAGACAATAACTGCAGCCCATTTCCATAAAAAAAAATCATACTCCTCATGTTTGTTCAAGCAATAAAAAATGCTTCCCCAAGAATCTAGGAAATGAATAAATAAACACTACTTTCTTCACAAACCCATTTTGGCGCCCTCAACACCAAAAAATTAACCAATCATACACAATCGTCCAAATCAAATACTGTCCGTAAGTTATATGGGTGAACAAATGTAAGCAAAACATCGGTCGGGTTGGCTGCGCCCGCGCTGGTAATTGGATCGCCCCGGGCCGCGTTATTTATGCCTCCATACATCAGAAGGCGAAAACAAACAAGCGGACAGACCAAATTTGTTTGTTAGAGATCCAGAAGAACTTATTTGTGTATGATGTCATGCTTATGAGCCTATACAACCTACAGTAATAATTCACTCGTATTGGTACGATTATACAATATGTAAAGAAAACCCTGTCCGATCCGTGAAGGTATTGTTACGTATCGATAACTGATTCTACTAATGGCTACAAAGCCGGGCTAAACTTAAAAAAAATCCCCCTAAAAAAATAAATATTATTTCACAAAAAGAGGTAACTTAATACATAGGGGTTGCTACCAACCCCTTCCGCGGGCGGCGGGGGGCAGGGCACGCGGCACCTGTGACGTGTTCGCGTCGCTATTCGCTTATAATAATACCGGTGTTGTCACTTTTTTAAAAATTACCAAATTTCAATTTCGGGGAGAATGGAATTAATTCCCGGGAAAAAAGGATTATTTCAAAATTCATTAGTATTGTTACTATGATGATTATGTAAAATTTTATATTATATTTGGTCAAGTGTTTACCTAACCTTTATTATCTTTATGGGTCGGACAGGGTTTTCTTTACATATTGTATATGTACAAAGACTAGCTTTCCGCCCGCGACTTCGCCCGCGTGGTATTAGGTTATGTCGCGCTTTTTAGATTCCTTATTTTCGGGGATTAATTATCGTGTCATTTAGCTTCTAAGTTTACATGTGCATATTCGTCTGCAATTTATTAAACAACACACAGCGCCATCTATCGCCGAACTAGTAAGAAGCTAACAATATTTTTGTTTTCCCTCCAGAATATCATTTTTTTCCGGGAAAAAATACCCTCATTTAATCTGGACTTCTAAGTTTACATTTGCAAAATTTCAAAGAAATCGGTTCAGCAGTTACGGCGTGAAAGCGGAACAAACAAACTCACTTTCCCATTTATAATATTAGTAAATATATTATATCCTTACTAATATTATAAATTGGAAAATGAGTTTGTTTGTTTGTTCCGCTTCTTCTTCTTTTTTCAAGGTGAGATTCAACCTCAACTCTTGATCAATCGCCTCTGTGGAATATACAACGTGTAACAAAAAGGGTATATACATACCAAGGGCATGGCATCTTTAGATTATATCAAACGATATCGGAGGGTTTCAACTCAAAATAAAATACTCAAAAAATTGGTACCAAATTTTCGGTTTCGTGTGTTTCTTAAAATCAAATCATAACAAACGTGGCAGCACACTACATACGTTAATAACTACTCGTTACCCGTCACGTTACGTGCCAAAATCCGATAAATGTCTTCAATATCTCTGTGCGACTAGTATGATAGTAGCCTATCACAGGCGGTGTTTTTCCTCATAACTTCCTAACATAAAGAGATAGGATTAAAAAACCCTTCCTATCGTTAAACATCGTTTGATATCATGTAAAGATGCCATGCCTTTGTTATGTATATATCCTTTATGTTACACGTTGTATACCACAATTTTGCCAATAACACGTGTAACAAATTATAGAAATTCTTTTAAAATTTAGTTTAACAGTAATGGCGGATATCGCCAATTCCAATAGAAAAAGACGGCCGCGTGAAATATATGATCCCGGTTTGAGGCAAAGTCATGATGTGGCCACTATGCTGCGATATTGCAATGTTCATTATAAATTATTTACTGAATGCACTTTTTACACATTATGAATAATTTTAAAAGTCCAATGAAAAATGCGCGTGACACTAATCTTAGCTTTCCCGTCAAAACTCCAAAATATGCCCTCTGAACAACAATAAATAACGCCATGATTGTTGTTGAACTGTCAATTTTGCGTGTTGCGCAATTACCGCTATAATTGCACGTGTGGCAGTCACTGGCAGCCAGATAATCATCTAGCGGGACTGGTCCATTCTAGGCAATCCACTGAGTGCTCCGGACTACTCGTGAGAGCTACTTACTTAAATGTAATAGCACAAAATGTAGAGTAAGCTGAGTAGATACCCACTCAAAATCTTGAAGAAAAATAATTATACTTAACTGTATCTAGACTCTAGTGGTTAAAACACCAGCCTCTCAAATATGAGTGTGCGGCTTCGATTCCACGTCAGGCAAGTACCAATGTAACTTTTCTAAGTTATTATGTACTTTCTAAGAATATCTTGGACACCAATGACTGATTACAAGGTGAAGGTAAACATCTTGAGGAAACCTGGACTTTAAGTCTGAAATCGCCAACCCTCATTGAGCAAGCGTAGTGATTACGCTCAATCCTTCTTTGTATGAGAGGAGACCTGTGCCCAGCTGTGGGACGATGAAAAGGTTGATGATGATGATGAAGGATGATAATGTAGAATTGAAACGGAGCTATAGAAGGAGAGGTTAGATGCTTAATGAAATAGGAAAGAGCTGAGAATCATCATTGAATGTCTAAAATACTCAGAAGTGGCAGGAAAATTAACATTCAGTAGCAAATAAACTTTTACAACCAAAAATATAACCACACTTACTTTTAAGGAAGTGTAAGATGACGTCATAAAAGTGTAGTATGTAAATGTGATGCTGTTGGTGCGATGCGCGCGGCGTGTTGCGCAGCGTGACGTCACGCCCACTCCTGCGCAGCCGAGCTGCGGTAATGACACCTATTCAAGATTTGATCTATGGAATCTGGAGTAGGATGTAGACTGCCTTGTGATGTTATGATGGTATTGTGTTGAGATGAGACGTCTAAATTGCTTTGGTATTAACGGAGGATATGTTCCTAAAACTAAGTAGGTTATGAAGTGCTTTTGAAGCTGTTACTCAGTTGTATAAGTTACTATATGGCTGTTACAACAGACAGAGCGAGGATATACGAGGTTTTTAAAAATCGTCCTCCATGTAGGTAGTAAAAAAGTGTCGCGCTTTGCAGACTATCTGGCAAAATTAAGTGATTTTTTTGTCTCAAATAAATTCCCGTATTATGGTAATGATGGAATCACAACAGCTGGTAAAGACAGAAGGGTAGAAAACAGTTAGCTCTTGCAGCAAAACACAAGAAAACCTTAAGAGGCCGTTATTAATTGAGAGTTTACTAATGAGTAATAAGACAGTACTTAAATAAATTAATCCTATTAAAAAACAACATAATATTGACACTAAATTATGCTAATAACATTTAAATGTTTTCGTCTATTATAAGAACAGTTCAATTTAAATAATATAGCAGTTATTATAATATTAATTCAATTGTCAGTTGTGCGTCCCACGTATGGTAATAGTGACGGCGGGATACGGCGCGTGCGCCAAGCCGCCATGCTGCGAGTGCTGCGACACCAAGGCGTAAATGAACTACCTTCCTTAACTACGCGGAGATAGTGACCATAGACATGGGATAGAGAAATAGGACACTTATAGAATAAAATAGGATACTTGTAGACTAAAATAGGACACTTGTAGATTAAAGGTTGGATAAAAGCAATACCTACCAGTAACTGGGCTGTGAAGGTTTCATTTTACAGTTGAACTTCTATTAATCGGCTACATCAGGTTAGATTGAAAGCCAACCTGAAAATATAGATAGGCTATGCAAGTAATAATAATAGAAACAATGGCGGAAGCTGTGGCTTCGGACAAGAGAATGAAGGTTGGTAGCTAGTCCAAAATTGGTTTTAATGGACCTCTTGCAAGGCCGACGGTGAGGCAAACCTCCTTTTAATATTATTATATATAATTTTTATATAATCCCCTTTATTCATAAACGCTGCTTAAAGTTAACTAGTGATAAGCGATTCTTTAACCATATATTTTTGACCTTTTAACGTCACTTAAATCATCCTTTATGAATAAACACCACAAATATTTAAGGGGTTTATTCATAAACGTTGATTAAACTAAAGTGATGTTAAAATGTAAAAAATTAAGTATCTTTAAAAGATCGCTTATCACTAGTTAACTTTAAGCAGCGTTTATGATTAAGGGGGTAATTTATAACTTTTAAACAACTGTTTGAACTTAGGTACATTCCAAAAGTTGTAAATATGTATTGGTGTAAGAAGACTTGAGTCGATCCTTTCTTGTGCAGTACTTAGTTTTATATCCAAATGATAGGTTACAGCCTTGTTAACAGAATCTTGTTTGTGCCTAATTAAGTTACCGGTAAAACATACTTATATTTGCCAAATTCGCTCTTTTCTGGCCCGTACCTAATTTACATTTCTATGGAACTCATGGGGTCCCTACAAACGGTCTAAAGTGGTAATGTGACAATACGCGTCGCAGCACCTTTACATTTGCACATCTATCGAATGAATAAACAATTGTGCGCATTGCATCCATTTTATCCGCGAGCACGGACATTACTTTATGAATTTACTACTATTGTAAAATATTTTGATGTGTGCAATGTGGGTTGGCGCTTTCTGGTTTTATTATCATTGAATTTTAATAAAACGTCTCCTTACCAGACTATGCTGGGATTGCGTACTGTTGAGTGCAAAGTTGAACAAGTGTTTCGCGAATTTACTTGAGGTACGGCCTGCTTTATTATGCTTTTAATTCTAGAAAACAATGTAATTAGAATAGAATACTCTTTATTATATACACCATATAGATTACAGAACATAAATGTAAAGATTTTACAACGGGTGACACAATGGGCGGTCTTATAGCTAAGAGCTATTTCTACACATGACTAGGTACTAGACATTCCCTCTTGCGTTAATTTCATACTAGGGATACCCACTGCTGCAAGATGAAGATGATTAATTCATTTTGAGTTTTGGTAAGTAGCTAGCTATAAGCCAACCGCATAACTTAGACATGGGCCCCGCTTCCCTTATTCACAAGCTAAATTTAATGCATATTTTTGTTTCTATTTCATTAAGAAAAGGACAGAAGATAAAATGTCAGTTTAGACCTGTCAACTTAATGCGCTCCTGACGTAAACGGGCGTATTTTTAGTCGCCATGTTTATAATCGCGACTAAACTGTCTATGGAGTATCTTAATTTGACAGGATTAAACTAAAATATTATCTTCTATCCTTTTCTTAACGAAATGGAAAGAAAAAGATGCACATAACTTAAAATTAGTTTAGTTTGTGAACAACAGAATCGGCGTCAATGCCTAAGGTAGTAGCAACACGGTGTGGGATGGGCGTGGTACCTAACTATCATCTCAGCACCTCGTAGCTACCTTACGTATTTAACAGAAAAATTAAAAAAGAATAATGAGCACGGTTACCGCAATGGTTAAGCTGTTGACTGCTGCGCTGCGTGTCGCGGGTTTGATTCCCGCACGGAGCAAATATTTGTATGACCTACAAGTAGTTGCTCCGGTGTTTGTGTATGTGAGTTTATATATTTGTAAACGCAACCACGACACAGAAGAAATTCAGAGTGTGAGGAAAAATTAAAAAAAAAAGGTTTTGGCCCACCAGCTTATTAATTAATTTATTTATTTATTAAATTAGCCAACAGTTATGTAGACCCATTGATAAAATATTAAACTAAGGTAGATATGTCACTAGCGCACTAAAAATGAAGCGTACAAAAGGAAGTAAGTCCTGTATCTCGCTTTAGTCACTCTCGATACACTCGTAAAAACAAACGACAAACAGTAACAGCGCAAACGACAAACACTAGCCATCTTTTTCTTCTCTATGCTTTAGATTGCGCCCCATCTCACTCACACTGTACCAATGTATGCCGAATAAAAATATGCATGTGTGCTGCTGCTGTGTTCGGCACATTTTTTTTGGTCAGTTTGTTAGAATATATCGTATCTGTTTAATATTTTATCAATGTGTACACCATTACATTTATGGAGTACAATTTTACAAAAAAATACATTTGTAAGTGTAAAAACTGCTTACTGATTAACACAACATGCACAAAAAACGGTTAACATTCAATAATAAAGGATTTTAAATTAAAACAGTAAACAAGAAGTATTAATACAGCCTATACCTAGCTAAGTGCGTAATAGCGGTACATACGACCACAGTTTATACATTAGATTCACTTTTATAGAAGTGAGTAAAGTCCATTCCATTAGACACTTTAATAAATGCGTGTATCAGCCCCATTTCACCCCATACAAGGGTGATTGTTACCAATTTTCCGCTCGATTTACCCCAAAACTGTAAACGTCCTATTATACAAAGTACAACGTCATCACGGGAACAAAGACAATTAAAAAAAACCTGAACAGTGCGTTCTCTTTGTGGGCGTTTAATTAATTAGTTGTAAACAAGAACGATGATTTTCGTAAAAGTAAATAGTAGAAAGGAATGGACGCCGTAAAATTAAACTTGTCTGTTGATTTTTAGACGTTTTTGTAAAAGTCAATGAATCGGGTTTATGTGATGGTGTCGGGCCCGACAAAGCGTTGCTTCCTTCCTATTTCTATTGTTGTTTTTAATAAAGTTCACCTTGTTGAGTTCTTGTTATCGTTAATAGGATGCAGCTGGTCGTGGAAACTTATTTATGCCGGTTGGCACCCATCTACTTTATTAGGGTTTTAAAAGATTGACTTAAATCAATGTAGGTAGGCACAGGTATAACTACATTGATTTTACCTAAGTATCTATTTTCGACTCGACTGTTCGACTCTGTTTCTCTTATAAAATAAAGAATGTTAGGTAGGGACGCAGGTGGAAATGTTCTTTTGCTGGGTATTGCAAAGGATGGCATGTACTACGGCGGCGACGACGGCAGAGAGTTCATAAGTTTTCAAATAAAATGAAAAAAACCGGCCAAGTGCGAGTCGGACTCGCACACCGAGGGTTCCGCCGTACAAACGTAGCGGTCTCCAAAGCCTGGAGCACAGGCGTAGAGTAGCCAGCCTTTCGGTCTTCTATAGGATGCATTCTGGTGAGTGTGCAAGGGAATTGCATGATTTAATTCCCCCATCTCCGTTCCACCAACGGACGACCCGTCGTACGGCGAGTTTCCACCCTTACGTTGTTGACACCACTGCGATCCGGACGAAGCGTTTCGCTTCCTCTTTTATACCGCCTACATCGAGGGACTGGAACAATTTGCCAGCGATGGTGTTTCCGTCACATTACAATTTGAGTGTCTTCAAGGCTAGAGTGAATAGGCTCTTAATAAACTAGCGTGCTTTACCATCAACGATCGCATCACTGCTTACCATCAGGCGGGATTGCGGTCAAGCGCTAGTTTATAACTTATAAAAAAAAGCGGTTTATTGATAAACAAAGTAGAAGTAAACAAAATCAACGAGAAATTGTCGCAAATTTTACTAATTTCGGTACACGTGCGAACAGCATCTCAGCGCTCGTGCGTATGGCGCACGGCTGTCGCTCGCTGTGCCGCGATACCCCTTCCCTTGATCAACCGCCTGCCTTCGCGCCAGCGGTCGGCTAGTTCTTGCGCGTTCGTTCGTTACTACTTACTCCCCCCCGTCCCGCTTCGCCAGTAGGAAGCAAGCAGTCTGATAATCATTGACAACAATAGGAAATTACAATTAATGTCTTTGAATATATTTATAAGTACTAAGTATAACACAGCAGTTAGGGCGCATTTAGGTTATATACAGAACTACATTCACCAAAATATTTAGATTGAATGACGATTGTGTTCGTCTTTGTTTTGATTTAACTAGTTACTGTGCATAAAAATTTTAAAAGGTTTCGGGTTTTTCTGTTAGGTTACCTTGAGCTATTGTTTCATACCAAAATTCAATATTCAATGTCAGCGGGAAGTAGTCTATGTTTTGATTCCTTTGCGAGTAGTGGCGCATTTCAAAATATGCGGTATGATTATAGGTCTCAGCATTTTAAATTTTTGCGTTGATTTAGAATTTTTCACATTTTATAGGCAATTAGATTTAAGAAGTGTTTGATATGAATTTCAACTTTAATATCTCTACGCGTTCATGTGAAAAAGGGTAGGTAGTAAGTTTATAATTATTAAAAAAATATTTTATGTCATGTAAGCAAAAATAATATTTTAATATTATAAGTAACTTCAAATTTAGCATTTTCGCAATTTTTCCTTTATCTGTCTGTTATAACATTTCTTCGTGCCGAATTTCAAGATTCTGAGTTCACGGGAAGTACCTTGTAGGTTTTGATTCCCTAGCGTGTGACGGAAATTCGTCTAACGTGTCGGTATAAACTGCAGTATCTTTTGATCGCGTTAAGGTAGAAGTTTGATTTTTTCACTGCTTAAAGGGACAATAGACCTAGGTATTTGGTATAAATTTTAATTTGATACCTTTATTCGTTCGTGAGAAATAAGGTAGTAAGTTTCATTTTATTAAAATATTTTTATTATATTATATAACTAAAAAAATGTGATTTTCACAATTTTTAATACATTTGCATTATATGACAATGCTTCATGCCAAATTTCAAGATTCTGGGTTTACGGAAAGTATCCTGTAGGTTTTGATTCCTTTGCGAGTGTCGAAAATTTGTTGAAAATATCGACATAATCGGCTGTATCTTTTGATTAACTTGGCTTAGAAGTTTGATATTTTCACAGCTTAAAGGGACAATAGACCTGAGTATTTCATGTGAATTTCAGCTTGATACGTCCACGCGTTCTTGAGATAAAGGGTCTTGACAGACAGACAGACAAACAGACAGACAGACGGACAACAAAGTGATCCTATAAGGGTTCCGTTTTTTCCTTTTGAGGTACGGAACCCTAAAAATAAACTAAAGCCTTACTTTTTTCATAATTTCTGAATTCATTTGATAGTTTACGATAATTGAGTAGTTTCAACAAATATATTTATTTAATATTGTATAAATATGCTTTACTAACGAGTCTCTTTCCGACCATCATTTCGGAAAACGAACGTGGTTTTAACACGAATATTGCGCGATTTAAAGGAGAGGTATACAACGCCATCTATCGAGGGTCAGGTGATCTTGAAATAGACCATACCAAATTGAATCTTTTCGAATTGTCATTTCAAAGCGACAAAAAATAAACGATTTTTTGCAAAATGTGTTTGTTTAGTCAAGCCTCCAACATTTTTGGTTTCAAGCAATGAGACGAACGGGAAACCGCTGGAAGCAGGAGGCGCAGGATCGGCCGTTGTGGAGATCCTTGAGGGAGGCCATGATCAGCAGTGGACGACTTTCGGCTGAAATGATGGTGATGATGAGACGATTGTAAAGTTTCGGGAACAAGATAATTATACCTACCTTTTTGCAATGATCATAGTGTTACAAAGTTAGATAATTATTTTATATTATAATCGTATTAAAATACTAATAAAATACTAAATACTAATCCAATCACGTGATCGGGTTATTTAGATTAATTCAGACTCTTAGCTTGCATTTTCTATAAATGATGCAAGAGATTTTGGTACATAACTAAAGTAAAAAAAAAAAAACCGGCCAAGTGCGTGTCGGACTCACGCACAAAGGTACCAATGATTTATGAAATTAATGGATTTACGTTATTAGTATGAAAGATTACGCGGTAATAAGCTGTTTATGATTTACAAGGTATTAAAAAAAACTGCTTACTAGATCTCGTTCAAAACAATTTTCGTTGGTAGTTTTTATAGTAATATACCTACATCATGTTTTTTTTAGATTTTTCATTTCCTTATTTTAGAAAAAATAAAATTGAGTTTCAGTTCTAAGTATGGGGAGCCCCCAATTTTTTTTTTTTTTTTTTTATTTTTGCATCAAATTTTTTAAGGCGTTTCACAGAATACATCTACCTACCAAATTTTAACAGTATAGTACCTATCTTATAGTTTCGGAAAAAAATGGCTGTGACATACGGACGGGCAGACGGACAGACAGACATGACGAATCTATAAGGGTTCCGTTTCTTACCATTTGGCTACGGAACAAGTGGGGCAAAGCCTTATTGTTTTATAAAAAGGAATTTCTCAATGCCAGCCAGGTGCTTGAAAGTTAGTGGTCTACCCCGTAAAGCAGTTGGTTCTGCACCTAATTTGTCCACTCTCGTATGGGATTTCCGTCCCATCGTACTTTGAATGTAATGAAACAGAGAGCATCTACACCTGTGTATGCGCACACATTCTTGCATAATGTAGGTATCTTCTGCGTACCTACCTGGCATAGTTTAGTTGCGATTCGAGCCATTATTCGGTCGGGAGGAAGAGTATAGCGGAGGAAAAGGTGTACTTTCACACACATTTTACCACTTAGGTACTATTTCAACTTTCCAATAACATAATTGAAATCTACACCGTGTATAAAGGTAGCCTCACAATGGTGGCGCCACGTAAGGCGTGGTCGCGACTTGCGAGTCAGCGTCTGACGATTACGCAGCCCCGCCTGCTGACGTAATCACTGCGTTACCATGCACATTTTTAATAAATACGACCTTTTTTCTGTTAATTGTTTGCAATGGTGGAAGGTTAGGGAGTTAGTTGCGTAAAATATTCGTTTGTGTGCTTGTTAAGGATTTGGTTGACTTGTAAATTAGAATGTTTTTTTTTTCTTAATTCAAATAGGTAGGGATGTATCCAAGCTATGAAAACAAAAAAATAATCAGTCCTTCTTATAGATAATAAAGAAAATTACCTGACCCGTATTTTTTATTTTGTCGAAATTACCAAAAACTACTGAGATAGGTATAGCGTATTAAAGTTACGGAGTGGGGGCTAATTACGTCACGCCGCGCCGTGGCACAAAATATACCACGGCGTGTCAAATCAATATAATATCTTCCTAAATATTTGAATGATAGAAAAAATAAAAAATACGTGTGCAATATTTTTTATAAATCTATCAACCCAATTCACATTGTATTATTTCAGATGAAATAGCATGGACATTCTCTTTCAAAACGCTGAAGATCACATATGGTAACCGACATGTTCCAGAACCAAAAATCCGAAGACATGTGACCAGCCAGCACTGGGCCCGCGTTTTGGGTTATGGCCCACTCGGCCACTCCTCACCGAAAGGTGTGTTTTCCAGCAGGGGGTCATTATAGGCCGAGTACCTACGTGATTTATACCTATACATAGGTGCTTCAAACGTCAGAAGCTTTCTAATGAAAAAGAGCCGGAAAGAAACTACGCTTACCTACCTAATCTTAAAAATAAATTTGTTTTTAAAAAGTTTAAAATTAGGTAAGTAATACACTGTTAGGTCCGTATTCCAAATGGAAACTCAAGCAATGATCTCTGTTTAAACATTACTTAAAACTAGTTTCAACCAGTCAAATGCCTTGAAACGAGTTTAAAAGTAATGCTTGAGTTTTGTGTGAGCTTCTGGAATACGGGCCTTAATAGACATGGGAGAACCGGGGGACAAATTGTCCCCCTGTTCTCTCCTCCCCCTATTGTTCCGGACAATAGCGCTAAAATAATTTAATGAAAACAGAATTGCATTGCAACCAAGCCAAAACTTTACTTAAGTTTCGTGTCGCGACAACCTTTTGACAGTTGGTTCACCTTTAACTTGATCACAATTGGAACGTAACCGCTGTCAAATTAAAAAGTTGAAACGCAGTAGGTAGCTTAGAATTGATGATCGATTGTTTCGGTAATAGGTAGGTAATAGTTTTAAAAATGTCTAATGGTTTCAACACTTCCGAATCATAACCAAATAAGAATCCTCCTTAAAACTTTAGCGCGATACGAAATAGGATCGAAACTAAACCAGAACTTTAACTGGATTAGATACGAACAAGTGTTTTACTTCTACTGTTCTATTCAGCGCAACTGCACCCTGTATAGGTCCGTCCACAAGTACTAAGTACTTTACAAAATAAAAAAACATTCAAGAAATCGAAGCATAATTGAGTCTTTTGTTTTAGAAAGAGGAGAGTTTATTTATACCTACACATGGGCGTAGCCACACTGGGGCAAGCTGGGGCTCTTGCTCACCCTGGCTCTGATCTATGAGGTGGCTAATTAAACGAAAAAAGAAATCGGAAGAGGGGGGGGAGGATAAGTTGACTGCTGCCCCTCCCTGAGCCCAAGGCTGGCTACGCCCGTGTACCTACATGATTCTTTTATTTCTTTATAATTATAATCTAATGCTTGACCGCAATCCCGCCCGATGGTAAACAGTGATGCAATCGCTAATGGTAAAGCACGCTAGATTATTAAGCCTATTCACTTAAAAAACTTAGTAAATAGGAAGGAAGACGGCAGTTGAGCGAGGTGATGCAATGTTCACGCTCTCCGAGTGTGTAGCTTGGGAGTAGCAGCGCCATGTCCTCACAAATGAAGTAGGAGGCGACCTGACGCTCCCGGCAGTAGTGCGGAGGATGGTCGGTAGCGCAGAGTCGTGGGACGCGGTGGTGTCCTTCTGCGAGGACGTGATGTCGCAGAAGGAAGCTGCGGAACGGGAGAGGGAGATCTCAACTCCCTTCCCGGGCCGCAGAAAACGCACCGGGCGCCGAAGAAGGGTGGATAACGCCCTCTTCCGCCCCCCATGAATGGGTCCAGGGGCGAGGGACATGGGAAAGTCCCCGCCCCCTATTCGATGGACCCCGAGGCGGAGGCGCGCGCGAATGTCGGCGCGCGCCTCTGAGGCGATGCACGGGGTAGCTTGACACCCCACTACCCCGTGCAGGAGACGAGGCCCGGACAGATCGGGCCAGCACGAGGGTGTGGGGCCGTGGAAGAACTTGACTCCCGCGGCCCCACGCGCGCTCGTGATAGAAGAGACACCTTGGTGGTTTTAGTCAGTAAGAGTCTGACAGATCCCGTCGCCCACTCCAGGGCGGCGGACATCCATTGAGAATTTCCACCCCGGAAAAAAAAAGGTGACGCAATGTTAAACCCTACAACACGACCAACGATGCTGCGCCAGAGGTAGATTAATCTAGAGACCCTCCACAACAACATTTGGTGCATCGTACCTGGCACACATCGCTACACAACTGCTCAGACTCGTCCTCCGCACGATATAAATGAAGGGCTCATGGCTAAACCTATCTTTACGCGCCAAAACCCCGCCGTGCCTAGAAAATTACGTTAGTAAGCCTTTGCTCCCACATCTATCATTCTTTGAACTTTGACAGTTATTACCTACTTATGGCTTATCAGAAGGCCGAAATTTTTACAATCACTCCAACCAAAAGTATCGCGTCACCCAGGGTTATGGAGGTCAGATAGGTAGACTGTCCGACAGCCTCCGTGGCGTAGCGGTAGTGAACGCGGCCGTTGCGCAAGGAGGCGCGGTTTCGATCCCCGCTCTGTGCTAATATTTGTGCCCATGAATATTTGCACTGGTCTGGTCGTGCCTCGGAAAGCACGTTAAGCCGTTGGTCCCGGTTGCCATACGAACATCTAGTGGCAGTCGTGACGGGTTGTTGGAGCCCTCAAAAGTCCAAAAATTGGTCTAGCTGCAATGCTTCGATATCGCCTGCGGGTTGTGGAGGTCAGACGACAGTCGCTTTACGGAAAATATTGAAGTTTAGCCAAAATCAGCAGTTAGACTAGTAAAGCGGACCCCAGCCTCCAAAGCAGAAAAAGCTTCGCATGCGACTGGGATTAACGCGAAGATGATGATGATGAGATAGGTAGACTGTCCATGTAAAACTAGAAACCGGCCCCAACATAGTTAGAAAAATCCTGGGCAGGTTGACTGAAGATCGCTTCACTCTTCAACTCGACAATTCCAGCCTTTCGGTGTTCTATAGGATGCATTTTGGGGAGTGCGCGAGGGAATTGCATGATTTAATTCCCCCATCTCCATTCCACCATCGGACGACCCGTCGTACGGCAAGTTTCCACCCTTACGTTGTTAACACTACTACGATCCGGACGAAGCGTTTCGCCTCCTCCTTTATACCGCGTACATCAAGGGACTGGAACAACTTGCCGGCGGCGGTGTTTCCGTCGGCCTACAATTTGAGTGTCTTCAAGGCTAGAGTGAATAGGCTCTTAATTAACTAGCGCGCTTTACCATCAACGATCGCATCACTGCTTACCATCAGGCGGGATTGCGGTCAAGCGCTGGTTTATAATTTATAATAAAAAAAAAAACCTAAAGCTTTATATGTACAAACAGATCAATTCGCGTAAAACTCGCAGCAGGTGGATTGCACAAAGAAAAATAAAAATTATAAATTCGAAAACGTATATACCTTTATTTTATCTACATATAAACATGTGTGTAAGATATTGCTACATAAAAGGTACTTATACTAGGAGACCAGTGCATTACACGAAAAGTTAATTTTTACAATCAAAATAAAATCCTTCACCTTAGTCTTTGGCACATTATCTTTGAACAGGACAAAGACTCGACTCTTAACTTTCAGTTCTTTAATAATTCTTAATATCTATTACTTTATACACAATCCATTTCAAAAGTTTTCTACAAAGGCGATTTACTTTACAACATTATGTTAGAGCAAAATGGAGAAACAAATGGTACAAGTTAAAGAGAACATTTGTTTCTCATATCTACATCGCGATCGGTAGAACGGCGGTATGTGATCTAAAAAAATATCGCAAAAAAAAAAGCTGTCACTTTCACCAGTTAGATACATTGATAAAATATTAAACTAAGGTAGATATGTCACTAGCGCACTAAAAATGAAGCGTACAAAAGGAGGTAAGTCCTGTATCTCGCTTTAGTCACTCTCGATACACTCGTAAAAACAAACGACAAACACTAACAGCGCAAACGACAAACACTAGCTATCTTTTTCTTCTCTATGCTTTAGATTGCGCCCCATCTCACTCACACTGTTCCAATGTATGCCCAATAAAAATATGCATGTGTGTTGCTGCTGTGTTCGGCACATTTTTTTTTGGTCACTGTGTTAGAATATATCGTATCTGTTTAATATTTTATCAATGGTTAGATAGATAAAGAAAGGTATCAAAAACCACTCATGTATATTCTTCTTAGCATGTCGATAGCAATAGATGGACTCTTTAGGGTAATTGCGTAACATACTATCAGTAGCAATGGGCTTCATTTTGACAATTCAACAACATTCATTGTGTTATTTACGTTGCTGAGCAGACCCATTTTTGAACACATGGAGCGATGGATTAGCAATATGCTTCGAAATTATTCTGATAGTAATAGTGTGTTCCGCAGTTAGGGTGCTGCTCAGAATTCGAATTGTTGGGCGCCAATACCAGGGGTATTAGCGCCCAACAATTTGAATTCCTGTCACCTGCCAGCCATCAGTAGGCTTAGTATACGTTTTCATTACGAAACTTGATCGTCGATATCGAGCGCGTTTGACTCATCGATTGGCCCTCTTCAAGGTTGTATGAACTCTCAACCAATGAGAACGCCAAACGCGCTCGATATCGACGATCGAGTCTCGAAATGACAACTCATACTAGGCATAATGGACATGATATGAATTGTCCCATCGTTTGTGAAACAGCTGTATATTTAGATAGACGTGTTTGTGTTATCCTTCACCGAGTTTTAGGAAACAAAAATTGTTCCGAGGGTTACGTCAAACTTTAAAGGACGTCTTTCGATTCAAATGATGATCTGACATTACAGATTCATTTTATTGACACTTTGAATAATTGATCGAACGCAGCGTTACTTATTTCTTTAATATACACTAAAAAAATATATATTTACTGTTTCATTTTATTTCAAATTCAGTGAAAATAACCTTTATTTTGTAAAATAAATCGCCGTTGTATAAAACCTAGATCTATTAAGAACAACAATGTTGTTTGTGATTATTACAAAAGGCATACATATTAATAATGAATAATTTCGATATAATTTCAAATCAGTGGTAACACAACTCTAAGAGCGAAATAAAAACTATTACGTATAATGTGAGTTGGTCACAAAAATTATAATATTTAGTTTTTAAGTTGGCAGTCAAACCACGATGTGAAATGTAAACTTAAAATAAAATATTCTGAAGCAAACAAAAGTTTTAACGAACGACTTACGTATTTTTATTTATTTTTATCCATATCACTTTTACCTGAATAGTCGATTGATTTGATAATTGATGCACTTTAAAAATGTCTTTAATTTTTTAAAGTGCGTCAACCGTAGTAATATAATAATAGTGCATAACTATATGTAAATATAACTATGTGTAAATCAATCGACTATTCAGGTAGTTTGGTTAAATTACTTGTTTGAATTATATATTGAAAGATATAGAATTAGTGCATTTTTATTGATTGAAGCCACTTGTTTAAGGGAAGGCGAGCAAATTTTGTCCAAAGGACAGAAAATATATTAGTTTAATCCTGTCAAATTAGTCGGCGCTAGAGACTGTATTTAACAGACTTCAAAAAAGGAAGAGGTTCTCAATGCGTCGTAATCTTTTTTTTTATTTATGTTCACCGATTATTCTAAGACGCCTGGAGCGATTTGCAAAATTCTTTTTTTAAATGCCAAGTTTATAATGACGTCCAAACTGGCTAAAATGTCTATGGTGTATATAAATTTTTACAGGACTAGACTAATAGTTATCACCTACTCTTTTTTTTTTTAAGTAATGTAAAGAAAATTGGTCTAACTGCAATACTTCGATGTCGCCTTCAGGTTGTGGAGGTCAGACGGCAGTCGCTTCACGGAAAATGTCGAAGTTTAACCATATCAGCAGTTGGACTGGTAAAGCGGACTCTAGACTCCAAAGCTGAAACGGCTTCGGATGCGACTGGGATTAACGCTGTGATGATGATGATGAATACAAAGAAAATGATGCAATAAACTTAGTTTGAATCTTTGCTCACAAAGTTAACTAAATCGGAGCCATTAATTGTATATTCTTCAGGAAATTACTGACTACAGTTTTTAAAAGACGACATATAATTCTGAACAATAAGAAATCATTACAAGACACCAAGCCTAATCAATAGTAAAGCATTCATTTCTGATAAATTATGAAAAATATACTAAACACAACACTAATATAGTTCTTATAATTACATACAATTATTATACATCATTATTGTGACTTATATTAATGAGAATTGACTACATTAAAACGTGACGAGAACAAAATTATTAACCTAGGATATAATATAATAATTATAGTACCTATGTGAGTATTAGAATTCCATATCGTTTAGAATTCGGTGGTAAAAAGGATATGTGAATAATATTTACAAGTTTCTTTTTTATTTCATGAAAATGAATGATTATTATGTTTTTTTTTTATTACGGGTAATGTTATCGCCATTCTACAAATGAGTTAAAACGTTGGAAACAGAACGTTATTTATAATTCTGTAGGTGAAAGCTAAAGGATCTTAAGTCACATTTTATATATTACTAGCGGCCGCCAGCGACTTCGTTCGCGTGGTTTAGTTATGCTCCGCTCCTATTGGTCGTAGCGTGATGTTATATAGCCTAAAGCCTTCCTGGATTAATGGGCTATCCAACGCAAAAAGAATTTTTCAAATCGGACCAGTAGTTCCCGAGATTAGCGCGCACAAACAAACAAACAAACAAACTCTTCAGCTTTATATATTAGTATAGAAGTATAGATTCAGTAGAGCTCATTAAAAATGTTTGCCCGATGTGATGCCTGAAATTAGATATTAAAATCGACCGTGTATAAAAAGTAAATAGTATATCTTTGTAGAATAAAAAGTATGATTATGGAGTTTCATTAAGTTAATAAATTTATTGTTTAAATTAGTGAACAAAATTAAGTGATCGTACGATCGTTCCTTCGGGGCCAAAAGGTCGGGCTCTCCTCTTCCTCCTGATTCAGGGGAACCCAAACTCGGGTAGTCCACGACCTCTGGTTCCCCAGATAATTCATGGGGGGCAGGGTAGCCGGAGGGTGTGAGGGGGTGTTGGTTACGTTTCGTGGGGGACACGAGGGGTAGGAGGGGGGATGCCCTCGGGGCCAAAATTTCGGGCTCTTCCTCCTGATTCAGGGGAACCCAACCTCGGGTGGTCCGCGACCTCTGGTTCCCGAGATAATCCGCGGGGGGGTGTTAGGTTTCGTGAGGACACACGGGTGGGGGTTGGGGGGGTGAGGGGGTGAAGGGGGTAAGGGGGGTGATGGGGTGTAGAGGGGGCGTAAGGGGGAGGGGGCCTGAGGGGTTGGGTAGGGATACCGGAAGGACTGTGAAGTGGGCGGTACCAAATTTTATGTTAATTGACCGCCTTAATGGTTATCAATTAGAGGGTTCACAAGAACCTCCAACTCATCCCGGAACACCATGACTGCCGCCTTGACGGGTTTGGTCCTAGCAGACTCCCTCACTACGTACGACTCTACTACGTCACCTAACGCCACGGAAGCTACCGACCCGCCCCTCCGCGCCAACGTAAGGCGGTTGTACGTGGGAATCTGTGTGGGCGATGGACTTGACGGCCGGAACACTCGCCATTCTGCGCAAGCCGCAGAGGGTGATGGCCGTCAGGGTCGTCCGCGGGTATCGCACGATTTCCTACGAGGCGGCTTGCGTCCTGGCCGGATCCCCGCCCTGGGACCTAGAGGCGAAAGTGCTTGCGTCATTGTACCGATGGCGCGAGGAAGAGCGGACACGGGGCTCCAGTCCGACGCAGCGGCAGATCGAGCTGCGCCGAGGGGAGCTCCGTCAGGTCCTGGTGGCGGACTGGCGGCAGAGGCGTAAGCGGCTATGCGCCGGCCTCGCTACCGTCGAGGCGATCCGGCCAGTACTCGACGACTGGCTCGGGAGAAGGCACGGCTCCCTGTCGTTTAGGGTGATGCAGGTACTGTCGGGGCACGGCTGCTTCGGCAAGCGACGAGGTAGCGTCGCTTAGGCAGGGAGCCGGACGCTCGGTGCTACCACTGCGTCCAATGCGGGGAGGACACAGCGCAGCACACGCTCTCCGAGTGTGTAGCTTAGGAGGAGCAGCGCCGTGTCCTCACAAATGAAGTAGGAGGCGACCTGACGCTGCCGGCAGTAGTGCGGAGGATGGTCGGTAGCGCAGAGTCGTGGGACGCGGTGGTATCCTTCTGCGAGGACGTGATATCGCAGAAGGAAGCTGCGGAACGGGAGAGGGAGATCTCAACTCCCTTCCCGGGCCGCAGAAAACGCACCGGGCGCCGAAGAAGGGTGGATAACGCCCTCTTCCGCCCCCCATGAATGGGTCCAGGGGCGAGGGACATGGGGAAGTCCCCGCCCCCTATTCGATGGACCCCGAGGCGGAAACGGGGGTGGACAATGAGGCGATGCACGCGGTAGTTTGACACCCCACTACCTCGTGCAAGAGAGGAGGCCCGGACAGACCGGGCCAGCACGAGGGTGTGGGGCCGTGGAAATTAGATTCCCGCGGCCCTACGCGCGCTCGTGATAGAAGAGACACCGGGGTGGTTTTAGTCAGTAAGAGATTGACAGACCCCGTCGCCCACCCCAGGGAGGCGGACATCCATTCAGGATTTCCAAACAGGAAAAAAAAATACAATGGGCAACTCCGACACCACCCCCATGAGCGGATATGACCAACTCCTGAGTCGCCAGGCGGCCGCGCTGGAGGTTGGCCTGAAACGCTATAAAGCGATCCTCACATTCTCTATCCACTGCGGGGCCCTCAGCAATAGCTTATGGACAAGCGCGCGATACCATCCCATTTCTGCCTTATCGGACAGCCGCCATCGAATGCGTTGTGTCCCGTCGCTTGTAGCTCGGCCCGGTCGCAGTTCAGACAAACAGGGGCCTTCCCGTCCACGCGGGAGGGGCACTTCGCACGGTCGTGCTCCCCTCCACAGTGGGCGCAAAGGTCCACCTTCTGCTTGCAGAATCTGCGGCCGTGCCAGGCAACGGGAGCACAGCACCAACGGCGACTGGTCCTCGGCAGTCAGGCCCTGTATGTCGATATACAAGGTCTCCGCCTCAGTCAGCCTACGCCACACTTGAGGGGAGACCTGCAGGACTACATGGGCCTGAAGGGGGTTCCGCGCCCTCCTCCGATAAACCTCCTTGACCCGAAAGTGGCTCCGGTCCATGCCCAGCCACAACTTCCGGTTCCGCATCTTGATAGACTCAATAATGTCAGCCTCGGAGTTGTAACCGAACAAGTTAATAACCACTCGCGGGTCTCGGTTTGCCGCGAGCTGTGTGTTGAGGCCGTCCCGAGTATTGAGCCGACTCTGCGCCTTCTCGAGCTCCGGCCTGTTCCCGCAGCAGAACACGATCTTCCCGTCCCTCACTTTCCTTACCCTATCAGCTTGAGTTCCCGTTTTGTAGGCGTCTAAGGCCTCCCAAACTTTCTCTAGCACATTGTCGCTCGTATCCTTGTTTTCTTTCCAGGATACGATCAGGGCGTGGTTCGGTCAGCAGAGGAGAGGGCGAGCCTTGGTTTTGGGAGCCCTCAGTGTCTCGGCGTACGTAGCCGCCGGGACCGAGTCTCCACAGCTTTTCCGGCCTCCCTCACGGTTTCACCGTACTTTTTCACACTCTCCCCGAATTCCCCAACCCTCGCCTCGATCGTCTCCACTGTCTCACTCGTCTCTTCCGTTCTCTTACACACCTCTTATATCATTCTTCCCGCACATTCCATCACCTCATTCATCTTATCCACTTTTTTGCTATTCCTCTCAACTCCCCCCCCCCCCCACTTCCCTCTTTTCTTCCACTAGGCCCTCTAAGTTTTTCACGTTTCCGCAGAGCGCCCTGCCCGGGGGATACTCGTCAAACCGGTCCATCACGTCTTTTACATTTTGATCAATACAGGTATAGGTACTGAAGAAGAATCTTTGAAAAAACAAAAATGACAAAAAATGGACTTAAGGTCCTTCAGCTTTCACCTACAGAATTATGTAAACAAATTAGTAGAATGACTAAGTTCAAAATGGTGATGTTGATGATACTTATAATTGATGAAAATTCATTTAGAAGTCAAAAAATATACGACAAAATTCCTTATCATATCACCGCACACGAGTACATGAGTCTATTCTAAATTCAAACGTTTTAGAATAATTTAAAGCCTACACAATTCCTAAACAACGCGAAACTCGTCCCAATCTATCACGACTTTTTTTTCTTATACTAGAATTATGGTGCACACTTGTAACATGCAATGTAACGTGTAATGTAAGTACCTGTGATGACTGGCGAACTTAAAACGATCAATGTGTCCAGTGAAACATCACATTTATTATACATACAAACTGAATATGCAACAAATAGTGTTACGTTACACAAGCGGTTACATTTCATGTTGCACCGTGTAAATTCACTATTAGGTAAGGACAGTTCTTACGCTATTAATATTATCGAAGTGAACGAATACCTTCAATTACTTAAGTATTTGACAGCCGTGTTATTAAATCGAGAACAAATCTACCCGCTTCTAATTTGCGGCTACTTAAAAGAAGGTAATTTCTAATGACAGACGCACAGCCCGAATATTGGTACAATCACAATTATTTTACAACTGGCTCTCTGGAAATGGGTAAACCAACCAGCCATTTTTAAGAAAACTTTTATATTAATTAAAATTGACTTTGGCCTGCGCCTACGCATTGCCTACCTTGTACTGATCTTGACTTCGCAAACTAACTTGAGTTTTTACTAAGTATCGGTATTTTGTAAACGTATTTCAAGACAAATATAATGAGGAGACTACAGGAAAGTCAAAATTCATGAAAAAATATACGAAATTCCTACATATTTTGATCAAATACTAGTATAGTTTCCAGTCCTCAAATCCCCTTATTTTAATACCTGTCTCGTATCATGGGGATTCGGATTCATTAGGACTACACAGTGACCTTTGTAGTAAATACTAACATTCATAAGGCCCGTGCAATTCAGTACTAATTTTGATAACTTCAAATTCAGACTATGCCAATTTGCTAAGACACTTCAAAAATCTACTTCGGAGAAAGATGATAGTACACTGTCGAGCAGAAAATGACTCTTTTTAACGTAATCTCTGGATGATATCAGCGTCATGTTTTGATAGTAACATTATTCTTATGACACATTGTTTTTATCATCAACCTTTTATCGTCCCACTACCGGGCACAGGTTCTCATACAGAGAAGGACACGTTGCTTGGAAAATGTTTATTGCTTCTTTTGGAAGTTGTCAATATTTTGCTCGCCAGTGTAAAGAGGCACTTCGAATAAAGACTTCATAACAATTTGTCTACTTACGCGGCCTATTCAACTTGTGTAAAATGTTTCTTAGAAAAATTCACTAATAAATTCGTGTATTGTGCATTAGTTAAAGCACCGTATTGTGATGTCTGCTATTATGTACTACTTAGAATTTGATGTATTGCCGAACTTTTCAGTAAGCATCAAACCTTTAAATGGTACAATTATGTTTGGAATACTGTTAATAGTCATGAAAAATCTACGCAAAAAAGTCGTATTTCACAAGAAAGTCTTATGCTCTAGAAAAGCAATCATAAAGGATACGATTTCTACTTTTTCTTTGCATTTGCCTCACCCGACTCTGTCATGGTTAATAATTAACTTAATGTAAGAGAGCATATCCTTATCCTAATTGATCTTTGAACAACTTAGGGGTAAACTTTCCATGGCCAGCAGGCCTAGTATGAGTTTTTAATACGAAACTCGATCGTCGATATCAAGCGCGTTTTGCGCTCTCATTGGTTGAGAGTTCTTACGACCTTGAAGCGCGCCAATCGCTGAGTAAAACGCGCTCGATATCGACGGTCGAGTTTCGTAATGAAAACTCATACTAGGCCTACTGATAACTTTTATTCGTGGAATAAAAATGCCGTTTGACAGTTTTTGTTTGAAATAACTGTCACATGATTCCTCGAATAATCAGATGATTGAGAAATCAGACCTATAAAGGGTGTATCTGACATCGACGTACAAACGAGTACCATGGATCCAGTACATGATGCTGACCCCCCGGGGTGGAATTTTTCGTCGGCTTTTCATGATTTCAAAAATATATATGTAGTTTTTCACTTTAGACCGTTCATAATTGCTATACTATTATAACTCAATAAGATTTTAAAGTAAAATTAATTAATTCGCTTATTACACAAAAAGCGCAATGAAAACAAAACTCGAAAAACGATCTTATCAGCTGATTTAATAGAGTTCACATCAGGGATCAACGTCATACCTACAAACCCGTACGACGGCACGCTTGCAACGTTCAAAGGCCGAGCCGACACTTTTTTAAACACGGTGAATTCTGTAAACGTTCATTAACGACATAAATGACTATCATAATTTTGTTAGTGGCATGAGGTCTAGCCTTTTCGCGAAGTTTGCGTTACGATGTCAGATACACCCTGTATATACCAATATTTTCTTTTACCTTTCTTGTAGTTCAAGTGACATGTCTTTATAGATGACGTTAAATGTTGTTTTAACATCTTTTCATTCATATATTAACGTATTGCAAATTATTTTTAGTAAATTTTGAGAGACTAAGGTAATTTGTTCATTTGCTATTGGACCGTCTTTCGATTCCAAAGTTAAATTACGTAATTTTAACTTTAGTTACTTAGCTAGGTGCAAGCACCTAGATATTATAATTGGAAACTTATCCATGTGATCGAAACAGTGCTTTGGCAGGCTAACATTTGTGATAATTTTTTTTTACTTTAGTAGCCTTATAACTCATTATACTAGTTCAAAATGCCTAGCGCATTCGGTAACATGACGTATGCAATCGCAATACATGTGATAATCGCATGAAAGTACACCACTTCATTCAAGTGTCATATAAAAGCAATAATTAAAAAACTAGATCAATTTGTACATCCAAACTCATGCTTTCAACCTCTCCAAAGTCGTTGTAATCTACCATTATACAGCAATGGTCATGTAACGCTAGAGTTAAATGACATGATAATAATTTAACGTCTTTCTCGCACGTTTTATGACGGCGACGGTTCACGTTACGGTATATAGTATATACAGTAGATATATAGTAGTTACAGTGACAGTCCGGACATAGGCGCGAGTGCGAGTTTCGGGCGCTAGGTGGCGCTAGCGACGGCGTGTGGTGAAGAGCGCAGGGCCGCGTGTCGTCGAAGAAGTTCTGTTACTGTGATGGCCACTTGGACTGTTCCCTTGCCTTCGAGAACGTCGGCTGCGCAGCTCATCAATTTCTGGAAGAGAATGGTAAAATTCAGGAAAGTTTGATAGCGTTTTAGGGGTTGAGTTTGAAGAAATTTATTGTTTTTATGAGTTCTGCTGAATTAAGGATATGTTTGAGTGAAATGTGCCTATAGGCTTGCAGTTGGAGATGTCTGATAGTGGTGTGTAATAATAAACACAATTTAAAAAAAAATCGTCGGCCACCTCTAGAAATTCTCCTGTGTCGTGGGTGCGTTTACAAACATATATACATCGCTAATCATCGGGAAGGACCTTATGAAAATAGTGTGATCATAACGTTTGCTGGCTGAAAATCTAAAGCAAAAGAAGTATACAGACTTCTCTATATTTAGAGATATGGGTGGTTATTGGAGAGTCTTTTCTTAGTCGTTTCGATATGACTTGAATATATCCCAAATAAACAGTCGTATTTAGGTTTAATGCATACATTTGACGTTACCAAAAATAAAACACAAGGAATGCCAATAAAAAATCTTTATTAAGTTGAAACATTGTAAGTAAGTACATAAAAAAAGAACACTAAACATATTTAACTATAATAAAACTATGACTAATAGCCAAAATATTTCTAAAACTTCCACATCACGTAGTTTCGAATAAATATAAGTGCATTATATGAAAAATGCGTGTCATTAAATGCAAATTACATCTAAAATATAATACTGAATTTTAATAGAAAGAAAAAGATAGACCGACCAACTTAAAATTTAATTAAATATAATTGGAATTAAATATTACACTGGGTTTAGTATGTAGAGATTGGCAAGAATTAGTCGAATTGAAACGGGTTAGTATGTCTTTGGAAAAGATTCAATATAGTTTTGTATTGAGTATATTCGTAGTTGAGTTTCACAACCAGTCTTACTGGTGGGCATCGTATTATTGTGGTTGGTAACAATGGGCCTAATCTGCTATAACACTAGTGTTAAAATGATCGATCAGTGATCTCAAAGTTTCGTAATCTATTAACAAAATGGCGTTATTATGACTTTCAAGTGGTCGATCACTGACACTCATATTAATAAATGTTCAAATTGAGTAGTAGTTTTTAGAAAATCATTTCTATTAACGGGTTTTTATAATATTGGCAATACGGCAGTGTCATTCTATCACCGTTCCATTACGAGACAACTGTGAAAATTGATCAATCATTATGAATTTATCAGATTACGAACTTTTAAGAACAATGACAATAGGCGGTCGTTTTATGTAAAATACCGATGTTCGGCAATATCTAGTAAGACTGGTCCCGAAAATAGTTGAGAAAAAGCTCTAAGCAAATGATGTGAATGATATTGGATGTTCAAACTTTTTATAACATTGTACTTTTTTGATCGTCCCCTATTAAGAGGGTACTCTAGTGCCGGGAATTTGAAAAATATGTATTTGAAGAAACTATTACCGTGACGCCGCTTCCAACCTCTCCCCGTATAGTGTAAAAGGGACAGTTGCAGCTCAGGCTGATTTTACCTACAACAATGATGAGCAAAAGATGTTTCGTATTCCGCCGTTTTCTTTTCTAAAACACGACAGATCCCAATAATTTTATATCAAAATTTAGATAGAGTAAAAAGTATACCTATGCTTCTGTCCTTTTTTGTTAAAGTTATCCCATTTGTCTAATGGTCATCTGAACATCGCGGTAAAAATGGGTTATTTTTCAGGACTTTGTAATATCATATTTCTTTTATTAATTAAGTTTACAAAATAATCAAGGTGTAAAATTGTAGAAAAAAATGCTCTAAAAGCGCGTTATGAAGAAAACAGGAATACGTTTGTATATAGAAAGTACCACTAGAGTCCCCTCTTAAATCGAAACTTCAATTTGAGCTATTCGTAAGTCAGTTGTGTAACAATTAAAAGTTCTATTTTTAATTACAAATAAATACAAAATACAATACAATCGAAAAACAAAAATACTTCCAGATATAGAGAAAACAAGCAGCCATTCTCTGACCGAACACACAAAATTCTTCTCAAAATTCTCTATTCAAACAATCTTGGAAACACAAAACTAGGCGGGTAGTTGAAAATATTTAGGTCAAACTAAAACCAGTCACTATAATCTACGTAAATATGTACCCAAGCACCCCAAGCTAATAAATATATGTACGCTATAAGCTTTTAAAGTATATATTAAACATCTATTATATCTCTTAATTATACAGTTATCGATAATTAGCATTGTACTTGCGACTTTAAAGCTCAAAAATAAGATTATTTTAAAAAGCGTAGAAAGAAAATACCACACATATACAAATTGTTTATGACCAGAATAATTAAAATAAATAACTGATAATACGTTTTGCTTTTGGCGTATTTATTGAGGATTCTGTTTAACTGCTTTTGCGCGTAGAGTAAATTTTATGGTCAGAACCATCTATCACTTATACAGCAGATACACAGTCTCAAACAAAACTCTTACCAAAAATGGCGACAAGTAATAAGCAGTCTAAAGTAGTCAAAATAAACACATTAATTTAAAATCAGCCTTAAGTGCACTGTATAAAGTTCTTATCAGAAAGCAGTACAAAAAGCTTTAATTTTTTGCGACCGAGTCTGACATCAAACCAAATTGAACCTTACACGCATGCATTAAAATCAGAATTATAAAGTAAGTACTAAATGGAAGAAGCACCCAATTGCTGCGTTGTGCGCTTGTTCAGTTCAACCATTTTTTACGCTGATTGTGAATCTAATGTATAAGTGATCGATGGTCAGAACACATTTCGTGACGTTACACACAGATTTGACGTGTGTCAATTCTAATTTTCATACTAGAATTGTCACATGTTCATTTATTCTAGGCCTAAAAGATATCTCACTTTAGTAAAAGCGGCTGTTAAAAAGGAAGACTTATGTTTTGTGTAACTGGGTGTAGAGATGAGGGCATTTCTCCTCTAATATTATGAACGTTCAGTCATCTCAGTCTCAATCCGTCAAGAAATTCGAGAATTTCCTGCATTTTGAGATTAGTTTGTCGCCGAGATGCGATTGTGACTAGATATTGAACGTTTTAAAATATGTACGAGAATTGACAATCAGATTGGCATTACTAGTAGATTAGCGATTCATTTTGACCTTTTAACGTCACTTAACTTTAATCGTCATTTATGAACAAACACCAGTGTTTAAGGGGTATACTCATAAACTAACTAACATTTATGAATAAGGGGAAAATACGTACACATAGTTTTTATAAAACATTTGGCTAACTTTGCAGTGATTTTAAAGAGCAAAAAACTATTCTGGGAAATAAAACTGTAATTTCGAGTAAGTACGTTATAAAATTAGCAGGAAGTATGTAAAACAGCGATAGTAAGGTTAAATTATATAAAAGGAGATTAACAGAAGCTGCAGTCTTTATTAACACATCTTTGGAATGGTTACAATATAATATTAATAATTACATATTTTTTTATATATTTTACGAATACTTTAAACTTGTCACATTCTGTTATTTTATAAATGCGTAAAACATTATCATGTAAATATAATAAATTTTATACTGATCTTATTGGCATCAATTTTGTTTGGTTGGCTTCGTTAAGGAATATCGGTTAAATATTATAAGAACATTTTTGTAAAAACATGTCTTTATTTTTATTCATCTTTCATAAAAATTGTTATGCAAAAGCTTCAAAATACTACATACTACTTCGCTACCGATGAAAAAGTTGCCTAAATAAGACGCGGCGCGCATTGCATATTAACTTTGTCTTTTATTTTTGTCTCTCACGCGTTATCTCGACCGTAACATACAATATGGCCGAAATACCCAAATGCGTATACAAATGTATTTACCCAGTTTCTAATATACATATACAATCGAAAAAGCCGTACGGAGGACGGGTCTGAGCAGTTGTGGTAACGATGTGTGCCGGGTACGATGCGCCAAATGTTGTATCGGGTTTGGTCGTGGAGGGTCTCCAGATCAATCTCCTCTGGCGCAGCATCGTTGGTCGTGTTATTGGGTTAAACACTCACTCAACTGCCGCCTTCCTTCCTATTCGCTTAGTTTTTGAGTGAATAGGCTCTTACTAAACTAGCGCCTTTACTATCAACGATTGTATCACTGCTTACCATCAGGCGGGAATGCAGTGTAGCACTAGTTTATAATTATAAAAAATATATAATAAAAACTAAATAAGTGGCCTCATTTAGCCAATTTCGTGTGTGGCTAAATGTGGCAAAAGATAGAAATAGATGGAGCACTTGGAGGCCTATACCGAAAGGGCCATGAATAATGCAACGAAATGGAATCTTAATTTACTATTATGAACTATTATCAAATCAACTGCTATTTTTAATTTTTATTCTATTGCTAAAGTATATTATGAAGAAATTCATGGTTAAATAAAGGCTTATTATTATTATTATTATTAAGTGGCATATATCCCTTGCTTCGTAGCAACTACCGTTTTTTTCTTACAACTTACAAATGTCACATTTGTAATGTATACTGTAATAAGTTATTGTGGGTAAATTATTATTGTTTATGAATGTATCGAGTGTTCTAAGACTTTAAGTCATATTTTCATTACATGTATTATTAATTTTCGTATCTAGTGTGCTTCTAATTCAAGATTAGTCCAACATAAATCCCATTTCGCCAAATAATTCCTAATTTAAGTTCGCAATGCGCACCCACGCCAAACTTCTACCTAAAACCAACTTAGTTTTTGCATTAATAATACAATAACGATATGATGTTTCGAATAAGGCATATAATTCTTATTATATAAGAAGTATCGAGTAAATAGCTAAGGCTATGTTATCAGTATAATATATTAGTTAATACATTTTCTTTCATCTCAATAATACTTCATGCACCAATGTTATAAGAGTTATTTATTGTACTTTTAATTTTGAAATATGATTATGATGTGTTATGTGATTCTACAAAGTTCTTTTACTGACTGCCATCGCAAGCTGTGGTGTTTTTGTCTTTTTTTTTTTTAATTTCTTCTTTGTAGAGTACGGGGCTTTTGAGTATATTATATTTTTAGTCTTTTTTATTATTATTTTAGTGTTCTTATAGCAATGTGCGTTTTGTTTGTGTACAAATGTTTCTTTCTTTCTTTTCTTTAGAAAACTTTTTACAACGCAGGCTCACTTCTTTGTATACCTGCTTATGGGCTGAATTATCAATAGTCCCGTAACTTAGGTATCCCAAGAATAAATGTTGACATATTCCATCCAACCATACAATAGCTGTCAAACCGCATTATTATTCCTTACAGAAAATTAATTAAGTATTGAAAAATCAGCCCTAAGTTAGCGTGTATGGCATTATTCCCTTTAACCAACTCCAAGTGTATGTACACATATAACATAACCAAATACCTAATACCTAAGGTCATTCAATAGATGTCATTTCATGTTAAAGAAATATCAATTTTATTTTAGTGGTTATGAAGTTGCTTTCAGAATGACTAGAAATATTGAAAGAGTTATAAAAATGTTTGAACTTAGTTGTGTAGGATTTAAGATTATATTTTCAAAAACTCATATCTGTTTACATGTTTGGCAACTAAATCAGATACGCAGATTAGCTAAGTTTTGTTCGAAGTGGGTTCAAGTCAATAGAGCAAAGGAGAAAGATCGTTATCATGACATCTCTTTTAGAAATGGTAGTCATAGTACTTATTACACTATGATTCCTTTTTATTTTGTATCTACTTGTTTCCCACACTAATTGATTCACCCTTTTGATTTAAATCGGTGATATACGCCCCTTTGGACTCTACTAATTAATCAACTTCATAAATGTCCGTTTGAATTGAATCACAGAACACATCAGCTTTACAATATAGGCTCAAATGCCACCATCATTTTCTACGACAAATTCCTTTATTTATTAATTTCTTTACTTATAAACTGTGTTTTAACACTACAACTCGCGCAATTTAACTGTGCACCTCGCTGGAATGCGATCCCCCTACCGCTTCCCCGCAGGGCGCCCGGCATTCGCCGGAAGCACTGAGTAGCGATAGCATCTTTGTTACAGCTGTCTAAATACAGTTTAAATCCCATGTTGTTATTACTATTTCTGTGGAGTTATTGCTTTGTTGAGTTTTTTTTTTTTTTTTATTTAGTTTGCTTTGTTTTTTACATTTTCAACGCGTAAGTGAAGCCTGTTGGTTGCATCAACATTATATTTCAATCCATAATTGCACTTTTTAATTGCAAAATGTCATGAGTAAAATGACTTATCGCCTGACCACGGGGATCGGCGGTATAATCAGAACGACGTTTTACTAACATAAAAAAATATTGTAATTTATATTTTTTTTAACATTTTGCAAACGGTACCGTCCGAATGACGTCACAGAACAAGGTGCACAGTTAACTCACGCGAGTTATACACATTTAATCGGAGGTTTACTATCATCTAACAATGTTTATAAGTAAAGAGTGCTTTTACTAAACTTGTATCGTATGTTGGTGCACAAAGTCTACCTAATCTTACGGCTGCTACGTATAAGAATTGCATTAATAATTGCATCGCATTGTTACGTAAAATATAGACAAAAACAGACCTAAACTAGACTTAATAGCGAATCACTCTTCAACACAACAAACGATGAGATCTCGGGAATAATAGTTCTGCAGACTGTGGGATAGCTGGTACTATCAACGTCATTCAGTAACTTTATCTACGAAAATCATACTTACTGCTTCGAAATAAAGGTGCTGGTTGCGTCAGATAATACCACAGATGTACATTTGGCTATATTTGCGCAGGCGCATATATCGTCGTCTATCTTTCTCGGTTTTGTGTATTATACAAATAATTTTAGTGCATATTTTACAATAAGCCCAAGAGTTCAGTCTGCAAAACGTAATACAAAAATCAAACACACAGAAATAGCCGACAATAGCAACCAATAAACAAACAAATTGGCAAAATATGTAAACATACTAATAATAAAAAAATAATAAAAAAAATTAAATGCCTCATATGGGAATGAACTTACAACAAATGGAATTATACCAATTAATAATTATAAAACCATACCAATCAATACTAACAAAAAGAAAATCACTACAATCGTAATTTCTTTATAGAACAAAAAAAAAAAATAAATTCCATTGTATAAATACCATCCAATTCCTTTCAGACTTCTAGTTCAAGATCATTCTAAAAAACTAGCCTCAAAATTCGATTTCAGACCACAATCACAGTCAGACTGTGAGCTAAAGGCATACAGGTAAATTTCACCGATATTGACAAACCACAAAATAATAATTTATCTGTGTCTAAAAAAGAAAAAAAAAATACTGACACTTTTGCAGCACTACCCTAACATACCTTGATGCGTAAGCGCATTCTTACTTTTAATCACGTAAACGTGCCCTAGAATACGCCATGAGGCCACTTTTATGTGACTCAAATGATAACTACAAAGCCATAATCACAAAAGGTCAATATCTTTTTTATATATATATACTCTGTATCAAATTATACTGTACCTATAACAGATAATTATATTGTTTCAATATAAGGAAAATGAGGTCTCTAAAGTACGGTCTGTTACAAATTACATAATATAGAGTAAAGTTTACAAAGGGTAGATGATTAGCAAAATGGCGGACACGAAGAACGTGCCAAGGCATAGACAAGTGAAAAGAACTTTGTTCTCGTCCTCTTTAGGAGCTTCAGTCTCAGTGGCAATCACACGGTTCAGATTGTTCTGTATGTCGAGATTCATTTTACCCCTATCATATCTTTCAGCGTCCACATCTTCCCTCATCAATTCCGTGGGAAAATCAACTTCGTCTATGTCGTATATTTCGAAACTATCGCTTTTCAGTACGTGGTCTTCCTTGCAAAAGGGCGTCACAAATTGGACTCTATTAGTCTGGTAATAGGGTCCTCTATTCCTTAGCTCGGTCCCGTATACTGGTGAGTAGTGAATGTTAGAGTCTGTGTTATTGTTTTCTGTGTTTTGGTACTCTTCGGATTCGTCAATGGTGTAGTGTTGGTTGTTGTCGGAGAAATTGAAATTGCTGATGAAGCGTTCTTCTGAATATCTTCTGAGTTGCCTTTGGTAGTAGTTGACTTCTAGTGACGATTCGGGGTCCTCTGTTTCGTCATACTCTCCGGCCGCGCATTCCTCGTGTGACTGTTCGAATGTTGTGTAGTAGGGGTCTGTTGTGATATCCCTTGGCGGGCAGTGAGGCGGCGTGGCGTGTGTGAGAAGAGCGGTCACTGTGCGAGCGAGAGGCACGATATTCTCCTCTCCGTCGCTCTCCAGGTTTCCCAGTATGTCTTCGGGCGAGCAGATGACCTCCTGCAACACACGCCACCCGTCTCTTAGTTTCATTACAATAATCTGTGTTGCTCGCGAAAGGATATCTTACAAGACCCTGCAACACTCGAAACGGACACGGCGGGAATGTAAAGTTAAGAGTCGATTTTACAATATTAATCACGATAAATACCACCCACTTTAAATCGCGTAAATAAATTAACGAACTAAATAAATCATTATCATAAATTAAAACGGTTATTTACGAAACAAATTAACATAAAACATATTGGAATATCACTCACCTCTTCAACTCCAATTTTCCGACACGCTTCTAAGAAGTTATCCACGTTTCTCCTACATCTTGCCATTGTCAGTTTGGGCTGAAACAAACGTTCATTTATTACACATTGTTCACTAACAACGCATGTTAAAATACTATTTACGATGTTAGCGCATCTTGTGCACCAATTTTTTTTTTCTCTTCTTCCCCTTGTTATTCCAAAAAAGTTTGTCTGTAAAATCTGAGACCGTCCATTGTGTCACCCTTAGTAAGGTGTACATAATAAAGAATATTACATTTTATGCTATTCAATGTTTCTCCTTTAATGCTTAAACTAAGTGTGATGATACACGTTGGCTGGTTCTCTTGTCACGAATTACCGGTGCTAGTAACCTACAGAACGCTACTAGCTACGATTAAATTATTCATTCTGCTTTGCTTCATGCCCCCAAAGGAGTGATGCGAATACTACTCACCTGTTCTTTTTCAAAAACGTCGAGAAAAAGGCCCTCCTGCGATGACTCCTACTGTTTCCCTCGTATCTTGTAAATACCTTTTACCGGTCTCTATTCATACATTATTTTAACTTAAGCAAATTATAACCATGGCTGTCAGTACAACATCATGAACCTTTTTATCATCCCACTGCTGAGCCCAGGTCTCCTCTCATACAGAGAAGGATTGAGCGTAATCACCACGTTTGCTCAATGCGGGTTGACGATTTCAGACTTAAAGTCCAGGTTTCCTCAAGATGTTTTCCTTCACCTTGTAATCAGTCATTGGTGTCCAAGATATACTTAGAAAGTACATATAACTTAGAAAAGTTACATTGGTACTTGCCTGACCTGGAATCGAACCCGCATACTCATACTTGAGAGGCTGGTGTTTTAACCATTAGGCCACCACGACTTGTCTTGTTGACTGTGGGTACATGTTGTTTGAATATTGTTATTACCTGCGCAGGCGATGGCACGTGTACGGAGGCGACGGAACGCGGCCGCACGTGGTTCGCGAGGTGACATAACACCACGCCGTCGCACAACACCGGCGCCAGCTGTTCTGGAAGGGACATCTTCAGGCGGGACTCGATGATCTGCGACACGACAACGATTGCTTTTATAAAAAAATACGGGAACCCAGCTTTTCCCAACAAGAAATGTAAAGGTTAGCTTCCAGTCTAACCAAACTCCACGCGAAACCAAGTCTGTTCATTAGACTTTCAGGTATTTGACTGTCCATAAAGAATGTCAAAGATCTGCAAATGACCCCTTACTGTATTTTCCGAGGTATGGGTTGTTTACGTGTATACATGGGAAACCAAACCCGTAACATAGAACATAGAGGGGGAGGGGGGTCTCGGTGCGTGCATGGTTGTCCTTTCATGGCCTAATCTCGTGTTGCTTACCCTTGCCGATCGACCTGTGGGGTTACGTATTACTGACCTACGTTCCCTTTACAACCGGTGCGTCAATCGGAAATTTTTACTCCAATTGATGACAATCTAAAGGCATCACTTTTTTTACGGATAGACCTATTCTTGGCCATGTTCTCGCCGAATGGAACGCAATAGATGTGATCTAAAATGTCACTGGAAGAAGCTTGTTTAAACTAAAAATATTATTGATACCAATAGAAATCACCGATTTTATAACGTAAAGAGAAAATATTACATGTTTATTGTATTTCGAAGTAGCATAAAATTCAAATGACATGCCCGCTAGGGATTTAGAACGACTATAAACTGTTTGCTTTCGACAATTTAAAAAGAAAAATCAAGCTTACCGATCTCAACTGCGTCAGCAGATCCAGTTCTTCCTTCTGCTTATCAAACTCTCTCTTCATGGTAAAGCTGAGCTTATCAGCCGGAGCGTCCTTGTTCCACGCCATCTTGCCTGGAGGCTTCGGAGCTGCACCTTTCAGAAACGACACACTAGTCGTCAACAACTTAGCACTGTCCCCGTTCACTTGCCGCGGTATACTCGACTTCCCTATACTGTTATACCCTATTGTATTTGTCGGTGATTTTGTAGGAGAATTGGGCTTTATGTATGCGTCTGTTTGACCATTGGTGCGTCCGTTGTAGTCGAGATTTCCGTTGACGCCCGAGTATATCTTGCTGTTGACATTTCTCGATGGCACAACTTTTTGTACGGGCCTTTTGTTCTCTTCTTGTTTCTCTATGATTCCGTTCCCGTTTGTTGATTGGTTTTGGAATCTTCTAGGAGTGGAGTGTAGGAGGGGGGAGTTTGGCACTTGGGAAAGGTTAGGGGATGAGGTATTGGATAGTGTACTGCTATTGGATGAGGCGGTTTTGTATAGACTAGGTGATACATTACTACTGTATCCGTTGACTGGAGAGTGGGAAGGTTTGTGGACTGGACTCTGGCTGTTGGAGTGTGGAGATGAGTCCAGTTCGGGGGATGGTTGGTCGGTGCGGGGGCGGTAGATGTCTTGCTGACGCTGCTGTCTTAAGGCTTCTTTGTATTGTCTGGAATGTTGCAAAAGAATATTAAGATATTTTTTCTTTATAGACATGTGTTTGAAGGCACATAGATTTCGTAACTTACTAATTCATAAAATTTGGATCATTTACATCAACCTAAACAAAAAATACAATATACATAGGTATTAGTTATTTCCAACAAAATATTATATGTTATCAATCGCTACACGTTACCCCACGCCTTACTTAGGTACAAAACAAGTACCAGGATCACGATACTCATAAAAACGAGCAGAATGAATATTATTTGTTAGTACTGCACCCGTAGTCGAAAGTTCGGGAGACTTCAATTTGTGTGATTACGGACAAACGTTACCGTGCATGCTATTAGTAATATGACACATTCTACTAGCGTAAGAAATATCTATGTTTGTTTTATTCAAAGTCAGTTAACAGTAGACATTATCATCTCAGCGTTAATCCCAGTTGCATCCGTAGCTTTTCAGCTTTTGGAGTCTGGGGTCCGCTTTACCAGTCTAACTGCTGATTTTGGCTAAAGATATTTTCCGTGAAGCGACTGCTGTCTGACCTCCACAACCCGAAGGCGATATCTACGCATTGAAGTTAGACCAATTGTTAGACTTTTGAGGGCTCCAACAACCCGTAACGACTTCCACTAAATGTTCGTATGGCAACCGAGGCCAACGGCTTAACGTGCTTTCCGAGGCACGACCAGACCAGTGCAAATATTCATATGCATGCATACAAATATTTGCACTGTGCGGGGATCGAACCCGCGCCTCCTTGCGCAACGGCCGCGTTCGGTACCGCTACGCCACAGAGGCTGTCAGTTAACAGTAGAGCTAACAGGAGAGTTAACAGTAAATGTATTTACATTTACCATCAATTCAGTTAAAAACAATCGATTTATTAGAGTTGATTCCAACATCATACGACACAGGTGGCTGTAGCTCGCTTCTGACACTTTTAGAAATGTGGCGGTAGCGCGCGACAGACAGGGGTGGCTGTCGTCGGTGGCCCATTTGCGCCAAGCCATAAATACAGCCTAGTTTATAGATATTTAAAGTTATAAAATACCTACAGTGCATTCTTTCTTAAAAGAAATTCGATAGATCTACATTTCAAACAACATGGCAAGTAATAATTCAAAATGTTACAATCTGTGATTGAAATAGAATGATTGATTGTTCCGTTCACCGTGTGGTAGATAGATATTTTGGGAGTATTTGTGAAAAGTAGGTGTGTTCTATGTCGCTTCACAAGTCTTAATGAACTCACGTCGGGTCAAGGCACTGATTAGAATTTCTGATAGATTTATTTAGTTATAATATAGGTAATGCATTTCAGAAAATGTTTTGTGAGGGCTTAGTAGTGTCAGGTTTCGTTACTGACTAACGGGTGATTATTTTTTAATTCTAACTAGAAAATGCGCTACTCCTCCTTTTATTTTCCTATGCAGTTTCATCACAATCGGTAGAGCAATTTTCTAGTTTTAGTGAGAATAGTACACGCCAATTCGTTTTTATACATAAAGATAGATTGCTAATTTAGTAGAATAATAACATGCAAGATAGCGTTTTTGTAAAAAAAAAAAAAACTAGTGTGTTGTTATCAAGAGAGCAATACATATATTTAATAATTAAATATGTCATTTATTTATAGGTACTGTTCACAAGGGAAACGCCTTAAAAAAAACCTGTTAAATTTTCTTATTACAACAACACCATAGAAAACTATGAAATCTATGTGACATCAAACCTCATTAGTAAAGTAAGTAAAACCATCGACGTATACTAATGGACATGCCTTGGAGATGAGAATTGTGGCACTTCGAAAGAAAGAGAGGAAACGAAGTTTCGTCTATCTTTATCTCTTTCAAAATCATCAATCATCTATGAGGAAAGAGATAGTGCTAGACCGAAAGCATAGGCCATCTCTCTCACTCTTTTCAAAGCAAAAAAAAAATACTGCAGATTATACGCGTACGGCATGTCCATTAGTATAGGTCTATGAGTAAAACCATATTCTATACAAAATCCAGTGTGATGTTAGTGAATGTCGTGCGTATATGACAATGTACCTGTAGGTTTGTTGATGGGCTAATTTACTCTTATCGTCGCCATTGGACATGTTTCCATCGGGTGAAATACGGACGCTGAAAGGGACAACACCGGGGTTAATAAAAAAAAGAAGGCGGATATTACAACGATATCTGAGTCCCATTCGGTGTTCAGAATAAGTGTTTCACTAACTATCCAATATTCGACTTCTTGTCAAAAATATATCAGCAGAAGCTGATAATTTACACTTGCTCAACGCGTTACTAGTGTGAGTGTTACGTCTAAGTCTATAACAATTACGTCGTGTTTAACTGCTAAACACTATCCCCTTATTCATAAATGTTGCTTAACTTTAATCATCGTTTATGAATAAACCCCTCAAACACTGTGGTGTTTATTCATAAACGATGATTAAAGTTAAGTGACGTTAAAAGGTCAATAATGGATGGTTAAAGAATCGCTAATCACTAGTTAACTAAACAACGTTTATGAATAAGGGGGTATATTGTGGTAGTAAGGGAAAAAACATTTTAAATTGTTGCAAACAATAAGTCTGTTTAACGATTTTATGCCGAGACTCGATACTGGATGCATTTGCCTTTTTTAGATTCATTGACTTACGACAGTGTTATGCAGCTTAACAGCCTAAAGTTAGCCGTAATTGTATGCCGTTTTTATTTATTTATTTAATGTTTATGCACAAACATTGCACAATGGCGGACTTAATACCTTAGGCATTTTCTACCAGTCTGCCTTGCAGAGACAAAACATGGTAGGTGCAAATAAATTAAAGTTAAAAGAGAAAACCTATCGCTTGATTTTCAGTGTCATGAATGAATTAGCAATACTCTGTCTGTACAAATACATGTGAAACATCTATTTTGAACATCGTCAAGTGATATCGTTGCGGAAACATGAGACAAGAGGAAAGGGTGAAATAATGGCTGTGAAGAACGGAAAAAGTTTAAAGTTTACCTCTGTTTCAGCCAATGCGAAAAAAAATAAAAATAAATATATAAGCAACTATTAAATTCAACACAGTTATAGAACACCCAGAATATTTTGAAATTAAAGCGATGATATTAATATCTTTCTACTAAAGCGAAGGTGAGCTGAGCAGAGAAATCCGAAGTAAATACATATAAAATCTATTTAGTGTATAAATATCAATTCTAGAATTATTTTACTCTGCTATGCTCGGTTCCGCTAATAAATAAATAAAAATACTGGTAATTATACTGTAACAAAACAGCTATTTATTATATAAATGAAAACACAGAATTCTCCAATAAAATCTACCCATTTTAAAGGAACCCTTGATACAAACAGTCTTAATATCTAAGAAGCATTTCCTGCGAGTTTTAAAGACCCCTATGATTTGTATTGCCAATGAGTTTGAACCAAGTCGTAAAACAAGAAACCTGATATCTTCTTGTATTAGGTGCGTAATCCCAAATTAAAACCAGTAATAAAATCATTATTCATTTTCTCTATAAGCCATCCTAATAAGCATTAAAAATTGTATTAAACATACCCGGAGAGTAAAGGGGTGAGGGGGGCGAGTGGTGTCTCGCTGGATAGCGACTGTGCCCTGGATAATGCTGCTCCTGGTGACAAGGTGGATGGTGTACTAGGGGTTGACCGACCGCTGCCACCGCCACCGCCCGAGTCGCCGCCACCTGTACGTAAAGAAATGGGTTCTTTGTAATTTGCCTACACAGATAACAGTGCAGTTTTTTTTTACAATTATAAACTTGTGCTTAAACGCAATCCCGCCTGATGGTAAGCAGTGATGCAATCGTTGATGGTAAAGTGCGCTAGTTTATTAAGAGCTTATTCACTTTGAAAACTGGGATGGAAGACGGCAGTTGAGGGAGGTGACTCAATTATAAACCCAGAGGGAGTTTGATCTGGAAAGGGAGACCCTCCCACGCATCGTACCCGGCACATATCGCAACACAACTGCTCAGACCCGTCCTCCATACGGCTTCACCAAACATCATGCCGGAACACGACGAATCGCTTGGCGGCAAGACGCCTTGGAGAAAAAGACGCGTCGGAACATCGACCCATGCTGCAAATGTACTTACAGCAGTAGACGTACATATGTCACTCGTTTTTATGACAACTTTCAAAATACTAAGGGCGACGCTACAATACTGCGTTGCGGCGTCGCATCGGAAAAATCCACGACGCCGCACAACGCTTCGTGGACATTTCTGATACGCTGACGTAACGTACAAATCTGCAATGCGACGACGCGCTACCTCTTAGGTGCGTATTACAGAACGTCACTCAAAACTCAAACTCCACTTAAGTCTCGTTTCAAGCCATTTGATTGGTTGAAACTAGTTTTAAGTAATGCTTAAGCAGAGATCAATGCTTGAGTTTCCTTCTGGAATACGGACCTTAGTGTCCACATTGAATGAGGTGCGCACGTTTCATGATGACGGATTACGATATCGATTACCTGATATCCTTAGTTCAAGAACGTCCCGTCCTTCGGGACAAAAGTATATCAGACTACAAAGACACTAGAAACTGAACTGACGGCTAGCGTCTTGTCATACGATGTCGTATGCAGTGAAATTTTTGCGTTGCGTCAGCGCATTGTATTGCTGTGCGACGTGGTTTATGTGATACGACGCCGCAACGCTGTGTTGTGGACTCGCCCTAAGATGCACATATAAGTAGCATAAAAAAAAACTATACCATGGCCTAGCTCCATAAAGAATAGAGGTAAACAAACCAATTTAGGGTTATCACAACTCACGTTTTACAAATCTCCTGTTATTTACATGATTATCGACTTTTACGTGCTAGCTATTTATTAACTAATCCTATTGTAGCATATTTCAATAGAATCACTATAATAACATGCATAATAACTTGGTATTTTGATAAACCATTAAAAAGTCGACATTAATTTTACGTGATAGCCCTACAAAAAAAGAAAGATGGATGAAATCCAGGTATTAAACACATTTTGTGGAATTCAACCAATGAATAAAGTTGAGGCATTTGTTAATACAATTTTGTGTATTTTAATTACTATCAAGTATGGACTAATTACAATATACATAACTATTTCATTTTACACATCTTCCTCAAAATCAGTGTTTACTTCCTTCCGAAACTTTCAATTTGGTTTTGAGGGTATTTAATGTCCTCAAACCCAAAAAAATCAAAAATCGTGGCCCTAGGGCACTGGCAAGTGAAGGAACATGGGTGGGTTTTAGTCAGTAAAAGTCTGACACGCCTTTCCGTTCCGCCCAGATCAAAAAATTTAACCTATTAGGAAATTAGCTTACATGTGTTATATTTCATTCAAATCGGTTATGCGTTCTATGCAAATCATAAATATCTAAACATAAATAAACTGTTTAGATTAGTAGGATTATTACTTTTATGAAAATCGTCTGTGTAGAATAGGTTGTTAACATCTGTTCTTTGGGCGTAAACTACTCGTTGCCTAACAACGGTTTGTTTACCTCTATTCTTTATCGAATTTGGCTCAAATATAGTTAAATACTTAGTAATTAGAAAGCCACAAGTGATTAATCAGTAACTGATTAAGTTGCTGCCATGTGATGACCTCTCTTTATTATCTAAAATTGTAATTCCTGAAAACTGTGATCATAGATATCGAAATGTGGCTATAGTATTTATTATATGTAATGTCGGAAATGAAAGTCGATTGATTAGTTTACCTTCCTTTCACAATACTGATAAAATCAGACGTTTTTTTACTGTCTGCAACAAAATTAGCAAGCATGTACATTACTCCGGGATAAGAAATGTTTTAGGAAATCTCATATAAATCAAGTTGTTGTTATAACATTTCCCGGGAGCTATATAAATACCGAATCAAATTGTATGCAAGCACGAATGCACGTTTATTTTGTTAGAACACTTTCTGATAGCCGCTCCTAGCATTATTCAAACTGCATTGCAACATGCACTCAATCAATACTGAACTCTTTTTAGGTCATTGGCGAATTGGAAAAACAATTAAGGTAGAAGCTATTTATATTATACAGGAGGTATCTGACATCGTAAAGCAAACTTCGCGAAAAAGGCTAGACCGCATGCCACTAATAAAATCATGATGGTCATTTATGTCGTTAATGAGCGGTTACAGAAATCAAAATGTTTAAAAAAAAGTGACGGCTCGGCCTTTGAACGTTGCAAGCGTGCCGCCGTGCGGGTTTGTAGGTATGACGTTGATCCCTGATGTAAACCCTATTAAATCAGCTGATAAGATAGTTTTTCGAGTTTTGTTTTAATTGCGCTTTTTGTGTAATTAGCAAATTAATTAATTTTTACTTTAAAATCTTATTGGGTTATAAAAGTATAGCAATTATGAACGGTCTAAAGTGAAAAAGACTACATATTTTTATTTTTAAATCATAAAAAAGCCGATGAAAAATTCCACCACTTTTTTTTTTTTTTTTTTTTTTTTTAAATATGGCATCTCGTAGTTGACCTTGAGAGGTCGGTACTACTTAACCGGACTATCCTGTGGCTGCCTTAAGTGAATTTAAAGCCTCCAGCCAGGGCTACTAAAAGCTAAGCGACTACACGCTAAGGGCACCCCCTGTGGGGTACGAACCTCGGCTTAGGGTGTCGCTAGAAGAACAGCAAGGGACGGCTGGATCGAATTTTTATTTTTATTTCGGTTTGATGACCGCGGCGTTTCCTAGTACTAGCTCTGAGAAGAAACGTCCGAAACAAACTCAGAGGTCATAGTTGGGAATTTATATTTACTGGCTCAGCTGCGGCGCGGGCTGGCCTACATCGGACAAAGAATCATGTACTGGATCCATGGTACTCGTTTGTGCGTCGATGTCAGACAAACCCTTTATAGGTACTTACAACATTATTTTTTGTGTATGTGAAACCCGAAACTCGTGTCCAGTATATTTAAGTAAAGAATCCATGTACAAAATTCCAAAAAGATATAATGAAAAACCACAAAGTTATGAGCTTGCTATTCTACTTGGTTGTACAAAAATATGGTCAAAGCTCCGGTCGGTTTCGCGGTGCGCGCGCTCGGCATCCAAACAGCAACAATTTGTAAATGTATTTGAAAAAAAAATATAACATGGTGTAAAAATGATTGGAATCCATTCAGTTGCTTATTTTGAACAAACTATATTCAGGTTTTCCATAAACAAAAAATAACGTACTAGGAGACACTAAAACTGTCCCAGAAAAGATTGAAGAGACATAATTTTAGTCTGCTCCTATTTCCGGACATAAAAAAGTTTATATGCGTTTCATTTATACTTTATGGTCGGGAGCCAGAGCGGGCTGTAAAATTTTGCTAAGTTTTCTAATGAATATTACGATCACGGAAGATGATTGACTTAAATGAAAGTCGGATTTATTTAATCTTTGTATATTTATCTGATATTTGCCTAACGGAAAACACGATTCATTCATTTTGACTCGATAGTTATATTTTTCGAAATTATGAATCTTTCTGGGCTTTTTAACAAATATCTGTTACACTTATTGAGTTACAATCATTAATTATCTTGCATTAATACAATCACACACTTTTTAAAATAATGCCTAAAGGAAATATTTCCATTGTATTTAATTTTTAAGATATCATCAAAAACAGTTTTGAGACTTACGACCTTGACTTTCGTGCTATAGCGTTTCGACCGTTGCTACGCGATATTCTGCACTATTGACTACCGCGCAATGCACAATGCCCCGGGGCACGGTTCTGAAATCAGTCGCGCGCCACGCGCTCTCGAGGAAGGATCTGTGCTCGTTGCGCTCACGTCTGACTACGAAACACGATGGGAAATAAAACAAATAAAAAGTATATTTCGAAAAGAAAATCTTCAAAATTGTTCAAGGATTTAGCTAAACGAGGAAGAGAGTCTAAAATGTAAGTATTTACGTCTACCTATATTTATATTTATTTTGGTGAAACAAGAAATTTGACGTTTCAACATCAAATTCACACAAACCTGTCAAGTTCACAGAAACCTGTGGAGTAGCCGAATGGACTTTTAGATATTTTTTTTTTTCTTTATTTAAATATGTCTTTTTATATAAAATATTTCTTTCGCAGGAACAAACATGTTGACGTAGAACAGGAATCTATGGAGTTACCTACTGAACATTTTAATTTATTGACAGTTCCAGTTCCGTGAGCACTAACTTTTTCTCTTCTATTGATTTCTATTTGACTTTTTTTTATTTACTGTATGATGATTACATTATTTTTTAGTGTTACGGAATCCGCAAATGATAAAGAGAACACCCCACCTAAAAAGACAGTTCGCAATAACAAATGCTGTAAAAGCAAATCGACAACAAAAACTGAGAAGTCGCTTACTGATATGGTATGTAGTTTATACTTATGACCCTAAGTAATCTTTTTGATATATTTATCTAAAATGTCCAGTGTCTTTGATCTATTTACGCGAACCCAATTCATTGTAATTGTAACACACTATGGATTATTGCGATTTTTTTAAATAACCTGAAATTTTTAACTGATTATTTTTTTAGGAATGCTGTGAACTTAGTGGAAGAAGAATAGTTGATATAAAATTCTTTTTAGACGAATTAAAATGCGTTGCAACTCATGAATCTCTTTTCGATTGTGGGATGAGTCATATACAAGTAGTTTCCGAACAACAAAAGGGACTACATTCGCAATTAAAATTGCAATGTGCAAAAAACGGTTTGTAATAAATACCACGAACCCGGAAATTAACAAAGAAGCTATAGCAGGTACTATGGCCAGCGGCGGCGGCTATATTCAACTTAAACAGTTTACAGCTGCAATTGATTTGCCAGAAATAAAAGAAAAGAAATACATAAAAATACAAGAAGAGATAGCTGAGGAATGGGAAAAAACAGCGTGGGACGAAATGAAAAAGGCAGGTGAAATAGAAAAAAAAGCTTCTTTAAAAGAAGGCCGCACTAATAAAGATGGGATAGCTATGATTGACGTCATCATAGATGGATGTTGGAGTCGGCGCTCGTACCAAACTAATTACGCAGCTAACTCTGGCTGTGCAACAATAATAGGTAGGCGTACTGGTAAAGTTTTGTTCATGGCAGTTAAAAATAAATATTGCTGTATTTGCCAAAGGAATGGGTCAAATCCTAAAGAGCACAGATGTTTTAAAAATTATAATGGCCCATCTACAGGGATGGAGGCAACAATACTAGCGGAAGGTTTCAGTAAATCTATTGAAATGCACAACGTTATTTATCAAAGATTTATAGCAGATGGTGATAGTAGTACCTACGCAAAGATTATTGAAAGACGCCCGTATACAAACGTTACTGTAGAGAAAATAAACTGCAGAAATCACATTTTGCGCAGATTTTGCACGAACATGCAAAAGCTCACTACTGATACGCGATACTCTGTGAAAGATAGAAAACTAATTACAAGAAACAAAATTCTATGTGCTCGAAAATACATATGTGATGCAATAAAGGCCAACCAAACTGAGAAAAACTCTGAAAAACTACACCACGACATAAATAATTCAGTTTATCATGCATTCGGTAAACACGCGAGTTGTGATAAAACTATATGTTCACAAACTGTTGAAAAAGTCACAGAATTCGATGGTTCCAGCCTTTGGCAAAAAACAAAAATGATAGCTGGCAATGTTGCTTCTCATTCTAGAAGCCTGATAGAGGATGTGGACAGCAATGCTGTTGAACAATTTAATTCCGTCATAGCGAAACTAGTCGGTGGAAAACGAATTAACTACTCACAAAGGCGTGGTTATCAAACACGATGTGCAGGAGCGGTAATATCGTTTAACACAAAAAGGATTCTCTCCACTGTGTCCAGAAATGTACATAATAAATCACCCCACAAAGGAATTAAAACGTTCGAGAACGAAATTTGTTTAAAAAGAGAAAAAAACAGACTGGCTGAGCGTAAGAAGAAGAGAAGGTTTACAGCTAATGTATCTTCGGATAAAAACTACGGAGAGAATGCAGAGCAACCAGATATGGACCCAGAAACTTTTGAACTTGCAAAGAAAACTTTTCTCGCGAATTTGCAAATTACGGAAGAGGAACGTATACATATTAATAAATAGACAGTTTTGCAGGGCCAGTGTAGTGAGTGGCTTGAGCTGAGGCGAAACCTATTAACGGCCTCTAATTTTGGAAAAGTGATTAAACGGAGAAAGACAAAAAGTTGCAGAAACATCGTTAAAAACATGCTGTACAGTACTCCGATTGATCATGTTTCGTCTATACAACACGGCAGACAGTATGAAACAGTAGCTCTACAGCAATTAGCACAGAACCAAAATATTGAAATAAGGAAATGTGGTCTTTTCATAGATGACAAACTACCCTTTTTAGGAGCCACGCCTGATGGTCTGGCGGATAATATGGTGGTAGAAGTCAAATGTCCAATAGCTCCTTATAAAATTGGTGATATAGATGCTGCTATTGACCAAAATAAACTACATTTTTGGAAGAAGGACAGAAATGGCCATGTGAGTAAATTTTAGTTACAAATATGAAAAGTTACGAATGACTTAAATTGCCTTAAAATGTCTTATATTGCCTTCTTTTATTTACGTGAACACATTATGAATCAAATTAAAATGTTCACATGTTGATGAAAATTAATAAACTCCATTTTTTTCATGTTACAGGTGCACATAAACAAAAAGTCGGACTGGTACTTTCAAGCACAGGGTCAAATGCACATAGCGAAGAAAGACAAATGTCTATTTGAGGTTTGGTATGGTGACAACAAATTAAAAATCGAAGTGATTGAAAAGGACGATTACTTCTGGAACAAGGATATGGAACCCAAATTAGTATCTTTTTATATGGACTGTTTGTTGCCTGAATTGGTAGACCCACGACATCCCAAAAAAAAGATGATAAGGGATCCACAAAACGTAAAAGCCCAAGTTTCAAATAAAAATGATCTTTCAGAACATGCATGTACAAGTGCACAACCACCGTTAAAAAAGAAACGCAAATTAGATTTCAGTGAAATATAACTCTATTTCAGAAAATCAATCGTTTTATCTATATTTATTCTCAATTACAATTAATGACGCACAAATCTAAATTTATTTATTGACTACTTTTTATTGTTTTTTTATTGATTCTTTTTTTCGAAACACTTAAATTATATTCATGGTTATATTTTATTATTCTCAATTACAATTTATGACGCAAAATTCTAATTAGTTAATGTACCTAAATGGCAATTTTTATTTTAATAAGTTTAGTGCTTTATAAATTTAATTAAGTTTAGTAGTAGTACTACTAGTAGTTGTTTACGTAAATTCCTTGCTAATGAAAGAGTGATTGTATAAAACTAATCAAAATACTTTTTGTGATAACTATTTAATTCACAGAGTATAATAAACTTGTACTTATCTAAAAAATCATATGTGGTGTTTGTTACTCTCCTTACCCAACCCAAAAAAAAAAGTTACAAGACACTCTATGCTTTCTGTGTTCGCAATTCCAGACACCGACCGCGTGGTTGACGAGTGTCCCTAGCGGGTAGCGGGGTGTGTAGGCGGGGCTAGCGTGCTTTGATTTTTTTGACAGCCCACTCTTAAAGGCACTTGACACATTAAATGTCCCGTTAACGGTGTGTAGGTATACCAAAAATGAATGAAAATAAATTCGTATTAAGAAATGTTAAGTATGACATTACGCAATTTCGTGTCTTGATTATTAAAACCGCTATTTGTAAGACTAAAGAACTACAATCTTTGCAGTTTCGAAATTAGTTCAGAAACTAAATAAGACACTATGCAGCCACTATTTATAAACCAAATGGAAAGGTTGACCTTTGCTAACATAGATTAGACTAGATGACAATTTACTTGATTACAAACTAAACTAAATTATAGGTAGAAAAAGACAGAATTTAAAGGTTAGTTACTTTAATATTAAGATAGTCTAGAGTCTAGACACTAGACATTTTAGACGTGATGAAACATGGCGACTAAGAATACCTACGCCAATTTACGCCAAGTGCCGCCTAATTTGATAGGACTCAACTATTAATATTTTCTTAATTAAAGTTTAGTTAGTGAACAACGGTATTAGCGCCACTATATTACTGTGGCGCTAATACCGTCGTCGTTCACAATCCCCCCCCACCCCCTTTTCCCGGTTTCATGTTTCATAAATTCAAATCATAATAAACGTGTCACCGCAATACCTAGGTCCTAGGTCAATAACAATACAACGTTACACGTCAAGTCATGTTAAATGCCATGCCAATATCACGATACACATTATCTCTTCCGTAATTCTGCGCGCCTAGTATCGTAGTAGCCTACCACAGACGGTGTTCTTTTTCTTATCTTCCGAATATGTAGCGATAGGATAATAAAAACTCTTCCACTGTCGCTTATTATCCAAATAAGTCCAAGTAAGGTACCCTCACCATTACACGTTGCATAAGGCGCTGGACACAGAAAAGACGTAAGACGCAGACGGGGCGCCCCGTCTCTTCTATACATTTTGTATGGAAGAGACGCGGTAGAGGCAAATGTCCGCGCCCTCGTCTTTTTTTTTTGTTGGGTTAGAAGTCATTTGATGATTTCCCATAAATCATCAAATGACTTCTCCCGCTCTGGTCAGAGTCGAAGGACGTGTCAGACTTTAACTGACTAAAACCCACCCGTGTTTCTTCACTTGCCTGTGCGACGGCCAGGGCCACGGTTTCTTGTTTAACCAACCCGCAACCCTGACCCAGGAGGCATCGGTCTTCGTGGACCCCGTCACGACGTGCTGACATCTCTTTGAGGCGCGCGTGAAACACGACGCGCCGTCGACTCGGGCCTGGTCCTTACCGAGCGGCGAGCTGCCCACTGCTCACCGCCCGCACGCCCGCGCCTACGGTGGCTGGGAGTTTAGTGTTATCTCCCGACCAGGGCGTCTCCTGCGGCGGCTAGTGGAGTGAGGTTGCTGGAATTCCCGTTGCCTCAAGCGCTCCGCCTCCTCCTTTGCCAGCATCACTGCTTCGCAGAAGGAGGTGACGGCCTGCCATGCACTCTCGCTCCGGACCATGGCCTGGACCAGGGTCGGACGCGAGAGATCGCCGCCGATCGCCGCTACGAGGACACGGCGGTGCTCTACCCAAGCCGGGCAGACCACCGTATGCTCCACCGTGTCCTCAGGGCGATCCATACAATGGTGCCACCCTGGCGTTTCCTCCCGCCTTATACGGAACAGGAACCTCCCGAAACAACCGTGTCCGGTGAGGACCTGCGCCAGGCGGAAGGTGAGGGCGCCGTGGCGCCTCTCTAGCCACTCCTCAAAGAGGGGACTTACTGCCGTTATTGTGGCGTGCCCAGCACTGGGTTGCGACAATCGCACTATCCATGTCGCCATGAGATCCCGCCGGAGCTCTGTCCGCCGTACCGCGATTTCTCGCGGCAGCGGAGTTATACCCCGGCGTTTTGCCTCCTCTCGCCACTCCCACATGTGGGCGAGGACGTCGGCCTCCAGATCCCATGGCGGTAATCCGGCAAGGACGCTCGCCGCCTCAGCGGAGACCGTGCGGGACCCTCTGGGACGCGGTCAGGCATCGGGCTGGTCGCTTTCTTAACGACCAACACCTAAGACGTAATGTCTTTCATTTCGTACTGACTTTAGGCAGCACACCGTTTCTATTTGTAACAGTATTATCACCATAATTCGACCATTGTTTGTCAACTCTGTTAGTGCTGTAGCTGTACTAATATCAACTGGATTCTTCGGCCTGTGTCTCAAGCAAGCTATGGTGACCTATCTCGAAATGACCTTTTGCAACATCCTATTTATATTATTGACAGTATTTTGAGAACTTACCATCATTCGACCACCTCTTGTCCACTCCATCGGTGCTGTACCCACTATCGACGACATGCCTCGGCTTATGCCTTAGGCAGTCTATCGTAGCATTGCCCGAAGTGATCTGATGCGTGGTGCTCTGGTTCGGTGAACTGCTGATATAGGAGCTGTGTTTGGTTGATCGCCTCGTATCGTCTACTCGTCTGTGCGCCGGTAAAATGTCTTTGTTCGCCATGTTTTCTAGGTACTTGAATATGTGCACGCGCCCGCGCATGCATACCTAGAAAGGATGATGCCATTTTGTTAGGTAACGTAATTGGAAGTCGTTTTAGCCGTGATGTTTTTGGTATAATGAAGTGAGGTTAAAGATGTTAAATGGTTGCCCGGAAATCAGACGCTCGTCAAGTTATCATAGTTTTGAATATTTGGCCATATAAATTTAACTGTGAAGAGTGTAGGAAAATTTGTGCTCACTCGAAGAAGAAGTATTATGAAGAGTTCAATAAATCCGAGCGTACACTTTTGCCATAGAATAAAGAGAGGGAAGTAGGTTATCTCCGACCCAATCCGCGATTTAATTGCCTACTGTCTTAGGGTTGCCACGTTTAGCAAAATTTGAATTCAGTGTCTATAAATTGGCAAAGGTCGGAAAGTTGACGACTGTTCACGCTTCGTCGGATTCGGTTGTCACCGAACCCGCTAACAAATATTTATAGACTAAGAGCTTATATTTAAATTATTTGCTTAATATTTATACATATAGTCATACACAGTTTTTTTGTATTTTTTATTTTGTAATTTATTAGTAGTTTTGTACACATAAAGGACCATATTTATTTTTATTTTTAATTAATACAAATTTATATAACACAAACATATCTATTAACCCTAAAATCGTAAAACAACATAAAAATACTGACAACTGCCTCTTTGACTAATTATTTCTGTTGTTAAGATCTGAACTTTATTTATCTGATTCACAAATTGTCAATTAGGTACTTACTTACTTTTAATAACGATTTTATAACTGTAAGTAAGTAGTTACTATATCTACCTACAATAGGTACTAACAAATCGGCATAACTAAATGTAAACAAAGCAGTAGAGCGCTGGCGGCAAATCAACTGACAGATCAAAAGTACCTATAATCATTGATTTGTGTGAATAATAAATTCTAGTACGAAAACAGGCCTACCTACTTCCCCTATCTGATAGAAAACTAATACTTACAACAAGAAATAAGTAAGTTCCTAAGTGGATATCTCATCATCAAGTAAAAATTATAATCTTATAAGAATAAGTGACTTGCTTACCTTTCCTGCTCAGTAGGTAATCTGAACAGAGACAATTCTGAAATCGATGAATTAAGACACCCAAACAAACAACAATACTTTCTCCTGCGATAATCACACATTGTTCTTTAATTTAGCTACGTAGTATTCTGTAATCTGTGATTTAGCGAATGTGCCGAAAAGCCGTGACGCGCGAACCTCGTTCCGTGCTAGCCGCGACTAGCGCAGTCATAGGCACTCTAATATTGTGTTTAGGTGTGCGTGCGGCGACGCATAGATACTATGGCGCACACATACAAGCCGCGCGCGGTCCGTTTGTATGAAGATAACGTACTTCCCTCTCTTTATTCTATGCTTTTGCGATGTCAAAAGATTATATGAAAAACACAAATTCAAAAGAAAACAATAATGTCAAATGGTTGTTCGTGTTGCTTAACGAAATAAAATCGAGTGTTAGAAAATTTTCGACTTTGTGTATGTCACGTATTATTAGATACATACATAAAGTGTACAAAGTTATTAGGGATTAACATAATTCTAAGGGAACAAACAAGGAAAACCATCAAAGATAATTCATTATGTCATAAATATACCCGGTTAATTAATACTAAAAATAACACAAACCACAATTGACGACAGAGTTTATTTGTTTTATATTCACACTCTCGGCACATCGGTAAGTAATAGAAAACACATATGTATTGACAGCTTCACATACCACACGAGTCATAAAACCCGAGGGAAAGTGGTGCAGTTGTGCTAGCAATGAAAACCACTAAATATCGTGGCGCGGCAGTAGTAAGGTTTTATTGCCTTTTAAACTATACTATGACTAATGCAGCCTCAGGGATTCAACGGTAATATGTAAAAAGGTCAATTCGACAATAATATTTTGCAAGAATGCAGGCACACTATGATAATTTTGTTTTAGTTTCATGATGTAACAGGCTGCTTACTATTGAGTTAAATTATTTTCCCGGGGACTAACACACGCCCCAAACTATCTTTTACTAAAAACATCCCCAATAAGATATTTGACTAAAAAAAACTAATTAGACCGTCAGTCAGATTTTCCAAAAATACTAGACACGTGTATTTTGTTTTATCAAATCAATAAAAATTGACAAATATAAATATCAAAGGCATCAAAGATCAGGAGTGGTGGCTGGTGACGTCACTGGCCGCTAAAAAGTGTAGTGTACAGTGACGTCACACGAGTTTTCAACGCGCTGTGTAGTCTTCATTTTTTGTTTATATAAAAAAAGGAAAAAAAATACGTGTCTAGTATTTTTTGGAAATCTGACTGACGGACTAATTTTTTTTTTTTTGTCAAATACCCTATTGTCCTGACATCTCTGCTAGAATGAGATCCAGAGTTCACGCTAAGCAGACGGTTGAGCTTTGATCACCAATTAGCTTACATGCCTAAAAGTACGAGCTTTACGTTTTGAAAGCATCCTCTAAAATGACAAACTAGGTAAGTCCCGGTTTCACGCACGCCCCAAAGATGTCAGCACATCATGACGGGTGAGCACGAAGACCGATGGCTCCTGGGTCAGGGTTGCAGGTTCTTTAAAAAAGAAACCGTGATCCTAGCGCACACGCAAGTGAAGAGACACGGGTGGGTTTTAGTTAGTAAAAGTCTGACACGCCAGAACAAAAAAAAAGTTATCACAGTAATATAAATAAAAAATTAAATAATATTCTTACTGTGGTGGGTGGAGAAACGAGGGGATTGTTGTCCAAATTAAGCGTAACGAGTGTGTTCATGTTGCGAAGTTCCAGAGGTAGTGACGATATGCAGTTACAGCTCACGTCCAGGTGTTCCAGCCTGAGGTAGGTAATTTCTGGAATGACAAGAAACAAGATGTATTCTGTACTCAGAGGTAAACAACTTTTTAAAGATATTGAAACAAAATCTACAGCATTTTTTATTATTTTAAGATGGAATTATCATGTATGACACATCGCGCAAGTCTTAGAGGTTTCATCCTATACCCATTGCATGTTAGTGGATTTTATATCAGAATGATTGCATGTTTCATTTGTACTATCCTTTGAATATAACTATAAATATAACTTGTTTGACATTGCCAGATTGGCAGTTGAGAGTTTGTCATGCTCACTCAAATGTCTTGCTGATGGTGGCGCGTGTTGTTGCGTCATTTGGTTCCCTTCAATATGGTTGAGCTAAGTGGGGCTGATGCGCGCGTCATGCTCGTGAACGGGGGCCGTCAGTGGAGACTGGTCATCTCTTAGCTGCCAGTGGGCTTAATTCATTTTTATATTTTAATTAATTTTACATTGTGCTCACATTATAGAAGCAATATAAATATGTGACGACGAAATGTAACCCATATATTATGATTTTAACCTTTTGAACGCCCATCTATATAATACGCGATGTGTCCTCCTGCGCCACACTACAAATGTATAACGTATGTATAGTAAAACGTAGGGATGGGATTAGTGTCCTATCGACAAATAATATTATACATTTAAAATAATGTTTATTCACCAATTTACGAAGCTAAATAAAAACTGTAATCGTTATTTCATATTTTATTTTATTTCATAAAAAAAGCAATATGAAAACCTGGATATATTCCCCACAATAAAGAAAATAATTTTAAATTTATTAGACGTGTGTTCTACAAGGCACATCCCTATTTGTCTCCAAATGTAATCCTTCTACTTCATATCAAGTAGTTGGCGCTCGAGGCACGTCAAAATCCTTTCTGTTCTAGGGATGTCTAGATTTCTATGGTATATATTTTATATTCACTGTGGTCGAGTTACACGTGCATAAACTCAACCGATTCCTGCATAATTCATTTCGTTTACTTACAACAAATACAATTAATAGAAGCTTAATACGTGGTTTTCTAAGTTTTAAAAAATAAAATAAAATGGAGGGTAAGTGTCTGTTTTACACAAGACCTTTTTTTAATGGTGTCGCTAAATACTCGCAATTATTTTTCTGGTTTGTAGAAACTAATAGAAAACTGAAGAAAATTCCTGAAACGGAAGTTGACGACTTAACGGAATGTCAAGACGACGAACTATTTCAAAATTCTGATTCAGACTTGAACAACTCGGAATAATTCGTCATATTCACAGTCACAATTTTTTTTATAAGGACACGTGCGCCAACTCAAGATGTAAACATTGCACTACACTAAAATGCACAGTCACTATGACCTTGAAACCCGTCCGCTTATGACGTCACAGATTTCCTTCTATACACGTCGGTGGCGCGTACGGACCGTTAACTAACTAACTTTGTAGGGATGGGTTTTTCAAACGGGGTTTCACTATCGACAATGATTAGAAAACCTATTAATTCTTGATTAAGACGCTGTGAATAGCAAACTTTTAGGTATTTGAGGGGGTGAAGCAGACGAAGTGGGACACGACTAGCCCCGCCCACTGCGGGGCGCGGGGCGCTCCGCGCGAGTACATCGATGCGTGAGGTGAGGCGTCGTGCATCGAGAAATACGCACGTTCTATTAAATCTATACCAACCATTCTCTATTCCATCTACATTTAGAACCGTAATTTCACAACCCAACCCCGAGGTACGGTTGGCTCTGTTCGTCACAGTCCCGGTTCGCGTTAGACGAGCACCAGGATCGAATCCGACTTTACCTTGCGATTTTCGAAAATGTGTACTTTATACATATTTTCATTTTTTATTATTTTTTTTGTTTTCTTTTTTATTTTTATAATGCGCTTTGTCCGTTCTGCTTAAATTTTTTGTGTTATGTCCTTTTTTCATGAAACTGTTAGAAATATATCATTTCTAGAAATTACTATTTATAAACAGCTGTTTAGAGTAACTGTTAAAAAAAATGCATATTCGGATATTTAAAAAAATAAAAGATTTTTTCTTCAAAACTGCAACTCTTATCGAAGTCGGGTTTGTACGAGTGCTTAGAATAACACAACACAAAAAGATTGAAATAGATGGAGGCACTTGGAGGAGGCCTATATAATACTGAAAGGGGCCATGAATAATGCAACAAAATGAAATCTAAATTTACTGTTTTGGACTATTATCAAATCAACTGTTATTTTTATTGTTTTTCTTTTCATTTAGAAGGCTAATTTCACAACCCAACCCCGAGGTACGGTTAGCTCTGTTCGTCACAGTCCCGGTTCGCGTTAGACGAGCACCAGGATCGAATCCGACTTTACCTTGCGATTTTCGAAAATGTGTACTTTAAACATATTTTCATTTTTTACTATTTTTTTTGTTTTCTTTTTTATTTTTATAATGCGCTTTGTCCGTTCTGCTTAAATTTTTTGTGTTATGTCCTTTTTTCATGAAACTGTTAGAAATATATCATTTCTAGAAATCACTATTTATAAACAGCTGTTTAGAGTAATTGTTAAAAAAAATGCATTTTCGGATATTTAAAAAAATAAAAGATTTCTTCTTCAAAACTGCAACTCTTATCGAAATCGGGTTTGTACGAGTGAAATAGATGGAGGCACTTGGAGGAGGCCTATACTGAAAGGGGCCATGAATAATGCAACAAAATGAAATCTAAATTTACTGTTTTGAACTATTATCAAATTAACTGTTATTTTTATTGTTTTTCTTTTTTTAAATTATATTATGAACTAAGAAATTCATGGTTAAATAAAGGCTTATTATTATTATTTATTATTATTTTCTAGAAATTTGTAGAAAGAAAATTATAACGAATTGATTTTAAATATTAATTTGCATTATAATTGTTACAAAAAGAATATATTTAAAAAGATGAAACAATTACTACAAAAAATACAGAAAATCGGATAAATTAATAATAATTAAAAAAAAAACAATTGCAAATAATAAATCCAACAAAAAGCATACAACGTAAGGCTGGGGTTTGAACCCGAACACATACAGGTGAAGAAAAATGTGCCGCGAAAAAGTAAAAAGAATAATTACAGAAAAAAATCAAATAAAATATCGGTAAAAATACAACAGTAAATTAAAAAGCATTTATTTCAATTAAAATCTACAAAAAGCATATAATGTAAACCTGGGGTTTGAACCCGGGCAAAAACGAAATATGATTATTCATCAACAAACAGACACGTAAATATAATTATTTTCTGTGCGGGGTAAAGCAAAAAGTGACATAGGTCCGACAAGCACCACGCCTCAGCGGTCACTGTCGCTAAGCATAGAAGTGAAAGAGAAGGCAATGGACGCCGCGATGGAGCGACGTTTCGTTCACGTTATTTATCATTAAATACATTATTTATTTTAGAATATCTTAGTTAAATCGATAAACAAAAACAATGGTTTCATTTACTATTATATTTTACATCGCTCTTCTCAATTTTATCAAGATTTGATGATTAATAATACAGTTACAACTGTTATAAATTCAATTTTAGGGGTTACTTTAGGATTTTTTTCTATCGAGAAAATTAATTCAAAACGTGTTTTGAAAACAATGGTTTCCTGCTACATATAATCAAGATTAACATATAAATTTTTGGCTGCTCTGAAATGTATACATTTGGCTAAAAAATTGTTTTAAGAAGCCTATTTTTACTGAACACAGCGCCTTAAGGTAAATAAAACCTAGTTTAAAGTGTACAATATTTATAAAATATTATATATTTACGTCATTTTCTTGCAATAATAGTATTTATGATCATTTCGACGAGATGAAATATAGCGAGGTCTTCGTCGTGTCCCATCACTGGCTTACTTGATATCAAGTAATTGGCGCTGGGGGCATTAAAATATTTTCTGGCGTTTTTGTTTCTATTGAAAATTAAACAAATAAGAACTTATTATGCGTGAAAAAGTTAAAAATATGGTTGATAACAGGGCAAATTTCCATAAAAACAAAATAAAAGGTCTTGTAAAAGTCGTAAATTTATTTTATACTGTGATTACTTCTAATCAAGTAGTGGCGCTGAGGGCACGAAAATCTCGAACTTGTATAGAAGTGATTGGCGTTCAACAGGTTAAAAGAGTGTCCATGAAGTTTCTTGCACGTTCTTCTCCATAGAGATCTACGCTTTGGAACGTGCAATTTAGCTTCACTTTTCTTGAATTGACCGACATTGACTATTCAAAAGTACCAAGTGATGGTTAATTTGAAATAAACGATTTTGATTTTCTATGAGGCTTTTAATTAAATAAATTATTTAGTTCTTACGTCATCTACTAGTGTTCATGATAAAAACCTAAAAAAACCAGGGATGTTCAGTTCAAGCAGGGTAATCGGATAATACAGTATCAGTAACAATGGGTTTTATTTTTTACAGTTCAACAAAAACCATTACATTATTTAGGTTGTTGAGCAGACAATTTTTGAACATACGGTGCAATGGATTCGCAATAATGCTTCAAAATGATTCAAATTGATCGATTGATATTGATTGATTGATATTGTATTACGGAATTAGGATGCTGGAATGCTTCAGGTTTTACTTACTATAGGCCTAACCCCCGCCTAAGCTCCGTGTGGTACCGGACTTAGAATAGTACCATCCCTTATCCTCCCGTGGGTGTGTAAGAGGCGACTAAGGGAACTCTCACCAAGGAAGCGGGTAGCAGCGCTTCTCTTGTGCCTCCAAGCCTGTCTGTCAAGCGTGGGGATTATGGCAATGCCTCCCAATGGAATGAAAACCTAATCCGTTGGTTAACATTTGTTATTGTTTTGTGTTTATTTTGTTATCGTTATTTTATCTGTCGAATTGTTATTCTCGCACTTGTCGAATTATGAACGCTCTGTTTCAGACGTTCTTATCGCAAGCCACACGTCAGCTTCAAAGCCTCTGTAGCTGACCAGAGCCACCGTTCAAACCTTAGTCTCAGAGTTGACCATGCGAATATCGTTGTCTCCGAAGAAAAGTATATAATATTAAGTACCTTAAAATAATAAAATAATATCTATCTATACTAATAAATAAAGCTGAAGAGTTTGTATGTTTCTTTGTTTGAACGCGCTAAATCTCAGGAACTACTGGTCCGCTTTGAATTTTTTTTTTGCGATCGATAGCCTATTAAACCAGGAAGGCTTTAGGCAATATAACATCACGCTGCGACCAATAGAAGCGGAGCATATAAAAAAAAACATATCGAAACCTTTGCGGGTGAAACCGCGCGGCGCAGCTAGTTATTTTATAAAACTGTGAATCTCTTCTATGAACCTCTCTTGTCTAAAGCTAACACGAATAAAGTATAGAGGTTAAGCAATTTTTAAACGAGCACACAGAGTGCTGAATCTTGTTTGGTTGGTGCTCTAATTGTCTAGTCTAATGGCACTCTTGTGATATACCCTTTTATTATGTACTTGACCGTTCATTCCTGTACATTATACATATTAATATCATAAGTTGGGTTGTCAGGTAATAGTTATAAAACGTGTATGTGTGTTTACCTCCTAAATTAAAGACGATGAGGCATCAAACAAAGAAAACCATAACTTTGCCTGAACATTTAAAACGTCTACACTTTCAATTCATAATGTCAGATAATTTGCGTTTATTTCCAAGTACTCTACTGTTGACTTTAGCATTTTATATCTTCTTTAGACTATAGAATCTATAGAGATCCACTACTGGACAAAGGCCTCCCACCCACAAGGCTTTCCCATAATCCCCAAGCTTGGCAGGCGGGTGCAAACTAAACTAATTTTAAGTTCAGTGAATCTAATTATTTAAATGTCATTAAGAAAAGGACAAAATATAAACTAGATAAACTATTACTTTAGGTCGTGTTAAATCAAGATATGGAGTATCTTGATTTCACAAGAATAAAATTAAAAAATAGAAAGTTTAGACGAAAAAGAGTGTCCATGGAGTTTCTTACCCATTCTTCTCCATAGGTACCTACTCTTTGGAATCGGCGACTAGCTTCATCTTACTGACTGATCGACCTTCTGACAATTCAAAAGTGCGTGTAACTGGTTTATTTGAAATAAATGCTTTGATTTTGATTTTTGACGCGATGCAAAACATGGCTACTAAAAATCCTTCAAGCGCAGTTCAGGTCTAAACTGTATCCTTTTCTTAATAAAATAGAAAGAAAAATTCATGCACTAGACTTAAATTTAATTTAGTTTTGAACAAGGGAATAGAGGCCAATGAGTTTGTCGTTCCAAAAACACGACACAAAGTAGACAATATACTTGCAATAGCAACACTGTTACTAACGAGATTTCATCCGTCAAATAACTTCCTAACCGCGCAGTTCAAAGAAAATTCCTGAGAGAAGCCGCAAACATCGAAATGAATTCGACCACTCAGTCAGCCTGTACTTGGTTTGCTCAGATAAATAAACATTACGGTAATGCAAGGCCCCAGCTGCATAGTCTTGCAATTTCTTAGGTTTACGAGCAAATCCACCACCCATCTATCTTGATACTGAATTTACCAGACGACGGGTTTTAGTCGTTATTTATATACATATACATATGTACTATATTGTACACCATAAAAATACATTCAATGCTGCAAAATATAAGATTAGCGGCCTTTTCGCTAATGCAATCTCATCCAGGCAACCTTACAATGCGTAGACACGTACGTATCATCAGACAACAACGTCAGAAACCCATTGCTATTGATAATGTTTTAGGCAATTAGGTACTATACTGGACAGTTATACCCATTACTACAGAGGTAAGAAATGTAAGTCAGTAAGCTGACCTTCATCGTGGCATAAAACTTTCCTCTTACATCTATACTATGCATGTTGTGCATCTCTGCTATTGCTCTCATACAAGAGGGAAAATGAAGTAAATATACATATAAGATGCAATTCAAACATCCTCCTCATGTCTAATTATAAACTTGTTTCACTAACAGGGCCTCACAAAAGCAAGGTGTAATATTTTCCCCGTTACTGTTCGCAGTAATACCGATACCAATCCGTATAAATAGTAGCTACGAAAGTTTACATCAGAATATTTGCTCAAACTAATCGATTTGTCGGTGTTTTACTACTGAATACAATATCGATATCGATAAGTACGGTCGATGGATGACCCGTATAAATAGTAGCTACGAAAATTTACATCAGAATATTTGCTCACACTAATCGATTTGACGGTGTTGTACTACCGAGTACAATATCGTTACTATTGATATCGATAAGTACGGTCGATGGATGGATTTATAACCGGGATTAACATATGGGATATTTTTATGCCGACATTTTCACGCGATCGAAACTTAAGCATGTGCAATCGTGGAACATAACATACATACATCATCATCATCATCATCATCAACCTTTTTTTTATCGTCCCACTGCTGGGCACAGGTCTCTTCTCATACAGAGAAGGATTGAACGTAATCACCACGCTTGCTCAATGCGGGTTGGCGATTTCAGACTTCCTCAAGATGTTTTCCTTCACCTTCAGTCATTAGTGTCCAAGATATACTTAGAAAGTACATATAACTTTAGAAAAGTTACATTGGTACTTGCCTGACCTGGAATCGAACCCGCGCACTCATACTTAAGAGGCTGGTGTTATAACCACTAGGCCACCACGACGTCCATAATCATACACGACATACATACATAATCACCTTATAATATTCCCATTCCCACTGTTGGGGCACAGGCCTTCTCTCGGTGAGAGAGAGTGAGCCGTAATCGCCACGCTGGCCCAGTGCGGGTTGGTAGATGACTAGATGTCACAAGTCTCGAAGTGTTTGGCTCTAGGATATGCTCGTTTCCTCACGATATTTTCCTTCACCGTTTTGAGAGTAGTGGTGATGAAATAATTTACACAAAGTAGCGCCTCATGGGATTCGAACTTACGACCTACAACTTGCAAGTCCCGCACGATATCACTAGGCCACCGCTGCTCTCGCGGAGCGCTGCTATCAATACAAATGAGTATATTGTATGGTGCAAATTATGCGACCTTAATATGTATAAGGACACGACAGTCATAAAACTGAAGATTAAAATGCAACACACTGGCTATCTTATCGGTTAATAAAATAATCGATAGCTAATGCATATATAGATAGCATTAATCAATATCATAATAAAATCACTAGTTGCGTCCCGCGATCTCAGTCCCATAAGTTTCGATACTGTGGACATATCCAGATAAAACCTGTTCTATATGTTAATCCAGCACCCTAATTGCGTAACAGACTTATTCTGAATTTGAATAATTTTGAACATGTTCCATATGTTCGAAAAATGTGTTAGCTCAACAACTTAACGCAATGAATGTTGTTAAACTGTCAAAATGAAACCTCATTGTTCAAATCTCTAAAAAATCATCTGTTTGTCGAACTTCATCCTAATTCGTTTAGAAGTTTTTTACGGGAAAGAGTAACAAACATAGATCCAAACAAACTTACACGTTTTTAATAGACCTACCGACACTACCTCCTTAAAATATTTATATCAATGATCAATTGTATGCAACTTCTTGCGGCGCCAGCGCATGCGCAAATAATACACGACTAGCATTAAAAAGTGCATCCTCATTGTCTCATTGATTTATCACCTAAGTCACAACCTTATTACACACACATCACCATCAGCCCATATCAGTCCACGGCTTAAGCTAACTACAGTTCGGCGGACGACAAGAGAAAAAATTACACCTGTCTGTCATTTTCATAAAATCGAATACGTGCTTTGCGACTTTGATCTTTATTGGTTACTAGAATTGTCACATTAACAGGTGTCAGAAACGCATTATTTCGGCGGCTGGACTGTCCTCTCCAAATACATGCTATTTTAGTTGAACCTCTGCTACTTTTAACCCTGTTTTAGCATGCCACGCGTCTTCGTCGACTCATCTGCTCTTGACCCCGACCTCACATGTGAACAGCGATGGATGAGGTCTACGATGGAACGAGTGTACTCAGATGATGCCTGTTTCTTATTGACTGTTTATACATAGGTGCATAAGATTACTCAATACCATCAATACTCACGTAACGGCAGTAGTCCCAACTGGTTATTGCTAAGGTCGAGTGCCCTCATGCCTGCGCAATCCCCAAGAGTCATGGGCACTTGCGTTAGCCTGTTGTTGGACGCATCCAGCTCTGCCAGCGAGGACATCTTGCCGATCTCCTTAGGTAAGGTATTTAGCATATTGTCTGGAACTAAGAGCACTTGAAGCGGCATCTGGCATACTTCACGTGGTAATTCTGTGAGCTGGTTTGAACTGTGGACAAGAGAAAAGGGTGATTTTAAAATGTTTGATTGTTTGTAGTCAAAAAACATATGGCTAGTATCATATTTTTAAACCATTTAGGAGTTATCTTCATCCTACTGCTAATTTGGTACGCTGCCCGATTGGGCCGACGACGGGTATTGGAGTTGCGACCACGCACCGGAAGACGCAGCGTGGATAGGCCCCCGACAGGGTGGACCAACGACCTTGTGAAGGTCGCGGGAAACCGCTGGATGCGGGAGGAGCTGGACCGGTCGTCGTGGAGATTCTTGGAGGAGGCCTATGACCAGTAGTGAACGTCTTTCGGGTGAATTAGGTACAGTCCGAATCTCACTGGCGGCTCGCGCTGCCCAGTACCTCATCCCTCACCTCCGATGGCACGTGAGCGACTAGCCTCATGTTCCGAGCCACCATAAAGTTGCCGGACTGTATATAAAATATCCAGTTCCTTAATCTAGATTCATCAACCAAATGGCTTACACTTTTCAATACGCTCAACTCAAGAACATACTCTCTCTTTCATATCCACAAATTATAACCTACAAAGTCCTTAAGAGTCAATGAACGCGAATATAAACAAATGCACCCAATCGATACATAACTAAATGGTTATTTTTGCCCTATCAAACCTACTCCAGAATGGGATTGCATGTAATTAGAGCAGTCGAAACATAAATCGGTCGTCGCCTAACCTAATAGTTTCGGAGTTCGTGCCAAGAAAATGAGTAAACATTGGTTCAAAAGTGTTCTTAAGACATGCTTCCTGTTTTAGAACGAAACAGAATAAAAAAGCTTTTAGATTAAACAACTTATTGGATAACTATGTGTGCGGTAAAGCTGATAATATTATATTATGCAGATTAGATTATGCGTGTACGTGATGATCATATTTTGAGACCGCCTACGATATTATCAGGGGATATCCAAAGCTAAAGACAGTCATAAGAAGACTATTAAAGAGATATTAACATACAGAAGTAAAAACAATGTTATATGCTATCATATCATGTTTACTTTATTACGTTTAGGACCAATAATAGGGTCTACTTTTCTATTTCCTTTCAGTTTTTTGCCGAGTCTGGGATCCACACAAATGGTACCGAACACATAATAACTTTTCATGAGCACGGCGCAGCTGTAAAGTTTCCCAATTCTGAACGGCTTGAATTTAGTCTCAGACAAAACACAGACGAGGTCAAGAGACAGCATCAAAACAAACCAACTGATACCTAAATAACAGACTCCCTACCGTATCCAAGTACTTACCTACTTCACAGTGTACCTTCAAGTATACGATAGATTTTTTTGCAGTCTAGACGGTTAGACACGTTGCTCGAAACAGGATTCAATTCTGCAAGACTAGAAGGAATCAATAAATAGATGCGAGGTGAACGGACGACGCAAAATAAATAATTGTTAAAGAACTTTGATTGTTGGCTGGAAAAGTTCTATCATATGTAACACGGCACAATGAGAATGGCCCATATGTAGTAACAGGGGCGATAACTGTATGGGATGACGTAAACAATCCAATAAACAGACGACGGACGTACCTAAAGCACGTAGAATGGGATCAACGAACCAGGATAGACGTATCACTAGACGTAGTAAAAGATACAATCGTTTCTTTCGACGTTTTATATTACAGAGTGCATAAGAATTGATATAGATTGGTTTGGTGCAAGCAAAACACTCATAAATTATACACCATTACAACATTCCGAGATCACATCGAAAGTTATTTCAAGCCTAATCAGAATCTAAATAGACTCTCTCCCCTTGTGTCCACAACACATCCCAGTGGCGTCGACGAGTCGACGAAGCAAAACATCCGAGTATTCAAAGTGCCATATTTCTCAATATCGCCCCGTCAGCGAAATAAGACCGTTATCGGACTACCATAAATAGCGACGCGACAGTTTCAAAAGAAACATGAATTCGAAGACTGTCATTGGATTGCAATGTAAACAAGCTTTCTCGATGACTTCGTAACTTGATACTAGCACTGAGGTGCAAGAAGAAGCTAACCATTAGTTCAGCTTTTGGGACTTTCTATGCTTAGCACTTTTTATCGTATGAGATGTTTTTTGCACACTAGTGTGGTTTTTGGCAATGACTTGTTTGGTAATGACGTTTGTTGTCATACATTAAACACACGAAATTCACGCCGAGGTAGGCAGAAATTTCAGAAAGCCACCCGATACAATTTTTACCGTAAACTCTATATATATTCTGAACATACTCCTATTACTTGCTTTCGTTATCGAGAGACATTTTATGCATGTAGTGTTGATTAAGGGCTGGCAATAACAGACCACGGTCACTGATCCAAGTTTGAGTGATGTGGTAATAAATAATTCACCATATTACTCCTAAAACATCGTCTGCGATCTAAACTCACACGTGCACAATATACGAATAATAATCACTGAACTGACAAAGAACAGAAACAAAATCAGCAGCCGTAACATTTACGAACCGTTACTAATTAAAATCATAGCGAGAAAAAAAACACTATAAAATTATTTTTTTACTTAGGAATTCTATAAGAATACGTATTATGGAGAATGATGCAACTCCGCGAAAAGATTTAGGATGTCAAACATTTGTTAATGAGTTCATTCATCTTTGATTATATTATATGAACTATCTCAAATATCCATACTAATATTATAAATGCGAAAGTAACTCTGTCTGTCTGTCTGTCGGTCTGTCTGTCTGTCTGTCTGTCTGTCTGTCTGTTACGCTTTCCCGCTTAAACCTCTCAACCGATTTTAATGAAATTTGACACAGACAATCTTTAGACCCTGAGAAAGAACATAGGCTACCTTTTATCCCGGAAAAATTTGATATTCCCGAGGGAAATCTAAAAAGCGCGATATAACCGAACTCCACGCGGGCGAAGCCGCGGGCGGAAAGCTAGTATCTATACTAATATTATAAATGCGAAAGTAACTCTGTCTGTCTGTCTGTCGGTCTGTCTGTCTGTCTGTTACGCTTTCCCGCTTAAACTTCTCAACCGATTTTGATGAAATTTGGCACAGACAATCTTTAGATCCTGAGAAAGAACATAGGTTACCTTTTATCCCGGAAAAAATTGATGTTCCCGAGGGAAATCTAAAAAGCGCGATATAACCGAACTCCACGCGGGCAAAGCCGCGGGCGGAAAGCTAGTTATCTATAAATGCGAAAGTAACTCTGTCTGTCTGTCTGTCGGTCTGTCTGTCTGTCGGTCTGTCTGTCTGTCTGTCTGTCTGTCTGTTACGCTTTCCCGCTTAAACCTCTCAACCGATTTTGATGAAATTTGGCACAGACAATCTTTGGACCCTGAGAAAGAACATAGGCTACCTTTTATCCCGGAAAAATATGATGTTCCCGAGGGAAATCTAAAAAGTGCGATATAACCGAACACCACGCGGGCGAAGCCGCGGGCGGAAAGCTAGTCTCAAATAAAACGTATTTTAAAATTAATTTGCAATGTGCCACAGCCCACATGGTATCACTGCACTACAGACAGTAAGTCTGTTTGTAGTGCATCAAAAATCGAGTCATCATCTCAGCGTTAATCCCAGTCGCATCCGATGCTTTTTCAGCTTTGTAGCCTGGGGTTCGCTTTACCAGTCTAACTAGTGATTTTGGCTAAACTTGGATATTTTCCGTGAAGCGACTGCCGTCTGACCTCCACAACCCGAAGGCGATATCGAAGAATTGCAGTTAGACCAATTGTTGGACTTTTGAGGGTTCCACCGACCTCATGGGTTGGTGGAGCGGAGTTGAGTGGCGACTGCCATTAGATGATCGTATACTGGGATCAACCGCTTAACGTGCTTTCCGAGGCACGACCAGACCAGTATTTACACTGCTGAATATTTGCACTGCGCGGGGATCCAACACGCGCCTACGTGCGCAGCGGCCGCGTTCGCTACCACTACGCCACGGAGGCTGTTGCAAAAATAGAGTATTTATTTCAAAACCTCGTAATATAAGAGAGATTTGTCAAAGGCCTTCAAATAGCCAAACTATTTCCATAACTTTGCTGTTCTGCCGCAGAAACATACTTCAGGCTTACGAAAGCGTGCCATGCGCTGTCATAATAAACATACAATAATTATCTAAGTTACGGTACTTCTCATTTTCACCCACACTTCTAGCACAATCTTATCTCACGAACAGAGGTTTTCTCGATCGGGAAACATGCTATAATGAATTTGTCAAACATTCTAATGTAACGAAAATTCAAAAGCAATTCAAACTGTTGAATTGAGTCGTATTCTTTACGTGTCCTATAACACACCTTTGTCAACTTAGCAGATGCTGTGATAACATTTGCTGAAGCCGTTTAGAGCTAGGGTCGGTCCCTACACTCCGTAAACTTGCGAGGGATACTGTCCCCTGCTGCAGACTTAATTATTTAGACATTGGGGTGGGATCTTTGTTTAGCGGCTAAAATATTTTCTATGAATCTGGGTCAGCGTACAAATATTTTTGTATATTCATTTGGATTATTGTGAAATATTTTGCTTTGGGTGGACAAGAGAATTGTTCATGTCTTTTTTTTTTCTTTTTAGAATATAAATGTACACGACTTGCACTTATATTCACCAGATGAAGTAACCTTTCCGACTTCAACAAATAAGAAAATAATAGATGCTGATAACGATAGCGAGATTTTTTGGTTATATGGAATTTCTTATCGTATGGATTTTTACCTATTTTCTTATTAGAATCCCATTCCTTTTACACAACGTCTCAGGATCTATGTACCTGCTCTAGTCTAGTATACTACATGATTGCCATACATAAATAACAGGTATAATTCAATTCAAATTATTCTCTACAATTTCCACGTTTTCCTTCGCCTCCCACATTCAATATGAAAGGGACATTGGCGGCCCCACATGGCTTCCCCTAACAATTTAGAGCAAATAATTCGCACTTTCCGCTTTAGTGATTCAAGGTCGATATTATATCGATTTGTTCACCGTGGGGTGACAGAAATAACTTGTCAATAATACTGGGTTGTAATACGTTGAAGAGATCCATTTGAAGTAAAACGACTTTACTTGAATAGTTGGATTTGTTTGAAAACATCGAGGGCTTAAGAAGTAGAAATTCAATTACATTCCTGTCTACAATTAGTAGAATTAAAGCATCCGATCAGAAATTGTTAGAGCAATCCAAAAATAGGTAAAATTAACCGTAAAATCTAGCTAATTGTTCCGACAACATGAATGTAAAAATCACAAGTTGTTATTTCTTTAATTGTGGAAAAATAGGAGTATGTAAGACGTAACTTGACTCACGGTACGGCTGGTCCATAAATTCAAGGTCGCTCAGCGAGCTAACAGCTGACAGCCTCCGTGGCATAGCGGTAGCGCACGCGGCCGCTGCGCAAGGTGGCGCGGGTTCGATTCCCGTACAGTGCAAGTATTTGTATGCATGAATATAAATACTTGCACTGGTCTGGTCGTGCCTCGGAAAGCACGTTAAGCCGTTGGTCCCGGTTGCCATACAAACATCTAGTGGCAGTCGTTACGGGTTGTTGGAGCCCTCAAAAGTCCAACAATTGGTCAAACTGCAATGCTTCGATGTCGCCTTCGGGTTGTGGAGGTCAGACAGCAGTCGCTTCACGGAAAATGTCGAAGTTTAGCCATTTCAGCAGTTGGACTGGTAAATCGGACCCCAGACTCCAAAGCTGAAAAGGCTTCGGATGCGACTGGGATTAACGCTGTGATAATGATAATGTTGATGGCTCAGCGAGCTATGGAACGGGCTATGCACGGAGTCTTTCTGAGGGATCGAATCCGCAACAACGTGATCCGACAGAGAACCAAAGTTGTCGACACAGGTCTCAGAATAAGCAAACTGAAGTGGCAATGGGCTGGCCATATTAGCCGTAGAACCGATGACCGTTAGAGTAGACGTGTTCTTGAATGGAGACTGCGAATCGGTAAACGAAAGGCTGGACGCCCTCAGGCTAGATGAAGCGACGATCTTCGCAGAATGGCTGGTAGTAATTAATAAATATATACGGACAAATCATACAGATTGAGGTAGCTCCAAAGTAAGTTCGAGACTTGTGTTATGGGATACTAACTCAACGATACTATATTTTATAATAGATACATAAAACATCCAAGACCCAGGCCAATCAGGAAAAGATCGTTTCCCATCATGACCTGGCCGAGGATCGAACCCGGGGCCTCCAGGTCGCAGGCCGGCCTGCCCGGTGTTGACCGCTGCGCCACGGAGGACGACAATTGGATGAGAGTTGCCGAAATTCGAGTTGAATGGCATAAAATTGGAGAGGCCTATGTCCAGCAGTGGACTGCATAGGCTGATGATAATGATCATGTAACTGTTTAAGTACCAAAGACCAAATAGAAATGTTCATGAAATTAACAATTATTATGATGCAGCAAAATATTAGAATTTAAGGTGTTTGCCAACCAAATAGGAACGATGCAAAAACTATTTTAGCACGTTATATTTCATCTGTCCAATTGCGTTACACAATAGCAGGTCTTTCTAGTAGCCCACTATTGTACTGCACATTTGGCGCGGACGTCGCATTTTGGAAAGCCTACGTGTCATGCGCATGCGCGAGTTGATCGGGCGTCATGCAGCGTGCGCGTGCGACGAACCGCGATCACAATGCGTGAGTTACGCTTTGCTGGTGGCTTTATGACAGTGTTTTGGTAGTACCTACGTATCATCAATGTGCTTTGTTTCTATCAAAATCGTCGGTATACGAACAAATTACATAAAAAAATGTTACGTTGTAATAAAATAGCACTTTCTATATGATATATGCATTGTATCTGATTTAAAAATGAAAATAGACATTTTGTAACTGTAACTAACTTTTATTTCAGACTAGCTTTTGCCCGCGGCTTGGTCTGAGTTGACGTCGTGAAACTCCTACGGGACCGTGTTACTGGGATTAAAAGTAGCCTATTTCCAGGTTATAAACTATTTTTGTATGATGTAAGCCACAATACATCCAAATCAATTCAGCTTCAATCCGAAGATAGATAAACGAACAAAAGTTCTAAAAGCCTGTCCAGCAGCAAGTCTCCTGAATCTGTAAACATTGAACACTCCCTACAAATAAACAGTAAAAACTGAACTGTTGTATGTGTAACAACAATGCAACAATGGACTCACCAGCTAGTGTTGTGACAGGTGTGTATTTCATAGAAGAGGATCAGCAGAACAGTTGGAACAGTTTTTGTTGTGTCTGTTGTATTCCGAGTATAAGCTTTTTATAAACGAGGCTAATCGGTCGATTACTCGAGTTACGACATACAGTTATTGTCCCATTGTGACGAATTCAAGTTCATACGCGAAAAGAAAGCTGATACGATTTTATTGCCTATCAGCAGAACCAGCCTGAATATACGTTATTTTTAACCGACTTCAAAAAGGAGGAGGTTACTCAATTCGACCGTATATATGCTTTTTTTTATGTTTGTTCGCGCATAACTTCGTCGTTTATGAACCGATTTTGATAATTCTTTTTCTGTTGCAAAGAAGACGTTCCCAAGGTGGTCCCATGATAAGGATATCAGGGTTTGTCGGTGGAAGACCAGAGAAACAAAGGGGAATTTTCAAAAATTGCAGGGGTGACTAGTGCATTTCTTAGCATTTTCATTAAGTATTTTAAAGCACTACAATTTAATAAAGGTCTGGAGTAGATCTGATGATGGAGCCGGGAGACAGTCGAAGGAACTCCTCAACAATTCACAGCAGCTATAGTGTTTGTGCTTGATTAATTTGTATTGACAAAAACCTTAAACCTAGATGGGTGTTGACTGTCATTAGGGAGCTGATGATGATGACAAAGGTCAGTTCAGGGAACTCCTAAACGATTTACAGTAGCTACCTTGTATTTGGACTCAATTCATTTATATTGATGAGACCTTTGCACCCATTGGGTTAAAATAATGGTCTGCAGTAAATTTGATGATTAAGACCAAAGGCAGTTGAGGGAATACTTAAGGGTAAAAATTAAAGTAAACAAAATTACGTCGTTTCCCAACTATGTTTGCGTCAGCTTCCAGTCTGACCGAATACAACTGAATACATAGTACTTTTAACAACTAAAAAGTGTAAAAAAATAACTAATTTCGGAAGTCGGTGTCAAAAATGAATATACAAAACCAAAGACACCGACTTCCGAAATTAGTTATTTTTCACTTTGTAGTGGTTTTTGGAAGTCTGTTGTTTTTTTGTAAAAAAGTTTGTTTTGTTTATGCGAAACCTGAATATAGTTTGTTCAGAATAAGCAACTGAATCGATTCCAATCATTTTTACACCATGTTATATTTTCCACAAATACATTTAGAAATTGTTGCAGAGTGGTTACCGAGCGGGTACGATAGATCATAATAATTGCGCCGCACGTCACAGCTGGTGCCAGAAGTCAATGCACCGCGCTCCCCCGCCCGTGTGGACCCTTTGACCATATTTTTGTTGGGACAACCAAGTAAAATAGCAAGCTCATAAGTATGTGGTTTTTCATTACATATTATACAATATGTAAAGAAAACCCTGTCCGATCCGTGAAGGTATTGTAAGGAATCGATAACTGATTCTACTAATGCGGACAAAGCCGGACTAAAGTTTAAAAAAAAATCCCCCTAAAAAAATAAATATTATTTTGCAAAAAGAGGTAACTTAATACATGTGCGGCAGGGCACCCTTCCGCGGGCGACGGGGGGCAGGCCACGCGAAGCGTGGTCGAATCGCATAAGCGTACCGTCAAAATGGTGTTGTCACTTTTTTTTTTAATTACCAAATTTCGGGGAAGTTGGAATCAATTCGCGGGAAAAAAAGATTATTTTAAAATTCATTAGTATTGTTACTAAGTATGATGATTACGTAAAATTTTATATTATATTTGGTCATGTGTTTACCTAACCTTTATTATCCTTATGGGTCGGACAGGGTTTTCTTTACATATTGTATATCTTTTTGAAATTTTGTACATAGATTCCTTACTTAAAAATACTAGACACGTGTTTCGGGTTTCGCATAAACAAAAACGAATGTATACAGAACCCAAAAAAATAAATTTCTTCAATTACCTTCGTCTACGTTATTTCTCAACGTCTGCGATGTGAAGCTCGAACCGAACATTTGTCATAATTAAGAGGTATATTGTTTTATAGGCAACTAACGAGAACGTTAATCAAATTAGCAAGTAAATTGCCCAGATTTGTAGGAGAAACGGGAGCTAATTAAGAAAACAGCGCTACTCTGCAAATGATGTTTGCGCTTTACCATCAAGTATTGCATCACTGCTGTAATGCTGGCAAAGGAAGAGGCGGAGCGCGCGAGCAAGCGGGAATCACAGCGCCCTCACGCCAACAGCCGCCGCAGGAGACGCCCTGGTCGGGAGACATCATCGAACTCCCGGCCAACGCAGGCGCGGGCTTGCAGCAGTGGGCAGCTCGCCGCACGGTAAGGACCAGGCCCGAGTCAACGGAACGTTGTGTTTCACGCGCGCCTCAAAGAGATGTCAGCACATCGTGACGGGGTCCACGAAGACCGCTCGCTGCCACCTGGGTCAGGGTTGCGGGTTGGTTAAAAAAGAAACCGTGGCCCTGTCTACAGGCAGTGAAGGAACACGGGCGGGTTTTAGTCAGTAAAAGTCTGACACGCCCTTCCGCTCAGCCCTTAGTGGAAGAAGACATTTGATGAATTCCCATCCCAAACAAAAAAAAAGGATTGCCTCACTGCTTACCATCGTGCGTGATAACAATCAAGCGCTAGCTTACAGCATTAAAAAAAAATGTCTCTTTAGCGTTCCGTACCCAAAGAGGTTCCATGGTCCGTTCGTCTGTCACGGGGCTGTATCGTTTTAGTATGTAGGTGTATTATGGCCGCTTTTAGAATATATGAAGTATCATCATCTGCTTAACGTTTTCCCGACTAGGTTGGGGTCTACTTCTAGTCTAACCGGTTTCAGCTACCGGAGACCTCCACAACCCAGTGACTGCTCGTAAGACTTTCGGGCTTCTTACTACCAGTAACAACTGTCCAAAGACCAAGGAATGACAGCCAGGACCAATGTCTTAACGTGCTTTCCGGAGTATCTTCTTCTTCTTCAGCCTATAGATGTCCACTGCTGGACAAAGGCCTCCCCCAAGGCTTCCCACGCTGACCGTTCTTGTGCTGCCTGCATCCATCGGCTTCCCGCGACCTCCACCAGGTCATCGGTCCAACTTGTTGGGTGCTTCCCTACGCTGCGTCTTCCAGTACGTGGCCGCCACTCCAGAACCTTACTGCCCCATCGGCCATCGGTTCTACGAGCAATGTGCTCTGCCCACTTCAGTTTAGCGACTCGAAGAGCTATGTCGGTGATTTTGGTTCTTCTGCGGATCTCCTCAATTCTGATTCAATCACGCAGAGAAACTCCGAGCATAGCTCGTTCCATTGCCCTTTGTGTGACTTTGAGCCTTCGTATGAGGCCCATTGTGAGCGACCACGTTTTAGATCCGTAAGTCATCACTGGCAATACACACTAGTCAAAGACTAGTCTTGAGACACTGTGGTATCTTGGACGACGAGAAGATGTAGCGTAACTTTCCGAACACTGCCCAGCTGAGCTGGATTCGACGAGACAACCAACTTAAGTATAATAAATATAAAATACATAAGGAATATTAAAGAGGTCGCGATATCATACAAGATACGTTTAGGCATTTTCGTAGAGGCATCGTTTTTTGAGAGTTTTACGGTTGTATAGTACGGATTTACGAAACCCTCCGTATGCTAGATCGATTCGCACCTGGCCGCTTTTATGGAGTTTTAATATCGTTAAAACAGGATTATGGCAAAGAATGACGTCAGACGACAGCTGGGACCCCACCTGTCCAGTGCCAAAAATAAACAGGTCCGATCGAAAGAAGTACAACACATACAACCAAAATGCGAAATAACATCGTTACTTAAACATGTTCTTCGATGGAACTTGGCATTACATTGTAAGGAGAGACCTAAAATTAAATGTACCAACACTAAATAACTATTAATAAAACAGGTATTTAGGAATTGAGCAAAGTTATGGGGAATTCTATTCAACTGAAATTTAGTCTTATTTAAACATTTTACTATTTTAAAAATGCGAAAGTTTGTGAAGGGACTCTTTCACGTAAAAACTGCTGAACGGGATTAGATGGGATTTGGGACACAGAGAGTTTATAACCCTAATTACTGAACACATTATTACTATCCATTTAAATCAATTGGAAGCTTATTGCTAATCCATTGCATGGTATGTTAGAAAAATTTTTCCAGCAACGTAAAAACTGCAATGAACATTGTCGAACTGTCAAAATGAAACCCATCGCAAGTAATAGCGTGTTACGCCATTACCCTGCAGGAATAACTTATAGGTTGGTTTTTATCCAGATATTCCCACGTGATCGAAACTTACATGGGTGAAAACGTGGGGCGCAGCTAGTTTAGAATAATTTCTAATAAGAAATTAAAATATATGGAAACAACTTCGTTTTTGAAAGTTTCTCTACCAATCTACCTCCAACGAACCTTTCTCCAACACTTAGGGTTGACTTGCAGTGTGATAATGACAAGGTATGGCAGGAAGCCAATTTTCAGTCATCTTTCTATTATCATGAAAATAGAGTGACTGCTTCAAACGTCCATTAAATTTTCAACGACTACATAATCCCATAAATAAACATTATGTCAGAAACATGAAATTTCTTATCAAAGAGATGCCTTTAATAACCGTATGTCTATGTATTTCATAATTGTTAACTATGTTATGTATTGTTTATTCTTTTGTATTGTTTTATTATTTTTAATTGTGTATGTGTGTATTTGATATTAGTCTGTTCGCATGCGTTAAAATTATACTTTCCAGTTACACAGGGAAACCTATTATTGGCCATAATATTATAATGTAATACTCATACTTGTAAAATTTATTATGTATCGCTGTTGGTTACCTAAATAAATATATTAAAAAAAGTATGTATGTCACTTATCGTCCGACTTCTCCCATATATCACTTCAACTTGGCCGTGACATCTGCGGTCGTTCACCTCGTCAGAACTTTGCACCGGAGACACTTAACGCAATGCATTAAAGTTCATTTTTGTAATTTAGGAAGTATAATGGTGTGTATCGCAAACACGTGATTACGGTGATATTGATCTTTTATGATGGAACAATAGAAAAGGTTAGGTCTATTTATTGATGTCAAGCAGCGATTCATACCAGTCATAAGTAACACATAAAGACATTTTGCACCTACTTCTTTATCAACTGCTAATTTTTAGGACGCCGTTTAAAAGTACCAAGTTCTACTTTGGCAGTTTCAGGTTGTTAATCTCTAATCCGTTTAGGATATTCTAATGAGGCATTCCACGAAGCACAGCCAAACGAAGCACAGCCAGAGGAAGCGCATCTAACGTATTCCACTAAGCACACCCGTAGCTGGGCTTCAAATAATAATATTAAAATAATTAATTTTTTATTCCACGAAGCACACCTATGAAATATCACTCGCATAGTGCGGGGACAATGAAATAAAAATATCGATAGAAGAAAATATTTATTATTTAAAAGACGAACTTAAAGGAGAATGCCAGATTTCGGCCTACACAACTTTTAAAATTAAACTCATCCTCCACAAAGTTCTTACCACCAACAATTTAAATATAACATATAAACTAAAAAAATGTATTTAGTACTTTAATGAAACTTAGCCATTAAAAAAACATTTTAATAAGTAATTAATTTATGTTTGTCAATTCCAAATTTCAATAAAAAAAATGTTGCCAATCTTGCTACTTTAATCGATAACTCTAAATAAATAAAACGTGCCACTGTAATCGATAATTGTATTTTAAAAATATTATTTATTATTTAGATAGTTCTAAATAAAAAATGTAGTCTACTTTTTATTTACCACCTCATTATTCTCATTTCTTCTTAGTATTTTCTTAACATTCGTCCTGTTTGTAGTAGATTCATAGATGATTATAAAAAACGAAATTCAAAAAATCGATTTTCCATCTGTAATCGATAACATAATCGTCTTGTGATGGCAACCCTGTTAATTGCATATCTGTCAAAATCTTGACAAAACTGACAATTGACATTGATACATCTTGTATTGTTATCTGAGTACGATTCGGTTTTCTTTCGCTGTTTTTTTTTCGTATTCATTAAGTTATATTACGTTTACGCAAGTTATAGAATTATTGTGTTAATTGTTATATTTATACCACCACACATTTTGTGACAATGTCTCATCAACTACGTTGTGTTAATTGTGGTATAAATGTATTATGAATGCAGCGTGAATCTGATGATGCAGCGTGAATTGAATCTGATGATGTCCGTTCATTGTTACGGCAATAGACATCACTTTCAGAGGTAAAGTACGATTCATATTAATAGAATATATACTAATTTAGCTAAGCTAAATGTTGAATTGTAACATAATTGTATTTTGTTTGTTTTAGATTCCAAATGACTACTCTGTGCAAATGCCGTCAACATTGCAGGATGATGATAATCAGTTATCAACTTTAGAGGCAAACAAAACTCGGGCTGTTACTATCTGCAGACACGAGTTCAACAACAGAGCTTTACCATATATCATGATTGACTTTACTATTGCTGCTGCCCTAATTAATAGATTTCGACCACCGCTCACAGACAGGTTTGATGCTGCCCAGATATTAGAAATCATCCAACAAAAAATGTTCCAAAATAATACTTTAAGTGAGTTTATTATACAAAACAATTATAATAGAAGAAGGGCACAGTTCTCAAACATAAATGTTAATAACAGCAATGTAACTGAGTTTCCCCAGCTAGATTTTCACTATTTGATTTTGATAGCTTGTGGTACCTACCTACCAACTCCGTCAGGCTCGATCTTATTACGGTGAGCATATTCGTTGTAATGGCCGATATAAGATAGAAGTGTGCAGGGAGGTATCAATCAATAATCTAATAGAACAATTTTCTCTCTCAAAGCTCTTGGCTTTTAAGAGCAAAAATTCAAAGTCGCCATAATTATAAGAAGAAAAGAATATTTTGTTTATGTGTTGATTGATAACAATTCAAATGGGAGGGAGGCAATAAGTCAATATTATTGCAATTGTAAGGTAGGCAAATGAACTGTGGGATGCTGTTCCCACATTATGACCATTTTATGGTATTTAGGTTGGGCTCGGCATCAAAACAATATTGAACCCCCTGCACAGTTTCTTGATGAATTACTAATCGAATTTGATAATGAAATTGATGATGATGATAATAATTGATTATAGTGAAAAATAATAAAACTATTTATTAGTTTATTTGTGTTTAATTTTCTCTCCGTGAAAAAACATAACCTCCCTTTTAAAATGTCTGAATAACTTCTTTCTTACAAGTTCAATGTAAAAATGGATATCACAGAAATACTTTTGACATTATACTGCACAAATAAACATTGGAATATTCACTGTTAGGGACAAATTAATATTGAGCCAAAGTTACTATGGAGACCTGGCATTGTTCTTTCTAACATCTTTCAGTTTCATTATAATAATGTGTGTGTGTGTGTGTGTGGTCATATTGACATTCTTACTATTTAAAATCACAGATTGTTTCCTAATTTCAATAAAAACTTGGAAAAATATCAAAAACATTTTAAATATTGTTTTACATAGAGATCTATGTTGAAAATTTCTTATAACTACCTATTAATGAATAATAAAAATACTCTACTTTAACATTAAAAATCACAGTTTGTTTTACCGCACACACACACACACACACACACACACACACACACACACACCCACCCTCACACACACACACACACACACACACACCCCTGTTTGTAGGGAGTCCTATTAGAGGACTTTAATTTTAGGTCACCTATGCGAGGACTGTCGAAAAAACCTGTAAAACAACATCGTACAGTTTTTTTAATAAGATATAAAGATACAAAATTTGAAATTACGGTTGACAGCTATCTTCCTGCTCTGCACCATTTTGTTATTAAACTCTTCTTGACCAATGCGAGAACCTTAATATACACAGTTCATGCTCCTAGCGATACCCTTCCGAGGACTTTTGTGTGAACTTTCCGAGGACCCAATCACCTGACTAGACATGACAAACTGAGGACTCACTTTCACACATATTTTCTTTAGCCATATACAGTGCGAGGACCTTGTGTTATACTTTCCAGGAACAATCTGAGGACGTTTTACCCAGTCCCAAATGTCTAAATCGAGGACTTATACCTTCTTCTGTACCTAACTTTTCTCTACATTTAATAGCAGATATATTTATATACTTAGTAATTCTAATACAGTTTCTGAATGCGCATTTCGTATCTTGAGTACTATCCGAGGACTTTGTTTTTGATTTTCTTCTGTAACAAGCAACATCAGATTAATTTATAAGGAATTTTGGAGACATTTTTAACGAATTTTCGCATTAGATCTTTACAAAGTAAACTTTAAAAAAAATATCTAACCTAACAATTTTGTAGGATAGGCCAGGTTGTTCAACCACTTCAGGGTATGCCTCGAGCAGGGTCAGTAACCCAGTGTGTGGAAGGAGGGGAAGCTAGTCCTGATCAGGAAGGAGGGGCGCCCCGCGGACTCGCCGTCCGCGTATCGGCCCATACTGCTGCTCGACGAGGCGGGCAAACTTTTTGAGCGTATTATCGCAGATCGCCTCGTCGGCCTCTTATGCAGAGAGGGACAGAACCTGGACGACAACCAGTTCGGTTTTCGTCGGGGGCGCTCTACCATAGACGCCATCATGCGCGTGAGGGCCCTGGCGGATGCTACGGAGTCTCGCAGTTTCATTAGACATCTCCAACGCATTCAACACGCTACCCTGGAGCTGTATTCGGGAGGCTCTGAAATACCATCGGGTGCCTCTCTACCTCCGCCGCATAGTAGATGATTATCTGGAGGACAGATGCGTCATCTATCGGGGACGTGACGGTGCCGGTCCTCACCAAATGTCGCGCGGTGTTCCACAGGGATCGGTCTTGGGACCGCTCCTATGGAACATCGGCTACAACTGGGTGTTGAGAGGCGAGCTCCCGACCGGCGCCGACTTGACGTGTTACGCGGACGACACGCTTGTCACTGCCCGGGGGAGCTCGCACAGGGAAGCGACGTTGGTAGCCACGGCTGCGGTGTCACAGGTGGTGAACCGCATCCTGCGCCTGGGCCTGAAGGTGGCCCTTGACAAGTCGGCGGCCATGGTATTTCATGGCCTCCGGCGTGCGCCAGCGCCGGGCTCACATATCGTGGTCAGCGGGGCCCGGATAGCTGTCGAGCCCACCATGAAGTATTTGGGATTGGTGCTCGACAGCCGTTGGGAATTCGGGCCTCACTTCCGGCGCCTGGCGCCCATGCTGATGGGTGCAGCAGGCGCGCTATCAACGTTGCTTCCCAACATGGGAATGCGCCGCCTGTAGGCGGTTGTACCTGGGAATCGTGCCGTCCACGACCCTGTAGGGGCCCCTGTGTGGGCGATGGACCTGACGGCCGGAACTCTCGCCATTCTGCGTAAACCGCAGAGGGCGATGGCCGTCAGGGTCGTCCACGGGTAACGCATGATTACTTACGAGGTAGCTTGCGTCCTGGCCATATCCCCGCCTGGGGACCTAGAGGCGAAAGTACTCGCGTCATTGTACCAATGGCGCGAGGAAGAGCGGACACGGGGCTACAGTCCTGTACAGCGGCAGATCGAGTTGCGCCGAGAGGAGCTCCATCAGGTTCTGGTGGCGGACTGAACCTACCGCCGCCGGCCTCGCTACCGTCGAGGCGATCCGGCCAGTGCTCGATGACTGGCTCGGGAGAAGGCACGGCTTCCTGTCGTTCAGGGTGACGCAGGTACTGTCGGGGCACGGCTGCTTCGGCAAGAACCTGCGTCGCCTAGGCAGGGAGCCGGACGCTCGGTGCCATCACTGCGTCCAATGCGGGGAGGACACGGCGCAGCACACGCTCTGCGAGTGTGTAGCTTGAGAGGAGCAGCGCCGTGTCCTCACAAATGAAGTAGGAGGTGACCTGACGCTGCCGGCAGTAGTGCGGAGGATGGTCGGTAGCGCAGAGTCGTGGGGCGCCGTGGTGTCCTTCTGTGAGGACATGATGTCGCAGAAGTAAGCTGCGGAACGGGATAGAGAGATCTCAACTCCCTTCCCGGGCCGCAGAAGACGCACCGGGCGCCTAAGAAGGGCGGGGACGTGGGGAAGTCCCCGTCCCCTATTTGATGGACCCCGTGCAGGAAGCGAGGCCTGGACAGACCGGGCCAGCACGAGAGTGTGGGACCGCGGCAGAATTAACACTTCCGCGGCTCCGCGCGCACGTGTCTGGAGAGACACCGGGGTGATTTTTAGTCAGTAGGAGTCTGACAGACCCCGTCGCCCACCTCAGGGCGGCGGACATCCATTGAGGATTTTCCACCCCGGAACAAAAAAAAAAGGTTGTCCAACCAACACACACGGTTCGTCATCCGGAGATAGATTGCTAAAAAAGAAAATCGGTAAGTATAAAAACCCGATGCTAGGTATTACTTCATAATAAGTAGTAAGTTAATGCACTCCAATAACTACCCGAATCCATCGCGCGATTTGACGGTAGCAAATACGTAGTACCTGAACAACATTGTAGTGATTGCGTATCAATAGCTCTTTATAAGCAACAATGGTTAGCACTGCAACTCGTTTGTATCGCTGAATATGAAGTCAGTAATATGCTGTCAATATTCTGCGGAGTCATGAGAAGATTTAAACAAATTTAAGTAAGTCAGCCTCGCCTTGTTTGGGCGGGCAGATATCCTCGACCTTGTACCACTGCCTCTACATGACCTCCGCGAATGCTTCGGCTGCCATGACGTCTGTAGCAGCCAGGACCACTGCGGCTGCTACAGCTCCCGGGACAGCCACGGTTTCCACGGTTGCCATAGCTTCGGTGTCTGCCACGACCTCCGCGGTATCCAGAGACAGCAATTGCTACGGGCTCTCCGCAAACCACGGCGTACACGGCTCCCAAAGCCAGACAATTCACCGTTGTCTTTCCGTGATCTTCATATTTTAAATTATAATTTGATAAAAATTTCAACAGAAATCAATGCACGAAGCACCCAAATTTAAAAAAGCAATATTTAAAAATTAAATTATGTATAGATTGTGTTCTTAAAACAAGGTTCGTTAACATCATATTTAATACACAACTCGAGTAGATATTTACGAAATAATGCACACGCTCTCTAAAGACAGTTACGGTTGGGCGTCAACTGAAGGAAAATAATATTTCCTCTGCGACCAAGCACCACAAAATGCTCTCTGGTGGATTTATTTAATAACTATTTCATTCACAATCGGACTTAAAATCAACGTTTTCTTATTCTTATAGCAATTGTAATTTCAGATACAACCTGAAATTGTACCCGAAAGGAGGACCTCAACACACTGACTAGTTCAAGTACTATTCCGAGGTCTTGAGTGTAACATTTACACACTAGGTCCTCGGATAGTATTATAAACATGAGTCGTGTGTTTATTGAGTGTGTGAAAATTACTAGTGGCGCCGTCTAGTGGTCACACACGGTCGAAATGTGTACATGAATGATCACCACCAATCCGAGGATTTCTTGAGTTTTCCTTATCAAATATACAGTAATGTTCAAAATTGCGTGAATAATACGATACAGTAGTCAAGTCAAATCGAGGACCCACAAAAATGTCCTCGGATTGAAAAAGTCCTCAGATGTGCCTTGTGTATTCATGCCGATGTCCTCGAATGGTACTTAAAACAAACACACACCCACACACACACACACACACACACATATTATTATAATGAAGCTGAAAGATGTTAGAAATTTAAGTTCGTCTTTTAAGTAATAAATATTTTCTTCTATCGATATTTTTATTTCATTGTCCCCGCACTATGCGAGTGATATTTCATAGGTGTGCTTCATGGAATAGAAAATTAATTATTTTAATATTATTATTTGAAGCCCAGCTACGGGTGTGCTTAGTGGAATACGTTAGATGCGCTTCCTCTGGCTGTGCTTCGTTTGGCTGTGCTTCGTGGAATGCCTCATTCTAATTTATTTGTTTGTGTTTATTTCGACCGTCGTCCCATCTATTTAATTAAGTACGCAAAATTAGCGCTTTGACGTAGAGTGGACACCAACTATCTTGCTAATCATCAACATCTTTCAGCCGAAATACGTCGATTGTTGGACATTTCCCCAAGACTTCAGCCCTCTCGTACTATCTCTTTTGTTTTACGAGGTACCTACCATTATACATTATATTATGTTACAGTATCATATTCATTACCCGTTAAAGGACGATGTTTTACTTAGTTCAAAAAAACCTGACATAATGAGGGCAATATTACTGAATACATCGGTTTTGATAAGCTATCGCGTGACTACCAACTGTGCTTACCCGCAGATAAGGCACCATGTGAAGGGGAAAGTGTTCTGTGTATTAATTAAAATTTTATTACCACACAAATCAGAGTTTTGAATAGAAATTAATAATTGTGGGTGACAGCTAAATGCCTATTCATATTATAAAAAAAAATATTTTATGTACTCCTCATGTTTATAAACAACTCTGCGACCCACGATTTCACCCGCGTAGGTTTTTTATATGCGCCGCTCCTATTGGTCGCAGCGTGGTGTTATATAGGCTAAAGCCTTCCTGGATTAATGGGCTATCCAACAATATCCAAAAATAATTTTCCAAATCGGACCAGTAGTTCCTGAGATTAGCGCATTCAAACAAACAAACAAACTCTTCAGCTTTATATATTAGTATAGATAATATATTCATTAATCAAAGTAGTGTGTGACTTGGCAGATAGCTAACAAAAGGTGTAAGGTGTAGTATCCAGCACCTACAATAAGTTACAAAAGTATCAAATTAAAACGTCACTTTTTAACTATTAAAACATTATAAATGTATGTAATGTAATGTGTGTAGCTGCCAATTGATGCCAAGGCACTTTGTTCCCCTAGCTCACAGCCAAATGAAGGAACACGGATGGGTTTTAGTCAGTAATAGTCTGACAGGTCCACCCGCTACGTCAGAGCGGGAGAGGTCATTTGATGACTTCCTATCAAAATAATGAGTCATTTAAAAATCATCGCGAATATTGCTAACTACAAAACAATTAAATAGGCGAAAACACAAACAATTACTTACTGCAAATATATGTATTACAAAAAGCCCTAAATAGGTATCACTTCTACCAAAAGCAAACACCGCAAAACACACAAACACTGAAAGCGAAACGGTCTAAAGAAAACAACTTATTGCTTAAATACCACAAAAGGCAACAGGAGTTTAAAATCTCCGTAAATTACGAGTTCAAAGTGAAATTTCGGGCGCGAGAAAGGCATTCTATTTGCCCATGTCATAAATAGATACAATAATAAAAAACTATAAAAGGAAACACACAGTCTGCATACAAAACAAAGTTTATTTCTAAACTTGAGCTATTAATTACAGCCATTTTCTAAATTGTTTGACGCTGTTGGTATTTCTGTACTGTGTTTCTTGCGTTAGTTGGATAAGGCAATCTTATACCAAATAGATAGGCCTCTAAGGTTTAATGTTAATGGAAACTTTTCTCATTATTTGCATTAGAAATTAAAAGAGAACAATACTATTCCTTTTCTTCCTCGTATCAATGATTCCATTTTGTAAGTTCTAAATAAGGTTCGACCTGATAGAAAATAGAGAAGTTCAAGAGAAGATTCAGGTAATTTAACAACGTGTTAATGAATTGAGAAACTGAAAATTCTTCAACAAGCCTTTCAGCCCTACATTCAAATGCAGGTTTGGAAAATTATAGCAGACTAGCTTTCCGCCCGCGGCTACGCCCGCGTGGAGTTCGGTTATATCGCGCTTTTTAGGTTTCCCTCGGGAACATCAAATTTTTCCGGGATAAAAGGTAGCCTATGTTCTTTCTCAGGGTCTAAAGATTGTCTGTGTCAAATTTCATCAAAATCGGTTGTGAGGTTTAAGCGGGAAAGCGTAACAGACAGACAGACAGACAGACAGACAGACAGACAGATAGATAGACAGAGTTACTTTTGCATTTATAATATTAGTATGGATAATTTTGACTGAGTTTGAGAAACTCCATGTTGAAATCTGACTAACCAGTATCTAGTAATCAGTACCCTAATTGCGTAACACACTATTAATCTTCATTTGTATCATTTCGAAGTATATTGCTAATCCATTACCCCATCTGTTTGAAAAATACGTTTGCACAATAACGTAAACAATGCAATGAATGTTGTTAAACTGTCAAAATGAAACGCATTGCTACTGATAGTGTTTTACGCAATTATCCTGCAGTATTAAAACCACTTGAAACAACTGAATTTGGAGAGATGCATTAATATTATACATTTCGCTTTCAGCATTACAATAACTATCTACATTAATTTCAGCACCCTTTTAGCCACCTTGTAAAACTTATCATACTTAATGTTCTATTTTAGCCATGAACTGAGAAGCATTCAGGACATGCCCTTGACTTGTTCGAAACTCGACGTCATGTAACATGTTCCTGCTATTATCTTGTTAGTAACCCTACCAGCTGTCATAGCAAACTGTATAGTCATTTATTTGTCTGTACGTTTGTTTGTATGCGGTGAGACGAGAGATGAATCAATTGGCTATATCGGTGTGGGGGCAAACTATTTGATTGACGTTTGAACTTGAACTAGCGTACTTCCAAATTGGGATCGTATTTGGAATGTTTGGTGTAGTACTTGAATATCCTAAAGAATAATTTATAGTGTAATTATATGTATAAGGTCTTTTACAAAACGAGTTCTAATTTCAGACCTAGTCTAGACCTGCGTGACAAGTATTGTATTTTAAACATTATTCCGACGAAAGTAAAGTTCTTAATGCAGGTTTTGTAATAAGAACTTTAACAAGAACTTTGTCGGGTTATAGTTCGAATTTTAAAAATGGTTCGAATGTTAATTAGGTTCAAAAGATAGACCTTGTAAGGCCGTTCCCTCTTATTGCAACTGGGATTTTGTTTAGACCAGGGTTTAAGCCACCTATGTAGATAGTTATTATGAACTATTATTATACATACTTAGAAATCCAGTTCTTTCGGTTTGTAATAAGGGAGATAGAGTTTTGCCAAGCTACTTGGCCAAGATAAAAAAAAAAACGCTGGCCATAAAAACGTTGCGAATTGTTGTAAACCGTCCAAACTTTTCCCAATTTTAAACCCGCACGCGTCAATTTAAGGTGCGTATTACAGAACGTCACTCAAACTAAAGCTCTACTTAAGTCTCGTTTCAAGCCTTTTGATTGGTTTAAACTAGTTTTAAGTAATGCTTAAGCAGAGATCAATGCTTGAGTGACGTTCTGTAATACGGACCTAAGAACTAAAAGCCGGGCCTACTGCATTTGCAAAATAAATTCTACAAAACATCCACACAAAATACGACCGCGGTTGGCGTTCGCTCGACGGGTCGTCGCCACAAAACCCGCGCGTTTCCCCCTCAGCCGGCGAGTCAGCCGCGCCGCTCGATACACCACGGGCGTTGCCGCTACGGTAACCAAGCTGTATATTTTTAGGACATTTCATTTTTATTTCGACCCACCGATTGGTAATAATATCACCGGTGAATAACTTTAGCGTTGTTTGTGCACTTTCTAATAACAGCTAATTTAAACACATTTTTAACTATCTATCCAAACACATTATTTTGGTAGGTACTGACAAATATGTTGTTTCCAATGGAAAAATTATGTTTATGGCATAGATATTTGAGTTCATCTTTTTCTTATAATAATATAGGTATCTAGTCCTAACTCGTACCTACTAAATGTATTTGAAATCAATCTTGACTCAAAACAATGAGTTACGTATCCTGCTCAAAACAATAACCGTAAATTGTTTTAGTAGTTTCCTTATTATAACCACAATATGCTAAATATAGTCCTTTAACATGGGCTGATAAAGCTGTGCACCCTAGCTTGGTCCCGCCATCTTGGACCGTAACCGCCGCGTTCCTACGGCGCACGCCAGTCGCTCGGTGCGCGCCCGCCCGTGTGTACGATTTATGCACGAAGGTCGAAGCTACGAACTCGAAGCCATGCAGTTTGAATATGATCCTGAACGACTCATTGAAGAGGTCAGAAAACGTCCTGGCATATGGGACTACCAAGATTCGGAATACCGCGCGAAAAACATGAGGTACAGACTATGGAACGAAGTTGTGACCGAGCTAATGAATTCGGACGTCAAGGTTTCCAAAAGTGAAATGAGAGAACTTGGTAAGGATCGTTGAACTTTGTTTAATTTATCAGTCATGTACTAATGTCAGGTTATCTTAACACATGGTGGTGTTGACTTCTTTCGTTCGACGTTAGAAGAGTCGATCGAACATGATACGACGTAAACATTAGTTTGTTTTTAAAGTTTTGTTGCTGTGGCGCTCTAATAGATGGCGTTAGGTGTATAGACTGTCGTCGCTCGTTTTTTTAACCGTTTTTGTTTCAAATGTGTTTGCAGTGTGAACCCTATGGAGTGGTATCATATAATTATTATTTCTCTAGGGCTTTTTGAGTTGAGCTACAAGCGATCGTGTAGAAGTACTGGTAGTACACCGGAAAAATATACAAATTACTCATATTTCAGTGGTTTTTCGAAAATTTACGATTGAGAACATTCATAAAATATTAAACAGATACGATATATTCTAACAAACTGACCAAAAAAAAATGTGCCGAACACAGCAGCAGCACACATGCATATTTTTATTCGGCATACTTTGGTACAGTGTGAGTGAGATGGGGCGCAATCTAAAGCATAGAGAAGAAAAAGATGGCTAGTGTTTGTCGTTTGCGCTGTTAGTGTTTGTTGTTTGTTTTTACGAGTGTATCGAGAGTGACTAAAGCGAGATACAGGACTTACTTCCTTTATCTCCCTTATTTTAATATTTACATTTCTTATTACATTTATTTCTTATTTACATATCTACCTTAGTTTAATATTTTATCAATGATTGAGAATCAATGTGTGAATACTTCGCACGGGTCACCTAGTAATTTAATGTTTGTGGATACATCTTCATACAGTTGTATACCTATAAAAGAGCGCTGTAGCAATTATCCTTATAATATTATAAATCGGAAAGGGAATTTGTTTGTTTGTTCCACTTTCACGCCGTAACTACTGAAACGATTCCTTTGAAATTTTGCAGACGCAAAGTTAGAAGTCCGGATTAAATAATAGGATACTTTAAGTATTTTTTTATCCCGGCAAAATTTTATGTTCCCGAGGGAAATCTAAAAAGCGCGATATAACTGAATTCCACGAGGGCAAATCCGTGGGCGGAAAGCTAGTAATACATATTTTGAAAATATTAAGTAACGGGGATAACTGAGTTTGAGACTCCGTCATCCCCGTTTCGATTTCGATTTTAATTTTTGCACTTACTTATAACTGTCAAAAGTACAACACGAGAGTCATTTGAACAATTAAACAACACAGCTACATATTCTTTGTTTCAGAAATTCAATTACAAAAGAAATGGAAAAGCATTCGTGACTGTTTTCAGAAGTACATATCAAATCCCAAAAGAACAAAACGTCCGTACATTTACACTAAACAGTTGCAATTCTTGTTAAAAGATCAAGACGTACCACAGAAAGACGAAGGCGATGCGGCTACCAGCGAATCAGACGAAGATAAGCCAATAAAGAAAACGAAAAAAGTATGGAGGTATAAAAAGAAATTAAAATTAGTTAAAGATGAGGAAACTTCAGACGAAGATAATGATGTTACGTACGAAGCTCTCGATGATTCTAGGGACTATAATTCAATTGACACAAGCGAAACAACACGACCAGCAAAATTGCCAAAATTGAATAAACCCCAAATCGATGAGTTCGCCTTTGCGAACGTGGATGCTCAAATCAAGCCAGAATCAGACGACCCTGATAGAATGTTCTTGCTGTCACTTCTCCCTCATTTCAAGTCAGTTCCAGACGAATTACGTCTGAATGTGAAAATGGAGTTGATGCAGGTGTTACGAAATGCGAATTACAATACTGTGCGAGAGCATAAGTTGATGTAAATTTCAATGTAACATAAAATCTTAGTCTTAAGTTAAATATAGATTAAGTATTCATTTAATTAGATATTTTATGAACAAACATAAGACTTACGTTAAGTACATTCCAAATGTTTATTATAAAAGTTAGCCATAATGAGTGTTGCGTTTGCTTTGACTTACCTTAAATCTAAATATGTGAGTGACTGGAGACCTCCGACTGCATTTGGGACTGTCCTGATGATATTTTGTGATAACAGTAACTTTTCTAAAAAAATATACGATGTGAGTTCGTCTGGTAATTCACTGAACCGATTTTTTGACAAATCTGAAACAAAGAAAAATATAGTTATAGTAAGTATATACGCATACGTAAAACATAATAACAGCACAATAAAGATACTTTTATGATGATACTATGATACTGAGTTATTCTTCCATTTACCGCGCACATATTTAATGCTTTAAGACATAAAGTTGTTTATGGATCAAATTGACAGAACTACACGTGAAGCAGCAGCTTTCAATTAAAAATGAAACATCAAATTCCGTTAATAAATCTATATTTCTGAGGTAACAAACAGAAAAAAAAAAACAGACGAATTGAGAACCTCCTCCTTTTTTTAAGCCGTTTAAAATTCAAAGATTGTTTATTTACTTTATATGACAATGCCGATGGTTAGATGAGTGTAATAGGGGTTTATTTATAAACGATGATTAAAGTTAAGTGATGTTCAAACGTCGAAAATGTATGGCTAATCACTAGTTGTCTATAAGCAACGTTTCGTTAAAGTTCGTTTTGTGAATGCCTCACCCTTGGCGAAATGCGAGTATACTATAGGAAATCTGTAATTGGCCAGTTAAGTCCCACGTAACTGGGACCAGCCCATTAATTCCCATCAACCCAATACAAATCCCAAGATGAAAAAAACCAGTAAGTAATAGAAGAAGACTATAAATCGAACTCGGAAACTCACGTTTAGCTCTTGCGAGCCTTGCGACCACTAAATCAATGAGGTAGCCGTCAAACGTACGACATAAAAGGACAATAAAGTATTTATTTACTAGATTTTTTTCTATTAATAATCCTCTTACGAAACCACAGTAGAGCGATTAAATTTCAAAGAACAATGAAACAAAATATTTTCGTTCGTTATGAGGGGTAACTTTAAGGGGGAGACAATATTTTCATTCCCAATTGAGACGTCGTTTTACGGTTTAAGTAATAGCAGCCATGAAAGTTCGTCGTAATAATGATTTAGGACGGTAACTGCAGTATTAATAAATAAAAGGTTATTGCCTGAGGATATGTGTATAAGCCACAAAAATAGATTGAAACCATCATTCTTCTAATGGCGACAGTAGAGGCGAGGTTACAACGTTACTTTTTACCCGACTACGGCAAAGCAAAAGGAGGGTTATGATTTTGACAGGCTATGTATGTATGTATGTATGTATGTATGTATGTATGTTCATCTGTTCCCTCGTAACTTCTAAACTACTTATTCGAATTCGATAAATGACATATCATTAGAAGCGTCTTAATTGTCCGCTGGTTATAGGCTATATGGAGTTTCACAAAATCTAATGTGGCGCCCTCTAGCGGACAAAATATACAGAGTATAAAAAAAAAGTTAAGATAAATATGCCGTGTTTGGTATCATTTGAAAGGGCTTTACTTGTACATTTTGAATATATATATATTACTAGCATTTGCTTGTGACTTTACCTGTATTCATGGGCTGATTGCTTATAATTCACATCTTTTCGTTCATAGATAGCTTCTTTACTACTTATCAGAATAAGACCACTGCAGAACCATTAGAAGGGCCTTGATATTCTGTTGGTTATGAGCTATAAAGTTTGTCACCAAATTTAGTATTACGCCCTGTAGCGGACAAAAAGTTCTATGTTAATATAAAATTAAAATAAATATACCGTATTTGGTATCATCTGAAAGAGCTTCACGAGTACTTTATGTTTGTACATAATCCCTAGTAACGCTTCGTAGAAATTTGAATGTAAACCAGGGTTTGGTAAACGGAGCGATGGAGAAGAGTGAGTGTGAGAAGGAGAGTGGTGAAGACCTTCGAATGGCCTGCTCTTCGGCGCGATCAGTTGGAACAGGAGAACAGCCAAGCGGTGTTCTCATACAATTTGACGACGCATCCATAAAAGCAAATATTAACGGACTTATCAAAATCGAGCCTTGCCTCACTGAATTTGACCGCTTGAGGGGTTCTGGGCAAATTCAGGGTAAAATGCTCCCGCTGATTCTTTCTTGGTGTTGTACTGTACATAAATTACAAGGTTGTACTCTAGATAAAAAAGTTACAGATCTAGGAAAGTCATTGTTTGCTAAAGGACAGGCCTATGTCGCTCTCAGTAGAGTTAAAACCATAGAGGCATTATTTATAAGTGCATTGGATCATAATAAATTACTTAAAAATCCACATGACAGTCGATCGTTAGCAGAATTAGATAGATTAAGAAATCTTCCCAGGTCCTCTTAATATATGTTTTTTTTTTTAATAATTATAAACTAGCGCTTGACTGCAATCCCGCCTGATGGTAAGCAGTGACGCAATCGTTGATGGTAAAGCGCACTAGTTTATTAAGCCTATTCACTTAAAAAAACTTAGGAATAGCAAGGATGACGGCAGTTGAGCCAGGTGATGCAATGTTAAACCCAAGACCAACACGACCAACGATGCTGCGCCAGAGGGAGATTGATCTGGAGACTCTCCACGACCAAACTCCCGACACAACAATATTTGGCGCATCGTACTCGCCACACAACGCAACACAACTGGTCAGACGCGTCCTCCCTACAGCTTCACCAGACATCATGCTAGAACACGACGAATCGCTTAGCGGCAAGACTTCGTCTGGTGGGTGGTAACTTCTGCCGGCAGCCGATGTTTTGGCCTACCACCGTTAGAAAACCATCCAATCTATTTATACTAACGACCTCATCCACTAATTCGTGACCCATTCGGTGCAATCGACGCAAATATGCGTCGCTACTATGAAAAACCGGGAGCTTCATACGCGGAAACCGTTGCTATACGCGCTACGATCCAAAAGCTACGAAATAGTAAAATAGGACATTTCTACATATTACTATACGCCGATACATAAGTCAACAGAGATGTCGTATGATAGCTACCTAGTTTTTAGTTCGTCAATTTAACTTTTGTTAATATTATGCGCCACAAATACACTTTAACACCAAAATAGTACAAATAATAAAAAGTAAAAAAACTAAAACCCAACTACGACAAAAAACGACGCTGAAAAAGTATAAAACAAGATTTTCAGAATACTGAACTGAACAAAGTTGCTAATGTAGTTGCAAGTAAATGGACACAGTAGACTCTACCAAGATGCCTTCGTTGTAAATTGACAATAATGTCTTACAATACTATTCTGAAGTATGCAATATTCACTATGTAGAGATAAATTTTCATGTTTGGAAAGGCGTAGTCACACGTTACATATACCTACCTACCGTAGCACTTTGATAACGTGTGACTTGCTGGGCATTGATAAAATATTAAACTAAGGTAGATATGTCACTAGCGCACTAAAAATGAAGCGTACAAAAGGAGGTAAGTCCTGTATCTCGCTTTAGTCACTCTCGATACACTCGTAAAACAAACGACAAACACTAACAGCGCAAACGACAAACACTAGCCATCTTTTTCTTCTCTATGCTTTAGATTGCGCCCCATCTCACTCACACTGTACCAATGTATGCCGAATAAAAATATGCATGTGTGCTGCTGCTGTGTTCGGCACATTTTTTTTTGGTCAGTTTGTTAGAATATATCGTATCTGTTTAATATTTTATCAATGGTGCTGGGTAAACATAAAACAGATTACAATAAAAACAAATAAAAAATGATAAAGTATTACAAAGACAATTATTATGTTATTTATCGGATAGATACTTAATTGGTCTGAGAATACACAAAACCTAGGTATGTATTTTATTGTGGGTAGATAAATAATACTTAAAATAAAAGAAAAAATAATTGAATAATATTGGTGTCCGACAGATTTTGTTTGTAAAAACTAATTCATAATTCATTCGCAGCGCAAGACTTGTTTATTAAGTATAGCCGAGATCACTAGGTGGTAGGCCACAATATTGACTGCCGGCAGAAGTTACCACCCACCAGACAGTCTTGCCGCCAAGCGATTTGTCGTTTTCATGTCTGATGAAACCAGTGTCGTGTAGGTACGATGCGCGAAATGTCGTGTCGGTGGCTTGGTCGTGGAGGGTCTCCAAATCAATCTCCCTCTGGCGCAACATCGTTGGTCGTGTTATTGGGTTTAACATTGCATCACCTCGCTTAACTGCCGTCTTCCTTCCTATTCACTCAGTTTTTTTAATAGGCTTAATAAACTAGCGCGCTTTACCATCAACGATTGCATCACTGCATACCATCAGGCGGGATTGCGATCAAGCACATAGCCAATTACAAGTGACAAATAATTTGAATTATGCCTGTCTAAGAAACGAATGCAAACGACTTCATTTATTTGTCGAGACTGGATTAAATTATTTGTATAGCGCTGACGGTGTTAGATAATGAACATGTAAAGTCTGTAGTAGTTTAGTGTCTAAAGTAAATGAAGTCGTAAATCTCAATTATGATTAAGAACACTTATAAGTTTCATATCAAAATCAAACATAAACTTTAAAACACAAACTAAAACGTCTCTTTGAACCGATAACATCATAACTTTATTCCAATAAACAATTGTCTAAAAACATTACATCATATCCACAAACCTAATAAGACAAGCAATTTCTAGGCTATGTAAACTAGCCAGGTTCGTTGACACAAAACTGCGCCAGAGTGCGGTAGATGGCGACCGCAAGCAAGACCGGCAAGGATAAGAACAGATTATTATATAATTATGGAACTTGATACTCCTGTTTATCTGCACAGTAATCTGCTAGATATTTAATGGAAGCCGTAAAGAAGATGACGAATGAAAATAATAAGTATATATCTAACACAAAGAAATGTTAATAAATATCGAACATAGTTTTTTCAAACTGTTTTAATAATACTAGTCATTGAATATATTGATCACGATAAGATAGTAAAAACTACGAGGAAACGTATAAACAAAGAATGTGCAGTTGCAAAGGAAACGAATAAATGATAGCAAATAGTAAAATGAATCAAGCTAAATCGCCAGTCGATAGAGATCCAATGCCATCTTAGGAATGTAACAACGGATGCGAGCATACTTCTATTATGGATGTAATATATCTTCAACCAAAGACGCAATTTACAAAAAAAGGCTACTAATATTATGAAACAGATTAAGTTAGCAGAAGTTTTTACAAACGCGTTCGACCTTAACCTCTTAAGATTTTATTGTTGCCATTTTGGACCGGTTTGGGTCAAAAAACTGATTTTAATCGGTCTTAAAATTCTCGAACATAATGTTTGAAATCCACAATAACGTTGCCAAACTGATACAATTTCCTTGTAAATCAATTTCGGGAATCGATTAGGAAGCGTTAAACAGAGCCAATCGATTGTAATCGAAGATTGACACAACAATTCAACTTCACTAGATAGGCGCAACTAATGTAATGTAATCTCCAGTCGTTATTGAGAACACTTATATCTTAGGATATTTGGACTCAATTTATATGATTTATTAACGGTCTAACTACCCAGGGGCTGACAGATATAGTGACAGCTGACTAAATAGATAACATCTGTTAAGCAACTCAAGTGGGTCCCCGTAAAAGCATATCTTATGTGTATAGGAGTTTTCTGCTCTAAATAGGCCTGCAAAATGTTGTGCGATGACATTTTCCGTGTAACATTTTTTGTTAGCTTTAATCCCAAGTTTTTGCTAAAAGGGGCTTGTTTGTAACAACCGGGGTTTGCTACACTGAATGATATATGCTCGTAATACCACAGGCTTTTGCGCAGACTTACCCCAAATACGAGTGAAAAACGGTCAAGTTTTGGGGTTGGCCCAAGACAGAAGAGATATTATGGCGGCACGAAAATAATTTCCGAATAAGAACTCATCCCACTACACATACCTACAGAGAAATTACTTTGTCTTTAAGTTTCTTATTCGATGGCTCAAAAATTGCTGTAAAGATCAATTTGAAATGTTATGGCTTATTATAAGGACAGAAAATGACGACGACAGAGATCAACTGGCGTAAAGTCAATGTAGTAGACACAAAACTGGTGTAAACGATATATTTCATACAAGTAATCTATAAATAGCCTACGTATCCAAAGTTGAATCACTCACTGCTTCAAAAAATGTGTGTCAACAATCAATGGGCGAGACTGCACCAAAACTGGTTTCTCCTTACCGAGTTTCGTGAGAACTGTCCATTGCATTACGTTTAACTTTTTCTTCACTATAATTTCAACGTTTTCCTGCAGCGACACTGTAGCATTATACGGTTAAATTCGACTTGAAATTATAATAATTGGTTGATGAGCGCCGTTCAAAGGAAGCCGTAGATAATGTTGTTAATAAAGTAAAATAAGTAATTGATAAATATGACACGGTTAATACGTATTAAAACAAAGCTAAATGTTTGACGAAAACCTGCAAATTAGTAAAGATAATATTATTTTTATCAAGATGAACCAGTTATTATATGACAGTATACTCACTATCTATTTTGGCACGTAAATAAGTTAGTGCTATCATCAGGGCATTCAAAAACTAGCAAAATGATATTATATAAATGATAACGTGATTTCGTGAAATATTACCGACCTAATTTTTCCTGATGATGCACCCAAGTAATATTGTTAATGGAAACAATCTAGGGAGTAGTTATTACTTTTGGGAAATTGGGGCGATACTCAACTAATTCGTCACGAAATCGTGTTTAGCCTTTTGTGGGATATTATAATGTCGGTGCGAGACAGACAAAACAGTGAAGCAACCGTAGATCGATTAAAGGTTTAGACAACGAAGCCTTCTAATATGAAATTGATCAATGAGAAGCAAAAGCACGATTAAAACTGAAAACTTTGCATCCAATAAAAATTCACTTTAAAAACTTTTTCACATTATTACTCCTAAAACAATGAAAAAATCACTCCAATCTTCAAACACAAGCCTAGAAAGACGAAGTTCATCAAGGCTTGTTCTCATGTAAAGGCTGAGAATGAAGGTTTCTTTCCTCGCTGACAGACAGTGCGGGAGGTGACAAAAGGAAGGCTCCTAAGCAATAATGACTAGAGGCACGTCTTTGAACAATGAACATAAGACTAACTACTCCAGACATGATGAAAGTTTTAGTTCTCGGAGGCCTCCTTGCTGCTCATAATTATGAGCGAGGTTCAGCAGCAATTAACATTAAAGATGATACGTTTTGATGGAGGTATGAAAAGTTTATGAGGTGAGTTAATTCGAGCTCACGGTAGTTGACACGTTTATTAGTTTCGTTTAGGTATTTACTACATTATAGAATAGAATACTCTATTATGTACACCTTATAAATTACAGAAGATAGATATGAAGATTTTACAAAGGTGTGGTCACACGTTTGTAAAATATTCATTTCTATCTTATTCTATAATACCGCCGCCATCTTTGCAAGCGATTCGTCACCGTCAACGTCAAAAAGTAAAATTATGTCAACGTCAGTTAATTACGAGCTATCTGTTGTTGTTTGAATCTGCTGTTTTAAAATTAAGTTATTTATTTAATTTTCCTATTTTACACCTACCCTAAACTAAACCTACCCTACCCCTATGTATGCGTTATTCTGGGTCTTCAGCTACCTGCATACCTACCAAATTTCATCGTAATCTGTTCAGTAGCTTTTGCGAGAAATTTGGCAACACGCCCTTGGGTGTGACACAATGGTCGATTTTATATCTTTTACAGACGGGGCTTTTACTCAGAATCCACAATAATAATGAAGAAAATAATTATGAACTTCCTAAACCAGTCGAGTAACGGTTCACGGATATCGGAGACGGCAAAATGTACACAACATACAACCATAGAAGGTGCTCGCTCACAATTCAGAACAAGAGCTAATCTGAAACGCGTTACAATTCATCAACGGTGCGGACACATATATAAATCTAATGCAATTGAGGCCAACGTGAGGCTTAATAACTTCGAGGACAACAATCGAGTCCTGGTATTCAGTGATTATATAATATATCCTAGGGTTTCCGGTGACTGTCATAAATATACAACGTGTTCATTACAAATCTTATGAGTCACGACGCTGAGTATATATGTAATCTCAAAATGATTTGCCTCAGTACCCTCAGTACAATTAATAATAGCAAACTCGAAGATGTTATATAAACTCCTCTACAAATACAAGTGAAGTGTGAAAATATAACATCTAATAATAGTATAGGTTTCAAAATAAACCACGTAGCCCGCAATGACATAATAAAATGTTACATAATTATTCTCTTAAGCGTTTGATGAAAATTAATAAGCGTAAAATATCACGTAGGCGAACCAATCGAGCGACATCAAAGGGTACAGTCTCGACGCAGATTATAGAGAAAGCAAAAATAAATTCAAGAGCAACACAGTGTATGCAGTTTCTGATGACGTAATCTTGCTGAAACGATCAGACGAGACAGCGATCGTTAATACTAACTGGAACACAAACATCGACAACCGCAGATTAAAATTACACTTTATTGACAGATACTGACAAGATGTTTATGTTCAAAAGCTTTTCAAGAAGTCTTGGAATTGTACCTACCTGCGTGCAGATGGCTACGTGTGGATAAGAAAGAGTAATTAATATGTAAGAGACATGTAATCTATTTAGAATTACAAAACTAACCACGTATCGAACGACAGACTTACTGTACTTTGCCCTTATTCGATCCCCACCGAGGAAAACAATGTTGGTCATATTGATACTTTTGCAAAAGAACAAATATCTGGTCTTGATTTTTGAAGCAAATTATTAGAAAACTTCTCGGAATCTTATAGGTACGTAACGGTGAATATCATATAGTTTTCTCATTTTCAATATGGGATACTGCAAATGTCCTCCTGGGATAGAGTATATTTTTATACAAAAGGTGAGCTATTTCTGCATGACGAAGGGAGGGATGACGGCTAAAGGCCATTAGGTAATGTGCCACAACCCAACAACCCTGAACTTTTGATTGACAACGTAAATGACAGAGGTTGGAACAAAATAACACAGCAAACTGAGACTAGAGAAATTAAACCCCCAGACATGACATGCCACAATATGTAATAATGAGAAGTATGCAAATACGTTATCGGATGAAACTCTTTTGGCTTCGGCAGTAGTTTCCAGGTAGACCTTATCTCAGGTAAACATCGATCTCTCGTCAACAGACTACCCTTGATAAAGTCGAAACCTTTTAGTGTGATAGATGAAACAACATGAATATCAGTAGCTATATTACATGGAGCACTGCGTTTCTGTTCTCCACAACTCAATTACTGGGCACCTAATGCGAATTGGTAAGACTGGTGGTCATAAGAATCCGGAGCACGGAGGGGTCTGCCTCGGAAACCACGTTAAGCCGTTGGGGGGCCAACGGCTTAACGTGTTGGTTGTCATTCTTATGACCACCAGGCCAAACTACTTTAGGCCTTGTTTATTAAGTATGTTGGTATACATAAAGTGCATTACATTAGTGTTGGTATACATGAAGTCACACTTCCCTCCGCGCGCCCGCGCCGTGTGGTTTGAAATTAATACGCTCCGGGTATATTTACGAATATCGCGTTCCGATTGTTAGTTTCCGGCTCGTGTTTTCATTCTAGACTGTGAAATTGTGTCTGGCTTGGTATAGTAAGTTTATTCTTAGTGTTTGTTTGGTATTTATTGTAAATCAAATAATTTCGGTGAGTACATTTATTTTCTTACTTGTGAGGGTAACGTAATTTATTTTTCTTTTCTCCGCGCGACGGTTTTGTTTTTTTTCTTTTCGTTAACTTAGATTTGTTTTTCTTGTTAATTAATTAGCTATGTCAACTTCCAATGACCCCCCTGATCGTGGGGGGGACATTTTCCGCAGAGATAACAAGACGTTTAGGTCGCCGCCGCAAGCATCCGCTAAGCGTTTGTTTTGTGAAATGTCTCCGACCGACAATTTAATAGATGATAGGTCGAAGCGTTTACAAACTGCACCCAATTCTCCCGAAAAGTCGCCTACATTAAATATTTCCAATCGTAGCGACGGGAACAGTAATTATTGCGATTTGATGACCGAGGCGTCTGTGTACCTGGCCAAAATCAACGAGCTGGTTAATGATAACGGTTCTCGTATAAATGTCGCGAACAAATCAGCAATTATGGATATGACTCAACGAGTTACAAGTATCGTGTCTTTGTTAGCTTTAAAATCTGCGTGTAACGAGACAAAGCTTGCTAACACCGAGCGCGAATTGGAAATAATTAAATTAAAATCCTACGCTAAAACCGTTAATGAGGACAAAAACATGTCGTACGCGGATTCTTTGAAACTGCGGTTGCCTAAAGTTATCCCGGCTATTGAATCTAGAGTACCTCTTCCTTGTCTCGTCGCCTATCCGACCCAGGAGCGATCAGCTGACTATGCGTCATCTTCCGCCACTAAACAAGCTCTTATGAAGGCGATTAGACCGAGTGACGATGGTTTTCAAATAGTCGGTATTAAAAAAACCGCCAAATCAGGCGTTGTACTGCGCGTTGCAAATGAAAACCAATTGAAAAGACTAGAATCGGTAGACGCTATAAAGTCTGCGGGTCTTCGTTTAGAAAAACCAAAAGGTCGCCGACCCCGTCTATTAGTCAAGGACATTCCCGCCTCTATGGAAGACAACAATTTTTTGCAAGCCATATACCGCCAAAATATTAAAAACGAGTTGCCAATAAAAGAAGACGACTTCATTAAATCCACGAAAATAGTCCGTAGGCGTTCTACCAATAACGGTCGTAAATGGTTAGGAATAGAGATTGAACCTGAGGTACGGAAACATCTTGTGTCTACCAAGGATAAGTTATTTATTGACTGGGCCACGTGCCGTTTTGTTGATGATATCGAGGTAGTTCGTTGCGCGTATTGTCAGCAATTCGGTCACGTGAAAAAGCATTGCGCTAATAAATCACCAACCTGCGCTATATGTTCTGAGGCCCACGAAACCAATGTTTGTCCGCATAAGGACGATTTAAATTTTACCCCGGTTTGCGCGGCGTGTAAACGTTTTAAAAAACCTTTTGACCATCGCTGCGGGTCTGAACAGTGCGGTACCTATAAATTAAAACTCGAACAACTTATCCTACATACTAATTACTAATTAAGATGGATAGTCTAAGCATAGGGCAATTAAACCTTCACAACGATAAGGTGGCGACATCAGAGTTAGATAAATTAATTATTGACTACAACTTAGACCTTGTACTCATTCAAGAACAATATCAAAACTCAAGTTTACGTCACAGGGTAGTGCAGCTGGATTGTAGGGCGCGAGCCGGAATTTATGTTGCGCGGTCTTCTAACTTTACGGTAACGTCTATACGTGACCTCATGACGCCACACTGTGCGGTTGCTGAAGTCTCATCAGCTTCTTTTAAAGTATTCGTTGTAAGCTGTTACTTTCAATATTCAGATCCTGTTACTCCTCATATACATAATCTCCGTCATGTCTTGCGGTCACTCGCGGGCTGCAAAGTGATCGTTGGCGCGGATGTCAACGCGTCATCGTCTCTGTGGTATGGCAAGGTTCGGGCAACCGATACCGAACGACGCTGCGCTGTTGAGGATTTCATTGCTGAGATGAACCTATCGATTCATAATACCCCCGATGCACCACCTACTTTTTGCAGCCAAATAGGCGAATCTTGTATTGACGTCACACTTTCTAGTGCCGACGTACGTTTGGATAGGTGGCGTGTCCTACCGGACGCGTCTTGTAGTGATCATCGCCTGATCGTGTACGAATTTGTTCCTGGTTATATTCAGGGTCCGTCTCATATTCCTGGTAATTTCAGATATAGATGTAAAGGTGCGAACTGGGAATTTTTTGGCTCGCTTTTTGCGTGTCACGCCAAGGAGTTCACTCGGGACGGGCTGTCAGCCGAAGAAAGTGCTGACATTATGTCAGAAACCTTTACCTACTGTGCTGACATCGCCATTGGTCGTGGATCTATGACCAATATTCGTAGATGTGACTGGTGGAGTGATTATTTAGTTGAACAGCGCAAAAGATATCGCAGAGCGCGTAGACAGTTAAATAAACTCAAGAGCCGAAAGATTACTGGAGATCTTCTTACGTCCGCTTTAAATGCTTTTAGAGTTGCCAAGTCACGCTACAAAGCATCGGTGGAAAAATCTAAGGGTAACTTGTTGCGGAAAATCGTTGACAAACTTGACAGGGAGGGTCCGTGGTCTCCCTTATATCACGAATTTAAAGCTAACAGATCGGTCGACCTTGCATACGTTCAAAACATTAAGGTCAATGATAAGCATACCACGGGCATAGAGGAAACAACAAAAGTACTAATTAATACACTTATCCCTGATGATTCACCGGCTAACGATAGCGACTACCACCAACAGATTCGAGCGTGGGCTCCTGTGCCACCTGAATCACCAATGTCAGACGTACCATCTAATGACGAATTTATAAATATTGTTAGAAAACTACCGGTCAACAAATCATCAGGGGAAGATAAAATATCTAATAGGATGATTAAAGAAGCGTGTAAAACAGCGGGTGATGCCATCTTAACTGTATATAACCGATGCATTGCTGAAGGCGTTTTTCCTCGTAAATGGCGACGCGGTTTCATACGAATAATACCAAAGTGTGGTGATAAACCACCGGATGATCCGAAGTCATATCGGCCTATCACGCTTCTACCATCTTTGGGGAAACTTCTTGAGCGCCTCATCGTTCCACGGTTACTACCGAACGGTCCAAAATTTCATAGTAATCAATATGGCTTCACCATCGGTAAATCAACAGTCGACGCGGCGCTTTCTGTCAGAAGAACCGTTAACCAGTCGGAACACAAGTACGTGATTGGTATCTTTTTGGATATTTCTGGGGCTTTTGATAACGCTTGGTGGCCTATGCTGTTGTTAAAATTAAAAAACCGCGGTTGCTATAGAAACATATATAATCTCGTTTACTCGTACTTTATAAACGGTTCCGCGGTACTTAAGCTCGGTCATTTTTCTAGTACTAAAGCACTAACCATGGGATGTCCTCAGGGTTCAGTTGTCGGTCCTTATTTATGGAATTTGGGTTTTGATGATTTTCTCACGATCCCGCTTCCTTGCGGCTGTTCACTTACTGGTTACGCGGACGATGGCCTACTGCTCATTCAATCAAGTACCCGAGCCGGACTTGAGAACTTGGCCCATACTTGCCTAAATCTAATATCTCAGTGGGGTGATCGTAACCGCCTAGCGTTTGCGCCGCATAAAACCTATCAACTTCTACTAAAAGGTAATCTTAAATCATTGCCTACTATTAAATTTAATAACGTTCCCGTTAAAAAACAGCAATCCGTATGCTACCTTGGTATGGTCTTAGAAAGGAATTTTTCATTTATCGAACATATAAAAATAGTTGGCGAAAAAGCTAAAAGGAACTTTTATGCCCTAACTAGAATATCCAAAGCAACTTGGGGTCTATCATTCCTAACTTTAAAAACTATATATGGAGCTACCTACTTAGGATGTATGTGCTACGGTGCACCTGTTTGGGCCGATAGGGCCAGCATAGGGGCGGCGCGACGTAAACTGCTTCAAAGCCAACGTTTGGCATTGATATTTTTATGCAAGGCGTATAGAACAGTCAGTACTGAAGCCTTACCCGTTCTGGCAGGTGTACTTCCAGTCGATCTTGAAGTACAGCGACGTGCTTCAATGTACTACTCCGCGAGGGGGGAGGCCATGGACACTAACTTTGTTACACAACGCGACCTCAATAGAATTTCTAGATTATTTAAACCTCAGACTGACGTCTGGGAGGACCTCTTATCCGAATGGCAAAGTAGGTGGGATAATTCCATCAAGGGCCGGCACCTCCATCTGTTCTTTCCATCCGTTGGCGATCGGCTGGCTAAGACATGGCTGGAGGTTGACCACTGCGTTGCCCAATTTCTCACAGGTCATGGCAACTTTAAAAGTAAACTGTATTCTTTTAAACTTGTTCCTTCGCCTTTGTGTCAGTGTTCTACATCGAACTGTGAATTTGAACAGTCCGCACATCACATCTTGTGGGAGTGTATTCTTTGGCAGAATGAACGCAATATTATGTTGGATAGTGTACAAGTTACATCCGGAGTTGTTTATTATACGGACCTTGTTGAAACTAGAACTAATTTCCGTGCGTTCAGGCGCTTTTGCCATACCTATTATTGGAATCAATTGTAACAGCAAATACCTACTTAGGACCCATTAACTTGATCAAATGTTATTCCGTGGTGCTTGGCAATCTGGGCTTCTCCCAGTTGCAATAATGTCCCTTTGTGCCGATTGGCCTAGTTCTATTCTGTCTCCTGCTTATTATGGAGGGAAGTGGAAAAAATATCTTTTTTCTTACTCCTCCGCTATTCTTTTCTGATTAATTTCGTTGCGGGACCCAAGACAGTTGAAACATTTCTCCGGGACTCGTCGAGCTTCATTGCTCGGCGTTTTTCTGGCGGTCTCCACTGTTGATTCTGGCTTTCAGGAGTTGCAGTGGGTTGGGAACAGTGTGGCGGGTTTTGTCCCAAAAAAAAAAAAAAAAAAAAAATACATAAAGTGCATCATAGAGGTCTACAATACTCTACATAGTAACTTGGCTATTATTACTACTCTGGGATTCGGTGCTCTCTGGTTCTGTGAGATTCGTGTGTAATACGTAATGTAAACCCTCAAGCTCTTAATAAAACAGTGAAATATCTTCCAAATCCTCGTTTAATTTAGCAGCTCATCTACGGACCAACCAACCACGGCAAGCACAGCTTAATCTGATCGATCTAACCGTGCGGCTGATATTAATGTGTAACAAAAATTCAGGCTTTAGTACTGAAGGTCATATCGTATCGTTATACCAGTGTAATGATTATGACGGTCTTGACATCACATTCAATCCATATTTCACAACTTGGCTCAGTTTCTCGTATCAGCAATTCATGACGCCTGAGCTAATATTAAAATATATTCTGTTGAGTACAGAAATAGACAGTTTTTTATTTACTTTCACCGTCTTGTATTTACGTACATCCCCGAATTTCGGTTTTGAATTCCAAACATGAGCAAATTAGCAAACGTTAAATATTCAGCAATCAGCGTATGAGCGTACTTTTGTAACAGGTTGGCGCCGAATGTTTGGGAACGAGTTTGCTGTCTAGTTTTTACGTTAGTTAGTGTCCTCGAAAAATAACCGTCATTACCACGTGGCTTTGCTAACGAGCCTAGTTTTCGACGACAACTAACTGCTTTTCCTGCGAGCATGCCTTTAAAAATGCCGGATACTTAAAAATGGAAATGTACGTGCATCAAAATGTTGTCCAAAAAAATGTGTCCTCTACGTTTCCGCTGACTTATAGATTGTACTATTTTGAACTGTATCTTCCTGTCTCCTACACAAATATTAACAACAATCTTGATGACAAATAACGACTTCTTGTCCCGAATCTATTTTGGTCACTAATTGTTGTTATTGTGGTGGCCTAGAAACAATTCTAACTGATTGGGTATCACCTTCATGATACACAAATCATGAAATCACATTTAGACCCACAAAGTCGAGTAAAAGACATTTTTATGTAACGAAATTTATTGCCTAGATTGAATATCTGGTGACGTGCCAACTTGCCGATACATGCGCTACGGAGTGCGGACTGCGGGGCCTCAACCAACCTTGACCGGCGACCAAGTCATATAAATCTCAAACGCCTCACAAAGGTTTGGCTATCTCTATTGCAACAATACTATTATGGTCAGTTCACTCCGTTTTAGTGGGTTTTTCAATTGAAGCACAAAGTACAGCATATTTATGTTTATTTGAATTTGATTTAGTGTTATGTCACGTAATGGAAATATGATGGAGTATGTTTCTGGCTCTTCAATTCGCATTTAGCATAACCATTATCTGTGTAAAAACCTATCGACTTCGATGGTGCTATCTCAAGTCCTGTTTACTATATCGGTGAGGCAACTATAAAATTTCAAAACACTTAAATTCAAAATCATATTGAGCACGTACAAGCAATCAGTGCGAGGCTCCTTGGCCTTGGCAGCAATTCATCATGATTGTTGCCAGCATAATACGCACCTATCTTTACTGAGGTTACATTACATCATGTTATAAAGTTATCCGGTGTACTAACGTTAAAAATTTAAAACAACAAGTAAAACGAAGTAATATTTAGATATAGTACCGATGCTTTTGCTACACTTCACATGTTTAACGCCTCCAGGCAGATCTTTAGGTTATCTCAACCATTTAATTGCCATTTTTCAATGTGTATTAGCTATTTTTCCAATATACATATGTCTTTTCGATTGAGGTCTTGAACTATCGAATCAGAGTGCAGAAAAAACTGCTCATTACACGGACACCCATGGTTCAACACGTACAGAAAAATGTTTGCGAAAACAATATGAGGTCCTATAAGTGATTCAATGACTTATGAAAACATGGCTGGCTTAAGTATCAGATTAGTCCACCAATCGAAAGCTTGCTTGCAATGAATTGATGTAGCAATACCATCTCGATACCCGTTAATATGTACGAGCTCGGTATGTACTGTACAGTGACACCGGTGTAGATTGAATAACAAATCACTTGAACAATGCAAATGAGATAGCCTGACATTAACAAGAACGCGAACTGTACAATATAGTTAATTAATTAGTTGTATGTTAAATTATCGTGGCCGGTATTCCGGTGAGCGTCGTTAGAGATGATTATAGTAAAGTTTTTACATGCATACATAGTTAATTCCTTCTCCGTATGAGAGGAGGCCTGTGCCCAGCAGTGAGACGATAAAAAGGTTGATGATGATGATGATACATAATTATGATTAGCGATAAATTGAAACAACGTCTTGGATGAAACTATCTCCTTTAATAGATGATTCGGGGATGCAAATAGCACGCAAGGAGTTACTTATAAAACGAATTTTGGATTTTGACAAGCCACGATCGAAATCTTAAATAAATAGAACCCCGCTCGACCCATCTGCTGAAGGATCATGAATTTCTCAGATCGTGGATCGGACGTTCCATCAGCCTATATAAATATGAAATTATCACGCATGCGTCATACTTATAAAAAATGGTGTGTTGTACAATCGTACGAGCGAGTAGGTTTTGTCACGATAACGGTACTATAACGAACGCTAAAGGCGTTAGCTTTTTGCGCGACTGTACTTGTCGGATTCCGACCTTAATAATGTACAATAAGATCTAATTTAACATTATTATTTTAAAATGGAGTGGATAACGGTATAGCATTTTAAAGTAGGTAATTTAATTCATTATTAATATTAAGTCCAGGAAGCAAGCAAATTTATTGAGATATGATGTACATATCTCAATAAATTTGTTTGCTTCCTGGACTTAATATTAATAATAAACTCTAAATTTTATGAATATCATTCTGGTGTGGCTATCTGAGATACTTTAGTCAAAAATTAAAGTAAATAGTTCAATATCGTCGGCTCGAGTGTTCTCGTCGGCATTTATTTGGAAAGTTATCTTTTTATTTGATAAGATTCAAGATAATTTTAACATTAAGCTAGTGAAATAAGGTGCGGTCTAGACAAACGCCTTTTGTTGAAGCTAGATTGCTTATCGAGGGATACTTGGTCAAGCAGACTTATAACTTATAATGCGATTAAAAAGGTGGAAAGCATGACAGTGGTTTCAGAAACCTTTAAAGGTGTAGGAGACTATTTAAAGCAAATTCTGCATAAATGCACACAGCATTTGGGAGTTTTTGCAGCGATGTGCAATTTACACGTGCCGTCTGATCAATACGCCGGTTGGGACGGCGACCGGCTGTCGGCGGCATGGCGTGTCGCCCCTAAACACAGCTGATTCCACCTATCCCCAACAGTCGGTTCGTTCACCCCTCGTCCCGCGCTCCCTTCGCCCTCTTCCACCCTCCCAAACTTTCGATCTCGTTAAAAACATAGGTACCTATCCACGATTTCCATCAGAATTTCGGAAATCACAAAGTTCCTGGCTGTGTAAATGCCGATTCCAACGCAATTTATAAACACAATCACGATGGTTGCGATCTAATTCCATATGTCAATTGTGTTCCAATATTGATGTAAAAATGTATTCACGTAAAGGCTTTGGTACTTCGAAAGAAGGTCCATGTAGATCTGACACCGAGGTTCACGATGGCTACACAGCGGTGCAGCAAGAACAGTACACTAAATACTTGAAGAAGTTAAAAAGTGACTTTGATGAGAGTTGGTGCAAGAGACCAAAACAAAACATCGACATTAGCGAATACGAACGAGTTAAAACTCTTGGAACGGGAGCTTTTGGCCGAGTAGTCTTACTAAAGCATAAAAAAAGTAGTAAACTATACGCAATGAAAGTGTTGGAAAAAGAAAAGATAGTAAAGATGAGGCAGGTCGAACATACGCTATACGAAAAACGCATTCTCGAAGCTATCAGGTTTCCTTTTACGGTCTGCATGGAATTCAGTTTCAAGGATAACAGCTATGTGTATTTTATTATGCCATTCGTACCAGGCGGTGAAATGTTCACCCATTTACGACGAATGGGTAAGTTCGAAGAGCCTCTAGCGAAATTTTACGCCAGCCAAGTAATTCTAGCCTTGGAATATCTGCATTTCTGTAACCTAGTTTATCGCGACCTGAAGCCAGAGAACATACTGATCGACAAGACGGGTTATTTGAAGATCACTGATTTTGGTTTCTGTAAAATGTTGCAAGGGAGAACTTGGACTCTGTGTGGAACGCCCGAATATTTAGCCCCTGAACTGATTTTGAGTAAGGGGTACGGATTCTCCGTCGACTGGTGGTCTTTTGGAGTATTGTTATTCGAAATGTGCGCAGGATATCCACCTTTCTTTGCGAACGATCCAATGAAGACTTATGAGAAAATTGTAGGTGGTAAATACAGGTGTCCTTCAAGCTTCAACAGCGATCTAAGAGATCTAATCAGAAATATTCTCCAAGTTGATATAAGCCACCGTTTTGGTGTGATGAAAAATGGTGTAATGGACTATAAGAACCACAAATGGTTTAAGGGTTTAGAATGGGAAAATATTCTTAACTGCCGAACGCAACCTCCTTTCGTACCTAAATACAGGGGTCCAGGTGATACCACTAACTTTGACCGCTACGATGAAGAGCCCTTGAAGCTGGCTTCACGCAGCCAATACGAAGCAGAGTTTATAGATTTTTAATTCTGTATAAGCCGTCGTTAATTAGTTTTGAATTAAATAAGAATTTGTTTAATTCGTTTACAGAAATACATTTTTTATTTTGGCATTCCGTTTAAAACCCTATTGAAAATGTATTATTGTGGTAGGTACTACAAAATCTCGAAACTTAAAAAGCACATCCTGAGCCATAATCTTGTGTCATCATGTTTATACGTTTTGTTTAGAGACGATTTGAATTCATAATGGGGCACGTGTGGGGCCCCCTCGTGACATGCGCCCGCGCAGTGTCGGAGGGATATAATAACAGCAGGCAGAGGGCACGCGACGAAACTGTATTATATTTAAAGTTCGTGACCAAATGTTGGGAAGGGACATTTATTAAGTGCATTTGCATTGATTGTGTCCGAAATGTAAGACGGCCTCCGTGGTATAGCGTTAGCGAACGCGGCCGCTGCGCAAGGAGGCGCGGGTTCGATCCCCGCGCAGTGCAAATATTTGTATGCATGAATATGAATATTTGCACTGGTGTGGTCGTGCCTCGGAAATCACGTTAAGCCGTTGGTCCCGGTTGCCATACGAACATCTAATGGCAGTCGTTACGGGTTGTTGGAGCCCTCAAATGTTCAACAATTAGTCTAACTGTAATGCTTCGATATCGCCTTCGGGTTGTGGAGGTCAGACGGCAGTCGCTTCACGGAAAATATCGAAGTTTAGCCAAAATCAGCAATTGGACTGATAAAAGCGGACCCCAGACTCCAAAGCTGAAAAAGTATCGGATGCGACTGGGATTAACGCTGAGATGATGATGATGTGTCCGAAATGTAATATGGAATTTCTAATGAGAAATTTATATCTAGCTTATTAAACGTAGCCCCGGACAGTGAGAATTAAATATAGCATTATATACCTCTGCACCTTTAACTAGTGATAATAAGTCAAAATAAATCACACAAACACGAAATCGTCAGGACCTAAAAAACACAAATAGTATCTCTGCACATGTATAGTATAAAAATTAAACATATGTCCGACACATTCCTGAAACAGTCGACTGAATAGATCTAGTGTGACCCGAATTTGCTTCAGTTCTCTGCCAAGATTAGCACGAGTATGAGTAATGATCTGTGATGGGAGCATGTTTTGGCAAAACAATCGTCAAAGAGAGGAATGAACTGAAATATGTTATTGTATTAGGCAATAACTCTTGGAATTCTTGTGTATTTCATTTATTGTATTAGGTAATAAAGTAACTCTGAATTTTTGAACATTTCAGTGATGAGTTATTCAGTAATTCACTATGATAAAACACGCGCGAATTACTAAGAAAACATGTGTTGTTTTATTTCTGGACGCTATTTCAGCGCTGAGATTAAAAAAACGTTTGCGGGATGTTAAATGAGAAGACAGTAAAATAGTTTAATTAAATTCACATAAATACAGAGGTTTACGATGAGCGTCATCTCATTCTATGTTGAACGGGACTTGACGGCAATCGGAATGTAAAGGGCCAACAGGAATATTGATTTACAACTCTCCGAGTTGGTTTGGAATTATCTTTAATGGTTAATTGATTAGATAAAGAAACGGTAAATATAAATTATGTCCAGTTATTGGAACTGTATTTAAGATATCTAAGGTTCAGAGAAACTAAAGAAAGCGTTATAAACTTACCAAGCTGATATGCCAATCTCGACCTTGTGAAGGCATAATATGTTAGGATACCAAAAGCACAGAACCAGTCAAAGTAAAGGTACTTGGGGGAGGCCTGTGTCCAGCAGTTCTAGCTATTAGCTTGAGTGAATTATGTCCGTTTTGTATGGTCTACTATCAGCTACTGAGTGTAAAAACATAAAATCTGTAACTCGGTTACACAATTTAGTTAGCAAATCAAAGAAACATTTAAGTTTATTATGTGCAAGCAATTTTCTGGTACGGCACCCATGAGTGGTAGGTACAATGGCACGAAACAATAGCCTTTCCCGGCCGTGTGATGGTTGCAAGGGAACAGCGCAGCCGACCGGAAAGTGAAGGAAGCGCAGTTCCGTCTCACGATGAGGATGTGTTGTGAAGTCAGGAAATAGCCAAGGTCTACATATCTTAAAGGGTTGGTGGTAGAAATGTGGATGACTCCCTTATTAACATATTCTCTAAGACAATGGGGTTCTTATTTAAATAACATCTGGCTTTTATAGAGTTGGTGTTATTTACAATTTTGACTGAAACAATGATGTAGTCTTGACGGTATATTATTTATAGGAAAACGCAATCGAACACTTCAGTTCAACACATAAACCCATATGAAGAATTGTTACTGCTTGATAATTTTATAATCAACGTAACAGGTTGCCAAGTTGTATAAACCGTGAATAGGATTTATTTAAGTCAAGTACGCCCATTTAAGTTATACGATGCTTTCTCAATGTTGTAGACAAAGAACCGAAAGTTCAGGCGAGCAAACTGTTCTATTCACAGTGGTATTTCTTGCGCAAGTCTTGCATTGAAGCCTAGGTCTCACGATAAAATTGAGTATTCATCTCTAGACATTCTGCCAGAAATCATTCACATTTCAACTATAGATTAAATATGACGGGTAATGTAATGGGTATCCAATAAATCCAGTGTTTTCTATGAGAACAGATAAGGTGTTGACGGGAACGAATATTTCAACAAGAATCCTGCCAGATTCTATTTTGAATACTGAAACAAATGCCAGCCATTAATTAGAGTCAAGCTCGGATGTTTGACAAATAGTAGCAATTTTAGAACACGATAGTAAAGAAAAAATAAGGAACAACGATAGAACAGTAACAAAAACTGTCAATAATTAACAAAAAAAAAAAGCAATACTATTTATGTACCAGACGAAATAATATAACCCGGCCAGACTTACACAAGCACAAGCCTAAAGTCTAAACTTATGTACATCATTATGAAATAAGGACCATTTACTAGACAGTGGCGCCGATTCTGTTGTACACAAACTAAACTAATTTTAAGTTATGTGCATCTTTTTCTTTCCATTTCGTTAAGAAAAGGACAGAAGATAAAACGTCAGTTTAGATCTGTCAAATTAGTTCGCTCCTGACGTAAACTGGCGTATTTTAGTCGCCATGTTTATAATCGCGTCTAAACAGTCTATGGAGTATCTCAATTTGACAGGATTAAATTAAAATGTTATCTTCTATCCTTTTCTCAACGAAATGGAAAGAAAAAGATGCACATAACTTAAAATTAGTTTAGTTTGTGAACAACAGAATCGGCGCCACTATCTGCAAAATCTATATCTGACCTCGACGTAAGGACTAATCTTGTTTGCAGGTCATATTATTAATCGAGCGAAAAAGGACCCTGTTTCGGTTTAGTTTCGGACGTAGCTGTGATCATCATGTTCAAGGGATTTTGTTTTTAATATGGGTAGGTTTTGGTGATATTACCTCCCATTCTCTAAGAATTGTCCTACTTCGGAGGGATATAGTGACCAGTTGAAACCAAGGGCACTATTTGTGGGTAAATCGGACTAATTAAAAAATGGGTTAAAAATTTGCCGTGCAGCAAATACGCTATTCCCGTGCACTTGTTCACAACTCATTATTTTTATATTATAAAAATTTAATTTTTATTGGTGCCAACCAGAAAGAAAAATAGCATTCCAAATTATATTATCAGAATATCTCTATCATAGAGAGAGAATGTTTTTTTTATAACAATCAGGCGTCTCATTTGTATTGATAAAGTTTACGTTCATAAATTCAAAAAAATATTATATATGATACTTAACGATTTTTTTTTTTAGAGATTTAGCGTAATTTCACCCAAATGTATGAGATTTTTGAGGTTTCTTCCCGGGGTTCATAATCGAGGTGATGGAAGCCCTACAAGTACCCAATGACGCTAAACCAAAGCATAATGTATGGGCTGTTAGCACAATTAATAGTCGTAAAGCCAAACGAAAGATTACACAAGCTATCGCCGTGAACATAAAGCACGATTGCATAATCGTGCTTGTAAAGCTATGAGCATATCGAGGTATTGATGGATTTTACCAAGACCGTTTCGAAATAAGCATCACCTCTGTACTTTTTTGTTCTGTTTTTTCTTGTCTGTTTATATGTACCTATATGTGTGTAGATAATTGGTAAAATAAATAAATAAATGCTTGAAAATTCCAATTTAAATTGGCAATTGTGGTATACCTACCTATATATGGCTACCAGCATCTGTCAAATCAATGGATTTGACAATTGAGTAATGCTAGCCAATATTGAAGAACATCTCTCATTCCTCATGAAGAGACAAAAGCTGCGCTAGGCGCTTCTAGAGCTTATTCTGCTGTATGTCAGCAGAAAATTAAATTATCTTCTGTTGTCGTCACACTTAACAATTATAAGGCAGTAATTAAATTTATCCCCGCTTTTAGGTTTTCAAAATCGACTTATTCCTTTCAATGTTTACAAACCGCAGTACTTCAGCTCACGCCCAACTACTTAGTCTGGTTTCTAATTACCAGCACATGTGCTGATAAAAAGGAGAGCTCGTCAAGTAGAAACAGATATCGAATGGATGCCGTTGATTAATCACATAAAGATGAATAGCTTTAAGTTTTAATCTAAGTGCTGAAGATAGCGAAGTTAATGAATTAAGAGACACCGATAAGTAGGTATGTATATTGATAACTTAGTTGCTTTCTAGTCGATCACTTAGTAATAGAACGACGAGGTAATAAACTGGTTCAGTTGTGCTACTACGACTGTCCGCAATCAGCGGATATGTATACAAATTGTTTTCATTATGTACCTACTGACAAAGGTTTTGCAAATCGCGTGCCTAACGAATGTGTTAATACTACAAGTCCCACAAATAAAACTAATTGAAAACATGTGTTGAACGCGTAGAAAACTTGCGTAAAATCTACTTGAATTGGAATAAAACTAAACATTATTTATATATAATTTAATAAACATTATTTTTTAGAAAATAATATACATAATTAGTTGTGTAAATTTTAATCTAAACAGAATGAACAAATTTTAACCACTTTATTGGTAATTAGGAACTGCCCATATCTTTGATCAACGAACTTGTATGCTTTCTATTGACCGCACGAACGGAGCGGTTTTAAGCAAATCTGGCTCTTACAAAACTTCTGAGAAAATCTGTGTTTATACATATAATACAAAACTTGCAACATAGTTTTTGAGTTAGAAATGTGGACAATTATCTGTCTCATTTGTCTAGGCCGTCCTTCCGTAGCCTGCCTAGCCAGGACTACAATGTACTAGCAAAACTGTGTCTACAGCCGGTAGTAAACCTTAGCATACCGAGAACAAAGGCTTCTATAATGAAAAAAGTCAGAAGTTTTAGAGAATAAAATGGAGACGGAAAATTGCTTCATAAGGTTAAAATATGCATATGGAAACAGCAACCCCGTTATGAATACCCACTCATTGAGTTAACGCCTACGATGTGGGCCAGTAACGATGCCGCTGCAGCATTCGATGCGGCGAAACGTAAAGGGCGAGATGAGAGGGGCTGAGGGTGACTAGAATTATTATTACCCGACTATTGATAATATTGAGATTGCTTTCAAGCAATAACGGAATTTTATTGAGAGAATAAGCTGCTTATTATCTCGTAAACTGACTGAGGAAGTCGTACTTAACAGCGGATTAAAGACAGGCTGTCAACATTTTATGATTCTGAGTTTAGAGCTTTCAGTATCAATTTTAGGAGTATCACAACCCGATTGATTTGCCAGTTTTAGTGTAGCATTCTACACTTGAATAAGATGTAAACGCTTGATGGCTTTATTGATAGAATCAAGCAATTGCGACTTTAATGCGGTTGCCAAATAACGCGCTTAGACAAGAAACGCTTACTTGCGGAGAACTAATGGTCGAAGTGCTATGCAATATCAATATCGTGACATTGTACGATTATGATGAGAAATGTAATTGTAAATGTATGTTCGTCTTTATTATGTGTCGAAACTTTGAAAGGAAAGGGCGAGTGAAGAGGGCTACAACAACCCTATATACGCTCCCGTATATAGGGTAGCCCTCTATTCGCTAATCCTTATATTTACTTAGAGTATTGATTGCTTTCTTTGCGAACCCTGCATCATCTCGAGTGATTCGGCACGATTGTGAATTGAACTGGACCGGTATGTCTGTGCATTATGAATGAAAAATAAGTTTATTCATTAGTTAATAGCAATTTCATTAAGAAACAGATGGCAAAACTAAGACTGGGTTTATGGGGCTAGTGGGCGATGGTCTAAACTTTCGCTGGTTGTAAACCGCTCGTCGTATACGTCTGTATTGAAGCTAATATTTCCGTCTCGTCCGGACAATAAACTTATTAAGTTTATTGTTCGTAAACAGACAAGTTTTCCTTTTCAACCCGGTCCATTTATCAATCAAAGTTGTACTAAGTTCTTAAGTTACGCCAACAAAGCTGACCTCGCCGCAAAGACAGTACGAAAGTATCATTATAGTGTTTCGCCCTCCAAATTTTACCGTCTTTCCAACGTTGCGAAAGCCTCACATAATTGGAGTTTTTAATCTAGAAGACCGACAATTTCCAGAATGGATATCCCATTATCTTCGTTAAATATACCCACTTCGTTAACAATTACCTAAATTAATTGAGCGGCGGTCATAGGCGGGCAATGACACTATTACCTGGAGATTTCTAACATAAAACACTAATTAATTGAATGACCAAGTAGAAAACATGGGGAGGCCGTGAACCGGTGATATGTTGTGACGTGACGTGAATTGACTATTGTGGTCACGAAATAGAAATTAAAGAATTGGGGATAACGAATATGTATATAAACTGTGCGGAAATTGATAAAACAAGCAAGTAATTGACCCTAAATAGGAGTCTTTTGCCAAAATGTAGAAACTGTCTCTATATTAAATGGTCAATTTATGGAGCGGTTCTTTTAAGTGTCTGCTTCAATAAAATCCAATTGCATTACCCAGTCGCAAATAAACCAATAACGAGAACACATGACGCCAAGATGGCTGAACATAATCCTTCTTGTGTTGTTGCCAATACAGACATAAACTCACGCGCATTTTGATCTCGATAAAGTGCGCTGGCGCAGATCTACACCGAGGAGTTAATTTAATATTCTTAATTGAATCAATGCACTTCCCACGAGTAGTCGGCACGCAAACTGTTAGAAATCGCAGGTTTTAATTAAGTACTAACTTTTACTATCTGCTTTTATACATGCTTGGTATCGATTGATTTGAAGATGTTGATTATAAATCTTTATTGCCACTATATTTAGATAAATTAAACGTCTGTAATGAAACTAAAAGTAGTTGTTTCTCAAATAGGAGTTAATATGTACAAGGAAACTGATTTGCCATGATCTCAAAAAGAAGGCACCAAAGAATGGGTAGATCGTCGTCAGGAAAGGATCCGGCCCGGGTCGACGCGCGTTGTGTTCCTCGCACATCTAAAAGAGATCTCAGTCAGTACAAAGTTATGGTCCGTTAGCGGCGAGCTGTTCAATAGAGTTACCGTGGCCCATGAGACAACTGAAGGAACACGGCTGAATTTTAGTCAGTAAAAATGAACGATGAACCTTCTTACCTGAATAGCGATGCACCGACCATTGCCAGGTAATACTAGGTTTGACATTTGGTTCAGCCGTATGACCAACATTTTAAAAGTATTTTTCAGCCAATCCGAACAAACATACCCACTTTCACAATAATACTTATATTGGTTAGGATAAGTAATCAATGTTCTTGCGGTAGCTCTTACTTCGTGATTCGATATATTTATTATCCGTTTTGATTAACGCCTGCGTGGTTTACAGCATGAAAGTATTAAATTGATGGCTGATTGTTTTGCGTGTGCGCACGCTTCATGCTTTCGAAATTTGAATTTATTGCTTTTGCTCGTTTAGTTCTCATCATGGCTTCCTTTTCTAAGAATATGTTAATCGGTCAACTGAGGTTCTCCTTTGTTGTAATCATATGCCCGATACGAAAAAAATCGCGTTATTGTGTAACATTACAACTACATTCATTTCGCTATTCAAGTTGTTGAGCAGACAATTTTTCGAGTAATTAAGCAAATGAGTCTAGGATTAGCGAAATGCTTAAAAATCGCAGATCGCATCATTATTTAAACTAGACACATTGTTAATGCCGTTCTCTCTCTCTACTGAAATATGCATTTAATTTCGACAACATACATTTATTTAATACATTATTTAACAACAGCACACAATACTAATTTAACCAGCTGCAAACGCTTTCGTTCATCATAAATTCATAAATCCCAGAATAGAAAATGAAAGGATTAAAAACCCTTTTTAGTCTGAATACATAACTAGCTAGGTACATAAGTACGTCGCAGAGTCGCCTACGCTTATGTAAATATTTGAGTACATGCCCAGACAAGCCTAGCCTAGAGGAAGTCAGTATCCACGTGCATACAAATTTATTACCGCGCTAAAATTATCCGACTAAACGAAAAGACAATACAGGTATTCACGTCCCTAGTGATTCGTATTCAACACGCAAAGTCGGGGTACAACTATCAGTATTCTTAGCATCACGACCAACCGACGAATCGAATAAGAATGAAGCATTGTAAAGTTTAAAGTTCGCCAAAACTATGGTCCTTGCGAATGTTTAAATACGCATAAATAATACTAATGTGCCAAGTTACCCTTGTGGTTAATTTTACGTTATTTTACGCGAAGGTAATGAAGCAACGTATTGGAAAATTAAAAGGGTCAGACGCGATAAAGGTGTCTATAATAATACATAGAGGTCATCCCATGGAACAGTTACGACGGTAAACGATAACAGACTATGGAAGCGATATGATAGTTTGTTTACTTTTTTTACAACACCCACTCATCCACCCACATGAACTTGTTATGGTACCTGCGTTATGAGAGTCAACGTTTGAATGGGATCTCCAAACAAGGGACTGTTTTTTCCATGCCTTTCTAGTTACGTTTGGCTTTTTAAATTCGGTTAGTTGCTTTATTTCCCGGGTAATAAAGTCGAGAATTAGTTTGCGTCGTTAGCAGGCAGTCAACTGTAATTACCTGGTCCTATCGCCCGCGCCCCCCGTATCCGGAGTGTGGATACGCTCGAGCGCACTCGGCTGCACCTGTCGCCTGTGCTCATATTTTGCCATAAGTACATGAACTGCGCTCTGTATACAGTATGTTAAATAACAGAGGGCGTTCCCTTAAACTCGTTAATATATATCATTAATAGATTAAAATAAAAATATCAGCAAAGAAAAATAAGCATAAAAAAATCCGAATAAAAAAAAATTCTAATAGGAAATAAATTTGAAACCTCCTGTTTTAAATCAAAATAGTAGTCGTCATGTATAAATAAATTGCGACGTTGCCGTCTTTCATGTTCGCGTGTACAGTGTGTTTCTTTTACATGTCAATTTAAAATTTTTATTGAATATTTTCTTATTGGAATTTTTTTTAAAACATTTTGTTTTCGAATGGAGATATTTTTTTTAGCATGTATGTATGCTATACTATTTCGGGTTAACGGGAACGCCCTCTGTTAGTTAACATACTGTATAAAGTTGAAACACCAACTTTGTAGACAACACATGTGTCCGGGATAAAATGCACATAAACACAGGGAAATGTGCTAATAAATGAATGCTGAAAACAATAAACAGAAACTACGCGTTATGCAATTTCAGCTAAAATTTAATTCAAATAAATTGTTTTTCCTTCTAGTTATTAGCACAGTATGCATAAATGAATATATTTGAGTAATAATAATTAATTCGTTACTTTGTTTAAAAACGTTACGTTTTAACCATTTAGCCGAGCTATTCTTCAGAAAGAAATATTCTTATCAAGATGTAGAAATCACACATAAATTGCTAGCTTCGAAGCACCCACCCGTATAACAAGTATGCTTAACTACATGTCTGCTTATTAATCTAAGAGCAGATTTTACGATAAGCGTAAATAATCACAATTACAACTTTCATCGCACATACAAGAGCTACTTTCGAGAAATAATTTGAAAGACAGCCACGCGACGAGTTTCCCTCATTGATTCAATTGTATGCGCATTACAAAAACGTACCTAATTCTGTTATTATTTTGTTTTTGCGCGCAAAGAAGTTTATTTTAATGTAATTAATTTATCTGCTTAGGAGTTTACTGTACTGTGAACTAAGTGGTGAAGGGCGGACGTTTTGGAGGAGTGCCTTATTTAATTTTGACTTCAAAAAGTGTTGATTTTCAGCCTTGGTTGAATGACTATTGATTCCATAGCGGATAGCCCATAAATTAATGTCAAAGGACCTTCAAATTATGTAACCAGGTTTTCCGTTGCCATGGACGCTATAATCTTTTAAATGTTTCAGTAGTTACTATATTTGGTCTGGCCTAGATCTCGCGCAACTTAATGTAATACTGGAATGAATTATTTCCCATCAACTGCGACAGTTTCCACGTCGACCTGGATTTGAGAGAAAAATCTGTATTTAAGTGCTACCAGAAGGAAAAGGATAATAATCCGCTGCCCTCATTTGAGGCAGAGTTTTCCTGTCCTGTTTTTTGGCTACCCTACTATGTATTTATTTCTGCTATATTATGAGGTTATTACGAGGTTTTCAAGTCATGTTTTGAAGATGTTATTAACTGCAAATGCATTTGCATTAGATCTAGTTTTCCAGTTATAATGGGCCAAATTGCTTATTTTGGGCAGTGCAAAGTAAGGTCAACAACCTTATTGTGTATCTTTTATACTACATACATAATTATATAATGGCCCTCTATTTTCTTGTTGACGAACTAAACAAATTTTAAGTTCAGTAAATCTTTTTTCTTTCTTTTCCATTAAGAAAAGGACAAGAAGATAAAATAATAGTTTAGTTTAGTCCTGTCAAATCTGATATTCCATAGACAGTTTAGACGTAATTAAACATGGCGTCTAAAATAAGTCAATTTATGTCAAGCGCTGACTAATTTGACAGGACGGAAGTAGTATTTATCTTTGGTCCTTTTTTAAATAAAATACTTCAAGAATAAGATACACTGAACTTAATTTTCTTAAGTTTGTGAATCGACTCTATTCAATACTAGGGAATCGACACCATTATAAGACTGCCATGTTTTTGACTTCAGGTGTGTACTATTCACAAACGGCTTGCGTAAAACCAGATGTATGCACGTAAACAAGGCAAGAGGAGTACGTAAGGATCGCAGAGGTTGTGTTCTGTTTAGTTTCTGCCTAACCCCATGGGAAGAAATAGTGAGTAAGTACGTATCTTTACAAGTACGTACGAGTCGGTCCTTCGTATTTGCTTGTGTACGCGGCGCGGTCACGTACTAATACCGTAAATATATCCTACTAATATTACAAAAGCGCAAGTTTATGAGTATGGATGGATGTTTCTTACTCTTTCACGCAAAAACTACTGTACGGAGTTAGATGAAATTTGGCACACAGATGGTTTATAATGAGGAATAACACATCCTATAACTTGTATCCCGATATTTCTACGGGATCGACACTTAGGCGGGTGAAACCGCGGGACGCAGCTATTGATTTATGAAATTATAAGCCCCGCACGATGATATTGCGATGGAACCTTGTCACAATAACAGCGTTGTGACGTCATCTGTCACACAAAAGGACAGCTAGCAAAAGAATGTTAAATGCAAAATTAATATTAGGGTTAAGGGTTTATTTGTATTTTATAATTTTATTACACTCTTTATAAAGAGTGGATGTATTATTACACTCTTTATAAAGAGTGTATGTATAATAAAATTATAAAATTATTTATTTATGTTATAAAATTATATTATTATTTCGTAGGTATACCTACCTACTCACCCATATTCTGACAAATAAACTTTCATTATTAAAAATTTCAAGGAAATAATTTTTGTAGACGTAAGAAAAATATACTTATTCGTATATCTTTCTTACATGTATACTATTTTTTTCTAACTACATTTCTGTTAATTTGCGAGTGGGAATTGAACCAGAGTCCACTGTGTAGCAGTCATCTTTTAATTACTACCTACATCTATCAGCTTATAAATAAAATCAGGATAATATGTAAAAAAATGTATATAGTCTTCCGAATCAGAACTGCTTTCTGTGTCTGTCGTTTCCGATTCACTGTCGTCGCCGTATTTATGACAAATAACTCGTTAGTTATTCGATCTTTATTCCAATATTCCTCTTCAAGCCGTTTAACATGATTGACTTCCTTTCGCCACTCGCCAGTCATCTGGAGTTATTGACGCCGACGCCTCCAACGTCAGAGCTTCAATGCGACTTTCCAACTGCTCCACATTCTTTTCTGACACCCTCATCTTTACCAGGTTCCAGATGTACTCAATGGGGTTGAGGTCGCAGTTGTAAGGTGGTAATTTAACGACTTCATGGCCATTGCTAGCTAATAAATTGTCAATTTCATAATTTTTCGGCGGTCTGTGCCGTTTAATTAATAAATACAGTTCAGGTTTTGTACTGCCGTTGGGAAAGTCGATGTTGTGAGTTTGTAGCCACTCAACAATCAACTGTTTTTTATTGTTCATACTTGGTGGCCTATTCTCATCCCTACTGTGATAAGGGGCGTTGTCCATCACAATTTTGGACTTGCATGGTATGTTGGGTACTAATTTTTCTGTAAGCCACTTGGTGAAATTCTCAGCATTCATTTGATCATAGTAATCCCCCGTTTTGGTGTCTGCTTTAAACATTAAAAGGGCATTGTCAACAAAACCGCTTTACCTTCCCACGTGAACTATTATCCATCGGCGGCCGGGGCTGTCGTTCCGTCTCACTCCATCGGTTGCTGTTTGCCAACATTTTTCTACCGTATAGTGTGCGTGTATCCACGTTTCTTCGAGATAAATAACGGGTCTTTTGTCTTTTATTTTTCACCAAGGGAGTCATTTTCTTTCATACGTCGTAAATATTTAGCTCTCCACGCTTGAATTTGGGGTCTTTCAATTAGGGCCAGTCTTTTTTGGTAGCATCGTTTAAATTGGTAGCCTAAATCACATTTAATTATTTTTCTTAATGTAATTTCACTACCAGTATAATTAAGGTCTACTTTTGAAGCCGCCAAGATTTTGCGCATTGTGAGTATTTCTCTCCTCACCGTATACATTGAATCCATAATATTTCTTAAAGCTGTTAAGGAAAACCCGTCGAAATATTTCTTCTTTTGTCTTTTTCCTTTAGTAGGAGTTCTCATTTTGCTGCCACTGGCTGTTGCTGACTCATGCTCTCGTCTCAATTTCGTCACAGTATTTTTTCCAACGCCTGTGGCACATGCCACACACTCCGTGACTTTGATAGAATTTTGCAAAATATTTTTAATAACTATAAGCAGTTGCTTCGGCATTAAAATGTCCGAAGCACTTTTTAAAGCACGATTTATACTTTCAAGAACTAACTTACAGTCCTCTTTCTCTTTAACAAAATAATTGTCCACTTTAATTATAATTTCACGAGCACGACTATTAATTCATTTCTTACTCATTTTAACGAGTAACAGCTAACAAAACTAAACAACAAAACTCAAGAACAACAATAAAACAGGATAACAAAAATAAAAAGCTAACAAAAATATTCGATGTGCGTAGGTGGGTAAGCGCGGACTGAACTTGCGGACGGTACCGACGGTGCGAGTTCGACTACGTCACCAAGATGGTCGCCAATCGCAATATCATCGTGCGGGGCTTATAAGCGTTACTACTAATGATCGAATCAATACATTGTAAACATAGTCTCTACTAACGACTTTACTAACTTGAAAATACTTATATAAGTTAGGTACATTCAAAAGTTCTGAGAACGCAAATTAAATGGAAATCTATAGTAATATTTCTCAAAAATAGATTTCAGCTTATGATTCAACCGATGTTATTTGTGTATGTAATATTAAACTTGACCTTTACATTCAGTTTGCGTCATTAAAATTATGAAAGAATGAAATACCAGAAATCGCTAAAATTCACAACAAAGCACCTTGTTTAGTAACTAAAATAAACTTCGGAAATTATCAGTTTTATTTTACCTACGTTATAAATTATAATACATGGAACAGCAAAAATACCATGTATATGAATTAATAGCAATACCAAGCTAGGTACCAATTTCATATTAGGTACATCAAAGGTCAATTTAAGCTATTGTACCTAATGTTACCTGTGGTAAATTTTAGAAACTACACCATCGAAACAAAAAAAGTAGCCCACAATTACATAAAATTTACAACTTACAAAATATAGATCTTACTTACACATGTATATCTTTCTATACATATATATAACATTTTTAGAATAAATATTTTTTTTTTTTTTGCAAAACCCGCCACACTGTTCCCAACCCACTGCAACTCCTGAAAGCCAGAATCAACAGTGGAGACCGCCAGAAAAACGCCGAGCAATGAAGCTCAACGAGTCCCGGAGAAACGATTCAACTGTCTTGGGTTCGCAACGAAATTAATCAGAAAAGAATAGCGGAGGAGAAAGAAAAAAGACATTTTTTCCACTTCCCTCCATAATAAGCAGGAGACAGAACAGAACTAGGCCAATCGGTACAAAGGGACATTATTGCAACTGGGAGAAGCACAGATTGCCAAGCACCACGGAATAACATTTGATTAAGTTAATGGGTCCTAAGTAGGTATTTGCTGTTACAATTGATTCCAATAATAGGTATGGCAAAAGCGCCTGAACGCACGGAAATTAGTTCTAGTTTCTACAAGGTCCGTATAATAAACAACTCCGGATGTAACTTGTACACTATCCAACATAATATTGCGTCCTGCCAAAGAATACACTCCCACAAGATGTGATGTGCGGACTGTTCAAATTCACAGTATTAGAATAAAATAATTTATTTTAGAATAAATCAGTCAATACACAATTACTTTTTAGTCTTTGAAGCTTTAACCAATTAGGAGTATGTACCTCAAAGGCGAGAAGATTTTACGCAGCTTCCCGAAAGCAGCCCAGCCGAGTTGGATTCGACGATTGACCTCTTTCTCGAAGTTGGACCTTCCTAACTGGATAGTTTGTCCCAGGTAAACGTAACTGTCAACAACTTCGAGAACAGAGTCCCCAATCTTTATAGGAGTCTGTACAACATGGGCATTAGACATGACTTTCGTCTTGTCCATGTTCATTTTAAGACCGACTCGCTCGGAGGCTCTACTGAGGTCTTCGAGCATTGTACTCAGGTCCTCCGCGGTCTCAGCCATGACTACGATATCATCAGCAAACCGAAGGTCTGTCATGTACTCGCCATTGATGTTGATGCCCAGTCCTTTCCAGTCCAGAACTTTGAAGACATCCTCCAATGCAGCGGTGAACAGTTTCGGGGAGATAACCGCAGTGGCTCAAGACAAAAGTGTGTGTTGCCAGTGATGACTTATGGAATTGAGACGTGGTCGTTAACAATGGGCCTTATAAGAAGGCTCAAAGTCACTCAAAGGGCAATGGAGAGGATTATGCTTGGGGTTTCACTGCGCGATCGAATCAGGAATGAGGAGATCCGCAGAAGAACGAGAGTAACCGACATAGCCCGAAGAATTGCAACACTAAAGTGGCAGTGGGCTGGACACATTGCCCGTAGGACCGATGCCCGATGGGGCCGACGGGTTCTCGAGTGGCGACCACGCACCGGAAGACGTAGCGTGGGTAGGCCCCCAACAAGGTGGACTGACGACCTGGTGAAGGTTGTGGAGAACCTTGGGGGAGGCCTATGTCCAGCAGTGGACGTCTTTCGGCTGAAATGATGATGATGATGACCTCATAGGCGCAGGGCACATTTTTCTGTAACAATCTTCGCTTCGGAAAATTGGACGTAGATTTTTTTTACGAACATTTTAATTAAAATGACGACTTTTTCTGTTATGTATTGTTAATAGATACTTCGTAGTTTATCAGCAAGTTTAATTAAAACGCCCATCCGTTCCTTTGTTTAAAGACCTTGATAATGATAATGCCATAAGTAGCGTGGTACAACGATTAATTAACATAAAGGATCCCGCAATCAGGCGCAAATCGACTTTAATAGTACAACTTCTATGAAAACTTCATTGAAATTGTTCTCCAGAATTGCATCGAACCAATCTACGGGAACTTTGTGTCCTGTATACCCTGAAGGACCTGACACAGGTTAAACAGTAAAAAAACAGATCATGCAATTAGTGATTGCAGCAACACACAATGAATCGATTGATATACCTACGGTATTATAATATACCTAATATATCTTTTTTTTGTCGTCCTCCCTGGCGTAGCGGTCAACACGCCTGCCTGGGACGTGGAGGCCCCGGGTTCGATCCCCGGCCAGGACATGATGGAAAACGATTTTTTCTTGATTGGCATGGGTCTTGGATGTTTATCTATATACATATGTATCTACAATAAATATAATATCGTTGAGTTGGTATCCCATAACACAAGTCTCGAACTTACTTTGGGGCTAGCTCAATCTGTGTGATTTGTCCGTATTTATTTATTTAAAAAGGGTGAAGATACAAATTCATTAAATAAGATAAAGAAAGCAGTTTATACGTTTATTTTATTACGAATTTAAAACTTTTACGTTATCTGGAATATACTATACGTTCTAAGACAGCTGTCAAAAACGGTTAGACTAATGGACAGGGTATAACGAAGATCGGTAATTAACTAATTGTAGTTTAGATGTGAGGACTAAATGAACGATGATGGACGGCAATGCGGATATAAGGACCAAATGAATCAGTGATGACACTGATGTTATTGTATGAACGCATTCCCTGTTATGTTGTGGCTAACGGTGCGATTTCTATGTAAATACATAGATGAGGTTAATTAATACCCGATGCAGTGGGCAATACACCTGATTCTGTGATTATTATTGTATGATCAAGGCTTATTGTTCAGAAGCCACAAAGGACGATGCTATGATATTAATTCCAGCAAAATGTATCAAAGCAATATCAATGCAACATTCTTCATCTATTAGTTTATTTTTCTGTACGTACAGCTGTGCTACTTGGGAGTTAATTGCGTCACTTCTTTCCAGCTAAAGCTTAGCTAACAGTGCTTTAGTCGAGTGGGGCGGGCGGTTTGGGG